>JARQOC010000007.1:8722660-8930160 GCA_033576535.1 Allobates femoralis | reverse complement strand
AATTTAACCCCTTATATACCAGTTCAGCATTAACTCCATACTTTTTTGTGTCTATTAGTACTGGCAGTGGTACATTAACCCCTTATATTCTCTTTTGGTGTTATTTGTATAATATAGTGTGTAGTTGTAATGCCACTGCCAAGTTAACCCCTTATATACCATTTGTGCATTACGTGCTTCCTTTGTAGTGTCTATTACTATTGGCAGTGCTACATTAACCCCTTGCACACCATTTTGGATATAATTTACACTGCTTAGTCTGTTGTGGGAGTGACGGTGGGACATTAACTCCTTCAATCATCTTTTTGATATCATTATAAGTTCCTACTTTAATAGAGTCCTGCCAGTCGGACATTAACCCTTTCTAAACCTGCACTATATTGGTACCCTGACAGTTTTGACTACATTGGCTACTTAGTCATACATCTGATGTTAAAGTCTCTTTTTAATTGGTTGTAATACAGATTCATTTCTAATTACAAGTACATACACTTACTATAAGTAAATGTTTGCCACTTAAAAATATACAGAAAATTCCATTTACTCTTCCTACAAAAATTAAATAAAATCATGGTATTGTACATGTATATACTCTCACTATTCATATCTTCCTTAACAAACATATTCTACTTCACATTGCATTGTATTGTGAATACATTTGCAAACATGAGCTCTGACAAATCTGCTGACGTGGCCAAGAAAGAGCCTGTGCCTGCACCGAAGGCTAAGAAGCGCAGCACGAAGAGTGCTGAAGACAGGCGCATTAAATTGTACAAAAAGAAGGCTGCATATTATCAACGCATTGCCAAGGAGTCTCCTGAAGAGAGAAGCCTGAGATTACAAAATAAAGCTCTGGCAGCCCGGGAGCGTCGCAGAAACTTACGTTCTGACTGTATGAAAAATGATGACGTGGCCAAGAAAACGGCATTTACTACATCAAAGCGTAAGAAGATTATCACCGAGATTGCTGAAGATAGACGCATTCGATTGGAGAAAGCGAAGGCTGCGTATTACAAACGCATGTGCAATAAGTCTCCTGAAGAGAGAAGCCAGAGATTTAAAAAAAATGCTCTGGCAGCCCGGGAGCGTCGCAGAAAGAGCAAGTTAATGCAGCAAGTCATACCTTCTCCTGATCTCACCGCTTCCAGCTCACACTGTTGAATTGCCGCATACTGAACATCCTGTACCACCGGCAAAGTGTGCACGTAAGCGAAAACACTGTGCTGCCGAGATAACATATGATAAACAGGCTCACAGCAACAAAGTTCAAACTGCTTTCAAAGCACGTATCAGTGTGGAGTCTCCTAAGTCAAAACAACTCCGCTTACAAAATTCTGTTGCGGCGCAACACCGACGACGTGCACGCACTGCTTCCATCTCTACATTCAGACAGCCTCAGCTTCATATACCATCTACATTCTCATACATTGAATGTGTGGCACCTGAAGCAGTGCAACGTCTAATATATGTTGGCCTACATAAAAAATATAATCTTTTGTTACCTTCTACTCTCCTTATACATCCCATTGGTTTTACTGATGAGGACACTGACATTGTAGAGCACAGCTGTGGTCCAATGATATATACATGTCAATATTGTCAGGCACTACATTTTCATGCTGAGATGCCATGTGACCAAAATTATACACTCTGCTGTCACAAGGGCAAGGTCCACATACCCATCTCTGAATACCCTGAGGTATTCAAGCGTTTACTTAAAGGTGAAAGTGAGTACAGTCGTAATCTCATGGACAACATCCGAGCCATCAACAGCTCTTTTGCTTTCGCCTCCATGGGGGCCAATATTTCTCCACCACCTGGACATGGCCCTTACTGTTTCCGAATACATGGCCAAATCTACCATCGCACTGGCACATTACATCCGGCAGATGATCAAGTTCCAACGTATGCTCAACTTTACATCTTGGATACTGCTACTGCTAATGAGCAACATTTGCAATGTCAACCAAATTTACAATGCCATCCAACTTTAATGAGTATTATTGCTCTGCAATTAGAAAACGTCAATCCTTTTGTAGCTGCATACAAAATGCTCCGTGACGTGGAACAGGAAGAACAACAAAAGGCTGAAAGAAATGGCACTGTCATGCCAAATATTACGATGGCACTTAAACAAGACCGTAGTCAAGACCCTCGACGGTATAACAATCCTACTGTCAACGAAGTAGCTGTTGTATTTGAAAATAACAATGGGGAGCCACCATTCAACCGAGATATATTGATCCATTTAAAAGCCGATCCACAAAATCCTTTGGCTCCAAAGACACAACAGGTCAGCATTCTTCACAGTAACTTGGATGCGTTACTCTATCCATTATTTTTCCCTTATGGAGAACAAGGGTGGCATGATGGACTGAAACATCAAGGAAAAAGTGAACGCAAGGTTACACAACTCCAATATTACTGTTATGTGCTGTCTGTCCGCAATCAGTTTAATCCCATTTTGAATGGTGGCAAATTGACACAGCAGTATTTAGTTGATGCTTATGTGAAAATTGAGGCCAATCGACTGAATTTTATCCGTCAACACCAGTCAGATTTAAAAGTCGAGGATTATTGCATACTTCAAGAGCATCTCATCAACAAATCCATTCAAAAAGGCATTCCCATTGGCCGAACTGTCATTCTACCATCATCTTTCGAAGGCAGTCCCAGAAATATGCAGCAGCGGTATCAAGATGCCATGGCTATAGTCACTAAATTTGGTCGCCCAGATCTATTTGTCACCATGACATGTAATCCCAAATGGAATGAGATCACTAACAATTTGAAACCATGGCAACGTGTCGAACACAGACCAGATTTGGTGGCACGGGTCTTCAGAATAAAACTTGAAGCACTGTTAAAAGACATTAAAAATGGATTATTTGGAACAGTTTGCGCCATGGTTCATGTAATTGAGTTTCAGAAACGTGGGCTACCTCATGCTCACATTTTGATAATTTTGGATGCCACCTCAAAATTACGCACAGAGATTGAATTTGACAATACTGTTTGGGCTGAAATACCAGATCCTATCACCTACCCTCAGCTTCATAAGATCGTCATGCAACACATGATTCATGGTCCCTGTGGAGAACTGAGGCCAAATTCACCATGTATGCATCTTGGGAAGTGTAGCAAAGGTTTCCCCAAACAATTTCAGGATTCGACTGTCATCGCAAAGGATGCCTATCCGACGTATCGACGACTAACAGGACCATCATTTGAACACCATTCCGTCATGATTGATAATTCGTGGGTAGTTCCTTATAATCCTTTCTTACTACTCAAATATAAGTGTCATATCAATGTGGAGGTTTGTGGCTCCATACAAAGTGTTAAATACTTATTTAAATATGTATATAAAGGACACGATAAAGCAAATGTGGAAATTTGCCAAACAAGCATCCAACATGATGAAACTCATCAATTTATGGATTCCCGTTATGTTAGTGCACCTGAGGCAGCTTGGCGGATATTTGCTTATCCCATGCACAAACAATCGCATAGTATCATTCGCCTGGCTGTACATCTGCCTCATTCTCAACAACTGTATTTTCATGAGGATGACTCCGTAGCCAACATCAGACACAAGCTACATAACAATTCCACTCTTATGGGCTATTTTGAGCTTAATAAGAAGGACCCAACTGCTCATACTTATTTCTATCGTGAAATTCCAGAACACTACGTTTGGATAGAAGGTTCTTGGCAACAGAGAAAGGAGGAGGTGCTTCTGTAATTGGAAGAATGTATACCGTAAGTCTCAGAGACCAAGAACGCTACTATTTGCGGTTGTTGTTGCTGCATGTCAAAGGTGCCACCAGTTTTGACAGCATTAAAACCGTTCATGGGGTTACACATCTAACTTTCAAAGACGCTGCCTTAGCTCTTGGTTTATTATTTGATGACAGTTTGTGGAGAAACACCTTACTTGATGCTTGCATTTTGAACATGCCTGCACAGCTACGTGATATGTTTGCCTACATTTGCATTTTTGGCCCTCCTGCTAATCCACTGGAGTTGTGGCTTGAATTTAAAGAACACTTCATTCAAGACTATTGCCATAAATATCACTCAAACACGGAGGAGTGTGTGAATTGTGAAGGATATGCGATGACAGATGTCCAAGAAATCTTACGAAGTCATGGCAAAAAATATACTGAATTTAACTTACCACGCCCTGTCAGGAAACAACTTCCACAACAATTTGATCAAGACGATGAGTTAAGAACAGCTGCTGAGATGAAAGCAACTCTCAATCCTCAACAACTTTTGGCTTATGAGGCTATTATTCAAGCATTAGAAGACACTACTGCAACACCAAAGTGCTTCTTCATTGACGGTCCTGGTGGCAGTGGAAAAACTTACCTTTACCATCTACTTCTACATCAACTAAGGGGAGAAGGAAAAATGGTGTCACCTGCTGCCACTACAGGAATTGCAGCCAATATGCTTGAAGGAGGAAGAACAATTCATTCTCTTTATGGAATACCAATACCTGTGAATGAAACATCGGTTTCCAGGATAAAAAATGACACGGATGCAGCTTATGATTTGCAGAACACTGAACTCTTTATTATAGATGAGTGCACAATGGTCTCAAAGTATGCATTGCATGTCATTGAAAGACTCTTACGAGATGTTATGACCAAAAAGTTACCAACAAAGAAAAGACACCTTTTGGAGCCAAAGTAATTGTACTTGGAGGAGACTTTCGACAATGTCTTCCGGTCATTCCTCATGGCACAAGAACGGATATTGTGGAGAGCTGTTTAAAATATTCTACATATTGGCCAATTTTCAATCCACTCCCGCTTATTAACAACATGCGCTCTATTGATCCGGAATACAGCACTTTGTTGCTTAAACTTGGTAATGGTGAGCTGTCCAATTAATATAATCTTGGAGATGATGTCATCGAGATTCCTCCAGATATGCTGTGCACTGGGTCTTTAATACATGAGATCTTTGGAGACAACATTAACATTGATGTCAGTAACAACGAGAGTATCAATATCGCTGCTTCTCATGCTATCCTATGTCCGAAGAATGACGACGTCGATTTTGTTAATTCCAAAGTCATGGATTGCTTGATTGGTGAGTACACAGACTATATGAGTGAAGATTCTATTGATACAGAGGACTGTGATGATTCAGAACAATACCCACCTGAATTTTTGCATTCACTTACACCTACTGGAATGCCTCTACATCATCTCAAAATTAAAGTTGGCACCATTGTCATGCTGTTACGCAACCTGAATACCAGGAAAGGTCTGTGCAATGGTACTCGGCTCATTGTAACTGCATTGTTTACAAACATGATCCAGGCTAAAGTCATTACCGGCTCAGCAGCAGGACAGGTGGTATTCATTCCACGTATTGATTTATGTCCATCAGAGAAGGCATTACCATTCAGATTAAGAAGACGACAATTTCCCATCAAGGCAGCATTTGCAATGACCATCAATAAATCGCAAGGGCAAACTCTCAATCGAGTTGGGATATATCTCCCGGAACCACCTTTTGCCCATGGTCAACTCTATGTGGCCTTTTCAAGAGTCAAGCAACGCTGTAATGTCAAGGTCAAAGTCCTCAATTCACCACTCCAAGGACAATTACTGCCTGATTCTCCTAAGGTCTTTACACACAATATCGTGTACAAAAATGTTTTATGTTAAGATTTTTCTTTTTTTTTTTTAACACTGTTCTGATACTTTTTTTACAAAAAAAAACAAAATCTACAAAAAAATTAGTTTAGTCATATTTTTAAAGATATTAATTACATGGTTATTATATAGCCATGTTATATATATAGTTATTTTGGGGAGGTTAAATCCCTTTTGTACAGAATTTATCATATATATATATATATAATATATATATATATATATATATATATAGATAGATATTTATCATATATATTATATATATATATATATATATATATATATATATATATATATATATATAGATATAGATATAGATATAGATATATAGATATACAGATGAACACACATTTAGTTTGAGATCATAGATGTGTATCATCCAAATTTTATAATTTGGTGATAGAAACCATCATATTATGTTCCAGCACTACAAGTGCTGAGAATTTTGCTATATTTTTTTTACAGGGAGAGGTTTTTGTGAACAGCTAAGAGACGGGTGGGATGGCTGTTCACACACATCTCCATCTCAAGGTGTGTTCACTATATATAGATAGAGAGGGACATATCTAAATTGAGATTTACCTTTGACTCCAGCATTTTTTAGCTATTTGTGGATGTTTTTTTTTTTTTAAATTTAACATTTCTACATTTGCTGCCTTAGGGCTCACCTACAGCACACTTGCCGTAAATTTCATGCAATGTGTATGGAATTTGTAGTTTACTTGCAGTGGATGCAGATAACGTGGTTGCGGCTGTTTCAGCCACAATAACTGCAGTGACCTGTGGTTTGTTAGTGGCTGTATTTCCCGCATCTGCCATAGCCATGTTTGCTCCATTTACCGCAAGTTTACTGCAAATTCCTTAGTTGTGCTATGGAAATTGCTGCAAGTATGTTGACGGTAACTCCTTAGGTGTCAGGTGTGGAAATTTTATTTTTTACATCCACATCCTTTTTTTTTTTTAAATCAGATAAGTTTTTATTAATTAAACAGATTCCACACAGGATTACACAAATGCATCAAGACAACATGTCTCGTTTTCACATGAATAATTGAATTACAGTCCCAAACCCCACCCTCCCTTTCCCCCCCCCTAACCCCGCACCCCCCCGACAGCTAGCACATTACACAACAGCTCATGGTGTTATTTAGTGAAGTAATCGTCAATAAGGCATATCAATTATCCCGCATTTCAGAACAATTTGCTCACATCACAGCTTAATGTCATACTTCCTCTTCTCATCTGTAATTTATCCAGGGTAACCACATTTTCTCAAACATTGCTATTTTTTCTCTCTTCCCATAGATACCCTTTTCCATATACAGTAGGTTATCCACCTGTTTCACAAATTCCTCTCTGCTTGGGGGAACATCTCGTATCCAGAATTTTGCAATCAGTTTCCTTGCTACAAAGAGCAATTTTGCAATCATTATTTTAAATGCATTTTCAATTTTCACCTCCTCCACATATCCCAACAAACAAACCACCGGTTCTCTAGGTATTTCACACCCATACACTCTTTCTATTCGGTTAATGACTGCCGCCCAATATGTGGATAGTCTTGGGCAGGACCACATCACATGGAAAATGCCCGCATTATCTCCTCTGCATCTCGGACATTCAGAATCAGTCCTCAGACCTGCTCTGTGCATAACCATTGGCGAGCGATACACTCTGTGTACCACGTAGAGATGCGAGAGCCTGGCTGATTCACACATAGACAACTTAGGTATGTATTCCAGTATACTAGTCCACCTATCATCCGGTATGTGTCCCATTTCCTCTTCCCATTTCAACGTGCCTTTATAGGAAATGAAAGGAGGAATGTATGTATTAGATCTCTATATATGCACGATATCACTCCAGTCGAGAGTCCCTCATGGCAAATATAATCTAAGACAATATCATCCTGTATTTGTAAGGTACTGGTCTCACCCTGTTTACTGACTGCATGGTGCATCTGTAAATACTGAAGCCAACCCGAGTCTGGGAGTCCAAATTCCAATCTGAGTTGTTGAAAGGTCTTTAATCCTTGTCTATTTATAATTTGATGCATGTATACAATGCCTCTATTTTCCCACTCCGTAAGTCGTCCCATTTTGATCAGTTCTGGAAGGTTCCCATTGTCCCATATGGGAGTGTATTTGGTCAAATTTGTCACTCCTCTCAGTTGTTTAATTTTTGTCCATACCTTATGTATAAGGTCAAATGTAGGGTATGTCTTTCCCAGTATTCCTACAGACCCGTCCTCAAGTCCATCTGTCAAAGGGGATCTACCAATTATTTTACCCAATATTTTCGTACCGTGACTGTTCCTTGATTTACTTGCCCATCCCCTTAAGTGCTGACTTTGGGCTGCCAAAAAATAAGTCCCAGCATGAGGTAACGCTAGTCCCCCATCATCCTTTGGCCTTTGCAATGTTTCTAGCCGAATCCTAGGCTGCCTCTTTCCCCAGATCAGTTCCCGGAATATGGCATTAATAGGCTTAAGTCTGCGTTGAGGGATCCACAGGGGTGAATTGTGCATTACATATAGTAGTTTGGGCATCAAGATCATCTTGACCAAGTTGACTCTCCCCACCACGGATAAACACAGCTTATTCCAGGCAGTAACCTTACGCCTCAGCACTGTCAGTAACGGGGCAAGGTTCAATTGCAAATAATCCGTGATGGGCAAAGAGACCCAAATGCCCAAATACTTAAACTGCTCCACCCTACTCAATCCTCCCGATTCCACTTCCTCTTCTGTCTCTTCTTTGTCTACTTTAAATAAACTTGACTTAGTCCAATTAATATTAAGTCCCGAGAGCACCCCAAAACCCTCAATGGCCCGCATGGCATGGCTCAACGATGCCCCACTATCCTCCAGAAAGAGCAGAATGTCATCCGCGTATAACGGACTTTTTCCTCATTTTCCCCGTATTTAAATCCCTTGATGTCACTGGAGTTTCTTATGGTAGCAGCTAGTGGCTCCACCGCAATGGCAAACAGCAGGGGCGATAGCGGGCATCCCTGTCTGGTACCTCTCTGTAGGTCTATCTTTTTAGAGACGGCCCCATTGACTCTAATTTTGGCAGTAGGTTGGGCATACAAGAGTTTTATCCATGACGTAAATTGCGGACCAAATCCCATATACTGTAGCACCCTCCACAGGTACCTCCACTCCACACTGTCAAAGGCCTTGCGAGCGTCAAGCGATGCTATCGCTCTTCTACCCATATTGTCCGACGGCAGCTGCAGATTCAGAAATAATCTTCTTAAGTTAGTCGCAGTAGATCTATTAGGCATAAAGCCGGCCTGATCTGGGTGTATTAAGGTTGATATCACCTTTGTTAAACGGTTTGACAGTACTTTTGCTAGAATTTTCACATCTGCCGTCAGCAATGAAATAGGTCGGTATGACTCTGGGCTCGCAAGGTCTTTACCTTCCTTAGGGATCACAACTATAGTCGCCTCTCTCATGGATGTTGGTAGTACCCCCTGTTTCTTAGCCTCCACATAAACCTCCAGCAATCTGGGTAAAAGAATTTCTTCTAGTCTCTTATAGACTTCTGCCGGGAGTCCATCAGATCCCGGGGCTTTTTCATTGGCCATGCCATGCAGTGCCTCCCCTATTTCATCTACCGTTATAGGTGCCTCCAAAGTGTCCCTATCCTCCATTGATAGAGTGGGTAACGATGCCGCTGCCAAAAATGCCCCCACCTCTCTTTCATCTAATCCTTCTTGTGACGTATATAGATCCCCATAAAACTTCACAAAGATCTCCATAATGTTCTCTGTATTCGTTGTTCGTTCTCCCCCCTCTCCCACTAAACAATGGACAAACTGGTTCCCCCTCTGCGCTGCCGCTATGATGGATAATAAGTGACCCACCTTCTCCCCTTCTTCAAAGAATCTCAGTTTCTGGAATGCCATTTTCCAATCTGCCCTTTCCATAAGAACTCTATTCACCACCTTTTGTGCTTCTCGTAGTATTTTCTTATTATGTATATCACTCTGCTTTGCCGCCTCCATCTCTGCTCTCTCCAATTTCTGTATACTATCTTTTTCCTTCTGTTTATTCTGTGATTTACACCGACAGATATCCCGAAACAGAATCCCTCTTAGGTATGCTTTCATGGTCTCCAAACTATCAGTGGGTCCGCACTTCCCTCATTTAAATTATAAAAGTCCTCTATTTCCCTTTCAATTTTAGCCATATCAATAGTGCGCAGCCACACGGGGTGTATTTTCCATTCTCTAACCCCATTCCCCGGTGAACCCGGTCGTCTAATGGAAACAAAAATCGGGCTATGATCCGAAACAACTTGGCCAGATATTTCACCTCCCCTATCAGCCCATCCAATAGACTATTTCCCAGGGCCATATCAATACGGGAAAGTGTGTCGTATGATGTCGAAAAGCAAGAGAAACATCTCTCCTCTACATTTCTGACCCTCCAAAGATCCGTCAACCCCATTTCTTGTATCAGTGCGCCAAATGGAGTCAGAGTGTTCTTACTAACCCCTCCAGATGTGGCGCTTCTGTCCCACTGTGTGTCTATCACGTTATTGAAGTCTCCTATCAACAGAAATGGCATTACCCCTTTCCTTTCCGCCGTCTCTCTTATCTTCCTTAATTTAGTACTGGAATATGGCGGAGGAATATAAATTGCCACGATACACATTAATTGTCCGGACAATCTACAAACCACCATCACATATTGTCCATCAGTATCTATTTCAACTTCTATCTCTTCATATTGTGCCGATTTATGTATTAATATTGAAACTCCCCTAGCGTAGGAAGAAAAAGTGGAGTGGTACGTCTTCTGCGCCCATTTTTTAGTAAGAACATCTACTGTATCAGTTGTTAAATGTGTTTCCAGAAGGCATATCACTGATGGTTTACGGTCTAGCACGTATTGAATAACCGCTGCTCTTTTTGACTTGTCCGAGAGCCCTCGTACATTCCAGCAAATAATGTTATTCCGTTCCCCCATCAACCAAGATATTTTGTAGTCGGTTTGCCGCTGTCCCTATGCTTAGCTGTCTTCCCCCCTCCTCCCATTTCCCTTCCTCTTCCCCTTCCCACCCCCCCGTCCTCCCCTCTATCGTCTGTGTAGTACTCTCGTCGAGAGTGGGGTCTCTGAACCTTGGACCCGTTACAACCAAAGGACCAAATACCTGCCTTCTCCCATCTTGCAATGAGTATAGACAATACCTATTCCACACCATGTTTGGTGTATCCCTCCCCCTCCCGCTCGTGCCCGCTTAATACCGTTACTAACCTATTTACCTTTAAATTTAAATATTCTGTTAACATCTATTACCTTTAAACTGTATAGTATTTAAACAACAATATTTATTGGTTATTCCCATCATACCCACATCTCCCCATTCCTCTAGTATCATCCCCCTCTCCATGCTTATCACTCCGTTTGTCCAATAAGGTCAGGAGCGCATAAAAATAACATTCAAAAAGAAAAAAGAAAAAAGAGAGGAACAAAGAAAGTCAACAGATCTATCACCCCCCTGCTGGCCGTCTGTCTTCCAGAAAAAAAAAAAAAAAAAACACAGCGACAAAACAAAATCACCGATGCAGGGTCAGTTACCGGACGTCCATCTGTGGTGTCACCACCGTCTCAAAGTCACATCCAGGATTCCCAGAGTTCACGCACATTCTCCAGCTTCCTTGATACGTCTTGCATTAATATCCAGCCATTGCGAGGCTTCCTCAGCGTCTACAAAAAAGAAGACTTTTTCCAATGCTGTCACTCGCAGTTTTGCTGGGAAGATCATAGAATATTTTACGTTCAACTCTCTCAAACGCTTCTTTACAGTGGAGAATTTCATTCTTTGCTTCTGTACCACCACTGAGTAATCAGGATATATGGCGATCCTGTGACCATTAATTGTAAGCTCCTCCATGTCTCTGGCCTTCTGCAGGATGATATCCCTGTCCCTGTAGTTAAGGATCTTTGCAAGGATTGTGCGTGGGCCCTTACCAGGCGGCTGAGGCTGCATAGGGACCCGATGCGCTCTTTCCACAGCGAACAGTCTCGTCAGAGTTTCAGAGCCAAATTTCTCTCTGAGCCAGTTTTCAATGAACTCAGTGGGGTTTCTCCCCTCAGATTTCTCCGGAATGCCCACTATTCTCAGATTGTTTCGTCTGGAGCGGTTCTCCAGATCGTCCGTTTTTGCAGCCAGCTCAGACATTTGTTGGATATATTTTTTCTCCATCCTCTGCATTTTAGTTATATGGTCCTCTGCTGTGCTCACTCTTTCCTCCACTGCACCGGTCCTAGTGTCCACTTTTTTTTTAGATCTTTCTTAATTGTGGATATCTCTCCCTGCACTCCTAGGACCTGCTGTGTCAGTGTCTTTAGAGCATCCTTGCAGTAGGACACCACTGCAAACACATCTCTTAATGTGGGCTCTGCCTGCATACTGTCCTCTGTCTGTGTCTGCCCGGCTTCTCCAGCACCTTTCTCCTGTGTTGGCCCCTCCATTTCCTCCTCTTCTCCCTCAGTCATGGGGATTCATTCTCCTCCCCAGCCTCCTCACCTCCATCTTCTGTCCCTCCAGCACAGCTCTCCTCTCTCCTCGCAAACTGTGCGAGTTTCTCTGCAGCCGCCATGCGCCGTTGGCAAGCGGCATTAGCCTTCTCCGCCTCCTCTCTCTTGTCGGCGCCATCTTGGAGGCCCGCAGCGTCTCCGCGCCCGCGTCTCGCTGCCGGCGGCGGGTCATATCAGCGGTTCCGGACGGCTCCCGCTACTGTGCTGCACTCGGGGACCTCCGGGCACAGTTCCAGGGGGTCAGGGACCTCTCCACAGGGTATTAGGCAGGATTAATGGCGGGCACTCAGCGGGAGCTCCGGAAGTGCGACCGCTCACATCTCCTTCCAGGCCACGCCCCCCTCCACATCCTTTTTAAATAGATGAAAAATGCTGCTGTTAAATAAATCAAAATATTCATAATTCGGAATTAATTAGATTAGGACCCACCAGACATAAGGGCATCTTGATGCGATTGGTGGGCTGACACAAACTGGCTAATACGCAGAATATCAATATTCATTTGTCAAATCAAGCTATTGACACATTAACAAGTATTGTTACTTTGTGTTCCAAGACCCTTACATGATTATAGTTCAATTTTCCAAAAATGATATCAACCATACAATTATATGTAGTTGATGGAAAGATATCATGGAATTATTGGATTATTAGTTAAAACTATTTTTAAATAAAGGAAATAGAGATTCTAGACTCCCGATTCTTTAGAATCGGGCTCACAGCTAGTCTACTATATAATCATCTAATGTTCTCTGTCTGTCATGGAAATTGCATGCTAGCGCTGATTGGTCCGCCTGGCCGGGCGGATCAATCAGCGCTGGCGCGCGATTTCTGTACACAGAAAGAGATAGAACAAAAGATGGTGGCTGCTAGCGCTGTCGCAGCGGACTCCCACTACAGCCTCACCGCAGCCTCATGGACACTAACCCCCGCCACGAGCCGTCCACTGACACTGGGGACCAGGGGCTGCCAGGGTCGGGGCTCCCAGAGTGCAGGAAGCAACGGGAGTGCGCTGCCAGCCGGGGCCCAGCTGCACTGACAGGAGGCGGCTGACACCCAGGATCATCCTGCACACCACCGCCTCTGTGCCCGCTTCCTCCAAACCTACTCTCTGCAGGACAACGCGCTCAGCACCAGGGACATGAGGGCAAGCACTGGGACCGCCGGGGGACGGAGAGGTGAGAGCCCGTGTGTGTGTGTGGCTGTGAGTATGAGTCTGTGTGTGTCTGTGTCTGGCTTGGGTGTGAGTCTGTGTGTGTACAGTTGTGGCCAAAAGTATTGACACCCCTGTAGTTCTGTCAGATAATACTCAGTTTCATCCTGAAAATGATTGCAATCACAAATTCTTTGGTATTATTATCTTCATTTAATTTGTCTTCAATGAAAAAACACAAAAAGAATTGTTCTAAAGCCAAATTGGATATACCGTATATACTCGTGTATAAGCCGAGTTTTTCAGCCCAAAAATTGGGCTGAAAAGTCCCCCCCTCGGCTTATACACGGGTCAATACGGTATGCAGTGGGGGGGGGAGCTGTGACCGGGGGCTGGAGGAGGCAGGAGGGGGCCGCGGTGACCGCAGGCGGTCACGTGGGGCCGCCTCATTAGTGCAATGAATATGCACGGCATCCCCCCGTCCATCAGCGGCGGGGGGATGCCGTGCATATTGCACTACACAGCCCCCTCTCTTTAATATGTGTCCCCCAGTAGTAATAAACAGCCCCCCCCTCCTTATCATGTCCCCCCGGCTGCGGCAGCTGTGAAAATAACAAACAGTTTATACATCACCTTCCGGCGCAGCTCTCCGCTTCTCCGGTCCTCAGCATCTCCGCTCGCCGGCTCCTTCTTCCTTGCTGTGCCGGTGTCATGTGACCGGGCGCAGGAGATGACGTCATTTCCTGCGCGCGGTCACAAGCCGGCACATCAAGGAAGAAGAAGCCGCGAGCGGAGATGCTGAGGACCGGAGAAGCGGAGAGCTGCGCCGGAAGGTGATGTATAAACTGTTTGTTATTTTCACAGCTGCCGCAGCCGGGGGGGACATGATAAGGAGGGGGGGGCTGTTTATTAGTACTGGGGGACGCATATTAAGGAGGGGGGCTGTGTACTACCACTGGGGCTGCTGGATACTACACTGGGGCTGTATATACCTCTGGGGCTGCTGTATACTACCACTGGGGCTGTATATACCACTGGGGCTGCTATATACTACCACTGGGGCTGTATATACCTGTGGGGCTGCTGTATACTACACTGGGGCTGTATATACCTCTGGGGCTGCTGTATACTACCACTGGGGCTGTATATACCTCTGGGGCTGCTGTATACTACACTGGGGCTGTATATACCTCTGGGGCTGCTGTATACTACCACTGGGGCTGTATATACCTCTGGGGCTGCTGTATACTAACTACTGGGGCTGTATATACCTGTGGGGCTGCTGTATACTACCACTGGGGTTGTATATACCTCTGGGGCTGCTGTATACTACCACTGGGGCTGTATATACCTCTGGGGCTGCTGTATACTACCACTGGGCCTGTACATACCTCTGGGGCTGCTGTATACTACCACTGGGGCTGTACATACCTGTGGGGCTGCTGTATACTACCACTGGGGCTGTATATACCTCTGGGGCTGCTGTATACTACCACTGGGGCTGTATATACCTGTGGGGCTGCTGTATACTACCACTGGGGCTGTATATACCTCTGGGGCTGCTGTATACTACACTGGGGCTGTATATACCTCTGGGGCTGCTGTATACTACACTGGGGCTGTATATACCTCTGGGGCTGCTGTATACTACCACTGGGGCTGTATATACCTGTGGGGCTGCTGTATACTACCACTGGGGCTGTATATACCTCTGGGGCTGCTGTATACTACCACTGGGGCTGTATATACATCTGGGGCTGCTGTATACTACCACTGGGGCTGTATATACCTGTGGGGCTGCTGTATACTACCACTGGGGCTGTATATACCTGTGGGGCTGCTGTATACTACCACTGGGGCTGTATATACCTGTGGGGCTGCTGTATACTACCACTGGGGCTGTATATACCTGTGGGGCTGCTGTATACTACCACTGGGGCTGTATACTACCTCTGGGGCTGCTGTATACTACCACTGGGGCTGCTGTATATACCTTTGGGGCTGCTGTATACTACCTCTGGGGCTGCTGTATACTACCTCTGGGGCTGCTGTATACTACCTCTGGGGATGCTGTATACTACCACTGGGGCTGCTGTATACTACCACTGGGGCTGCTGTATACTACCACTGGGGCTGCTGTATACTAACTACTGGAGCTGCTGCTGTATATACCACTGGGGCTGCTGTTGTATACTACCACTGGGGAGGCTGCTGTATACTACCATTGGGGGGCCTGTATACCACACTGCTGGGGGCTGTATACCTGTGCTGGAGTCCACCCTCGGCTTATACACGAGTCAATAGGTTTTCCCAGGTTTTGGGGGCAAAAGTAGGGGGGGTCGGCTTATACACGGGTCGGCTTATACACGAGTATATACGGTAATTCCACACCAAACTTAAAAAAGGGGGTGGACAAAAGTTTTGGCACTGTTAGAAAAATCATGTGATGCGTCTCTAAATTGTGTAATTAACAGAACCCTGTAACTCCGCTGTCCTCCCCCCGCCGCTCCGTCCTCAAAGTCCCTCCTTATTCAGCCCTCACCCCCTTCCCCATGCAATCCCTATTTGTATATTCTAGAATACCCGATGCATTAGAATCGGGCCACCATCTAGTCTACATATATTTCTCTAGGCCCCTTCCACGACAGCATAGGAGGTTGCCTCTCCACGCCCTATAGGGACAGGAAACAAGAGGTTAAAAAGGACCCTCCCACCTCCCACTAGCCAGTGTCTTTCCTGTCCCCATGGGGAATGGAGAGGTTGTTGCTTCTGTGCTGTGGTGGCCGGCACCCTGCTGCTCCCCTGGCTGGGACTGCTGGGGACTGCTGCCTGGCCCTCCAGAACCCTGGAAGGGTGATGGCGGGCCAAGGCGTCCTCGGTCAGTGGCATCCTCCTCGAGGGGAGCCTGCGGGCTGCTTCCCGCACCCTGCACACTGCCCTGGTGACCGGAAGTAAAGCGGGTAGGTGGGACTTCCGGTCATGTGCTCCTCCGGCGGGAGAGCAGAGCTTCCGGACTCGACTGCAGGATTCGGGCGGCAGCAGGCGGGCACATTACTTGCGGACCTGCCCAGGACCCGGCGCGGGAGGTGGGGAATTCTGTTAGGACGCTGGGTGGGCAAGGCCTTTCAGGATTAAAGGCTGCCCTGAAGACAGCAGAGCCACGGTAAGCTGTATGGTGGTGTGCTGACATGTCTTCCCCTGCATCTGCAGAGCCCAGTGTTCCCCCTGCCTCAGTAAGCTGGGGAACATGGGGGGGGGGGTCCATTAGGTCTTGTTAGGGGCTGTACTGATGGTCCCTTATCCTATGTGTTTTTTCAAGGAAAAGGCTGCCCCTAAGAAGGCTCCTAAATGCCCTGTGTGTGCAAAGAAGCTGCCTACGGGGCAGGACAAGAAGTTGTGCCAGTCCTGCATGGACAAAATTGTTAGGGCTGAGCACCCGAGTCTCGTGGACGAATTGAGGTCCATGGTGCAACAGGAAATCCAGGTGTCCCTGGCCTCCCTTTCACCTACGGCTCTTATAGCGGGGCCCTCCTCCCCTAAGAGACGGAAGGTTCAGACTTCAGCAGAGCACCTTTGGGCTCAGAGGACCCTGGGTCAGACTCTGATGTGCTTGAACACGCCTCATCTGCTAAACAGGCGGATCTTCGCAAGTTTCTCTTCTCCTCTGATGATATTGGGGAACTTATCGGAGCTGTTCGGAGCACCATGGGGCTGGAGAGGAACAGGTCCTCTCCTCAGTCCAGGATGAGATGTTTGCTGGGCTTCAAACTTCTAAACAACAGGGCTTTCCAGTTCATTCTACCATGCTGTATCTTATCTCACAGGAATGGGAATTCCCTGAGATAAGATTCAAGAGCGACCTCAGTAGGCGATTCCCTCTGCTCCAGTGAGATCCAGTGGGATGTCCCAAAGGTGGATGTGCAGGTGGCTCGTGTAGCTAAGATGACTGCACTCCCCTTTGACGACATGCCCCAGCTCAGAGATCAGTTGGATCGGAAGATTTAGAGTTTTATGAAACGCTCATGGGAAGCTTCCTCGGCTACAATACAGGCAAATATCGCCTCCACCTGTGCGTCTCAGTCTCTCCTTAAATGTTTGGAGCAGCTTGAGTCACATATTTCACTGGGTACTCCTAGGGAGGAGCTCCTGTGCTCTCTCCCCTTGTCCTGGAAAGCTACCTATTTTATTGCAGATGCCTCTGCGGAATCGGTCCGTTTGGCTGCCAGGACTTCTGTCCTATCCAATTCTGCCAGGTGGGCCTTATGGTTAAAGATGTGGAGTGGTGATTCCACTTCCAAAATGCGGCTCTGCTTCCTCCCCTTTAAAGGGGATTTGGTATTTGGGCCAGCATTGGAGGAGCTCTTTGAAAAGGCGACAGACCGCAAAGCTCTTCCTGAACAAAAACCCACCAGGAAATGGCCCTTTCGTCCCTCGGTGCCTCAGACCTCCCAGCCCAGAGGGAAGGGGAAGTCAGGCTGGTGAGGTTACCCGAAGGGAAAGGCTAGGAATATCCTTGTCCCCTCCCAGAAGTGGCAGTCCCTCCCTGACAAGCAGTGACTCGGCCCAGGTGGGGGGGGGGGGGGGGGGGGGGGGGAGACTTGCGGCCTTCTTCCCCCAGTGGCAGGTCATCACCACCTCTCAGTGGGTGCGGGGGGTCATTTCAGAGGGTCTTCTCATAGAATTCGAATCACCCCCTCCACCGGGACTCCGGGTCACTGCCCTGCCTTCTCAGGGGGCTCTGTCTGTCTTGCACGCAAAAGTGCAGGACCTGCTTCTTGCCAATGTAATTTCCTCGGTTCCGGCCCAGGAGGAAGGGTTGGGTCACTACTCCCGCCTCTTCTTGGTCTGTAAACCATCAGGGGATTCCAGGGTGATCATCAACCTGAAACGTCTCAACCTCCGGCGTTTCAAGATGGAATCCGTATGTCGGCGGTTCCATTAATAGGTCTCCACCACCAGATGGCATCTATCGATTTAAAGGATGCGTACTTCCATGTCCTCGGCACAGGAAGTTCCTCAGATTTGCGGTGCTGCACGATGAGGTACTCCTCCATTTCCAGTTCCAAGTGCTTCCATTCGGGTTATCCTCAGCTCCCAGGGTCTTCTCCAAGATTATAGAAAAGAAAAAAATGTGTTGCGCCACCTATGGACTTATCCTGCTATTATAAGGTTGCACTTAGGGATCAACTAACCTTTTATGGTTGTGCCAGTTCCGCCAGATAGAGATTGGAGATAATTGTGTTCGTGTAATCTCAGCGCTCTACCGAAGGACCGCTTAAACAATTTCTCCAAGATTATGGCAGAGGTGGTAGCCTTCCTGAGGGTCGGGGCATTTGCATTGTTCCGTATTTAGATTACTTCCTTCTCGTTGCTCGGGCCCTCCGTAGCAGCATGGAGGAGTCCCTCCTGGCACTGCGGTCTCTGGGGTAGATCCCCAATCTTCAGAAGTCGCTTCTCCAGCCTTCCTCCAAGCGGCAGTTTCTCGGGGTCCTGTTGGACTCCGACTGACAGACTTCCTTCCTCCCAGACGACCACAGACTGACTTTCCTATCCAAGGTTTCGACTCTGCGTCAACAGTCATCCCCCACCCTGTGGGCGGCCATGTCGGTTCTGGGCTCCATGATGTCATGCATTCCGTCAGTGATGTGGGCTCAGGCTCACTCTCTGGGTTCTCCAGGGCCATGTCCTTTCCCACTGGGACCGACTGTCATCCTCCCTCAACCGGAGGTACCCGCCTCCGGGCCGTCTCAACCCCTCTGCTCTGGTGGTTGAACCCCCTGAACTTACAGAGGAGTGTTTGCTGGACTCAATCTCCAGTAGTCACCCTTACGACGGATGCCAGCCAGAGGGGATGGGGGGGGGGCTTTGATTTCAGGCACTCCGACTCAGGGAGTCTGGAGTCGCTCCATCAGTTCCCGGTCCTTCAATTACGGAGAACTGAGAGCAGTAGAAGAAGCCCTCCTTGCGGGTTGCGACCTGCTCATGGGCTCTCATGTTTGGATATATTCCAACAACATCACTGCGGTGACCCACCTCCGTCATCAAGGGGGCACGAGATCTGTCGCCCTGCTGTCGGTTTCTTCTCCGATTTTCCTCTGGGCAGAACAGTTCCTACTGTCCCTTTCCGCGGTTCACCTGAAGGGTTCTCTGAACCTTCAGGCGGATTTTCTAAGTCGACGGGATGTACACCCGGGAGAGTGGAGCCTGGACCCGGTCGTGTTCTGCTTGCTGGTCGCGAGATGGGGTTCCCCCGGCCATCGACCTCTTCGCCTCCAGCGCCAATCGAAAGGTCGCAACATATTTCTCCCTGAACCCTCGGGATGACTCGGTAGGGGTGGATGCCTTTTCACAGGTGTGGAACTTTCCCCTCGTCTGTGCCTTCCCTCCTGTTCCCCTCCTGGCTCGGACGCTGCGGAAGATCAGGGAGGACAGGGTTCAGGCCATCCTGGTTGCTCCTCTATGGCCTCGTCAGTGCTGATACAATCTGATTGTGTCTCTGACGCTCGACGGTCCAGTTGTTCTGGGCTCGGACCCCAGCTTGCTGTCCCAGGGTCTGCTCTTTCACACGGACCCAGGGAAGCTCCAGTTAGCTGCATGGCTTCTGAGGCCAGGGTGCTGAGGGCTCAGGGCCTGTCTGACAGGGTAGTTACTACGTTGCTAAATAATCGCAAACCGGTCACCAATCGAATTTATGATAAAGTGTGGAAGAAATTTTCTTCCTGGTGTGGGTCTCGTCCTCCTGACCCACTCAGTCCTGATGTTTCCCAGATTTTAGATTTTCTAGAATCAGGGTTGGACCTGGGACTTAGGCCCAGCACATTGAAAGTACAGGTTTCCGCCCTCAGCTCTGTTTATGATACTGATTTGGCACATCACCGTTGGATTCGCAGATTTATGGTGTCTGCTTCTATACTTTGCCCACGTCCGAAGATTCTTGCTCCTGCCTGGGATCTTAATATGGTTTTGACCGGCCTGTCACGATCCCCATATGAACCTCTCGACTCCTGTGATCTCCGGTTGTTGTCTCACAAAACGGCTTTTCTTGTCGCTATTACTTCTGCTCGTCGAGTGGGGGAACTTCAGGCGCTGTCCATCAGGGAACCATATTTGACTTTCCGTGATGACTACATCGTGCTACAGCTGGATCCTTCCTTTCTCCCCAAGGTGGTCTCAGACTTTCATCGATCCCAATCCATCGTTCTGCCTTCCTTCTGCCAGTGCCCTCGGACTCCGCGGGAGGAAGAATTTCATGCCTTGGATGTTCGCAGAACAGTGCTACGTTACCTTGAGCCCTTCGGTCGGCATAAGGGCATGAAGGTGGCTAAGTGCACCAATGCCAGCTGGATCAAACGCGCTATTGCTGAATCCTACCGCGCTCAGCAGCTACCGGAGCCTTCGGGGTTTACGGCTCATTCCACCAGGGCTACCTCGGTCTCCTGGGCAGAAAAGGCAGGGGCTTCTCCGGAGCAGATTTGCAAGGCTGCTACATGGTCCTCCCTGCATACTTTCACGAAGCATTATCTTTTGGACCTGGGTTATACCAGTGATTTAGCCTTTGGCAGGAAAGTCCTGCAGGCTGTGGTTCCGCCCTAGGTTTGTATTCGTTGGTATTCCTCCTATGCTGTCGTGGAAGGGGCCTAGACAAAATAGAATTACTCTTATGGTACCTTTACACGCGGCAACATTTCTAGGGTGTCCACAGGTAACTTACTGGCTGCAGTGAAATCATGGAGACAAGGTTCTATCTTGTTGCTGTGTACAAATGGAATAATGTCTCCATGATTTCACTGCAGCCAGTAAGTTACCTGTGGACACCCTAGAAATGTTGCCACGTGTCAAGGTACCATAACCGTTAATTCGGTTTCTTCTTTTCCACGACAGCACTTATTTCCCTCCCTTTCCAGGGGTTTGTTCTCCTGGATTTTGACTTTTTTGCTATTGTCATGCTATGGTTCTTTGTAAGACACTGGCTAATGGGAGGTGGGAGGGTCCTTTTAACCTCTCTTGTGTTTCCTGTCCATAATAGGGCGTGGAGATGCAACCTCCTATGCTGTCGTGGAAGGGCCCTAGAAACCAAATTAACTGTAAGAATAATTCTATTTACATGTTACCGTATATACTCGTGTATAAGCCGAGTTTTTCAGCACAAAAAATGTGCTGAAAAGTCCCCCCTCGGCTTATACACGAGTCCATGTACGGTACCCAGTGGTATACAGCCCCCCCCCCCCCCCCCCCGTGGTATACGGGGCCCCCCTTGCTTGTGGCAGACCTGTAAAAGAAGATATCATTATACTTATCGTGTCGCCGCCGCCTCTCTGTCACAGTCACCGCGCTATTCCGGGTCTTCATGCTTCCTTCTCCGGCGCACAGGAAATGACCTCATTGACTGTGCGCCGGAGAAGGAACCTTGAAGACCCGGAGGAGCGCGGTGACGGTGAGAGCGGCAGCGACACGATAAGTATAATGATATCTTCTTTTACAGGTCTGCCACAAGCAAGGGGGGGCCCTGTATACCACGGGGGGGGGGGGGGCTGTATACCACTGGGTACCGCTGTATACAGCTGGGGCTGCTGTATACACAGCTGGGGCCCTATATACCACTGGGGCTGCTGTATACTACCTCTGGGGCTGCTGTATACTACCTCTGGGGCTGCTGTATACTACCACTGGGGCTGCTGTATACTACCACTGGGGCTGCTGTATACTACCACTGGGCTGCTGTATACAACCACTGGGGCTGCTGTATACAACCACTGGGGCTGTTGTATACAACCACTGGGGCTGCTGTATACTACCTCTGGGGCTGCTGTATACTACCAATGGGGCTGCTGTATACTACCACTGGGGCTGCTGTATACTACCACTGGGGCTGCTGTATACTACCACTGGGGCTGCTGTATACTACCACTGGGGCTGCTGTATACTACCACTGGGCTGCTGTATACTACCACTGGGCTGCTGTATATACCTGTATACTACCACTGGGGCTGCTGCTGTATATACCACTGTATATACCACTGGGGAGGCTGCTGTAACACTGCTGGGGCCTGTATATACCACTGGGGAGGCTGCTGTATACCACACTGCTGGGGGCTGTATACCTGTGCTGGGGTCCACCCTCGGCTTATACACGAGTCAATAGGTTTTCCCAGATTTTGGGGGCAAAAGTAGGGGGGTCGGCTTATACACGAGTATATACGGTAATTTCCCACCTATAATGCTCAGGTAACATAATATATACCTGGTTATATTGGATATGTGTTCATTCCCCTGTAATCTACATATAGTTCATGCTCATTTCCCACCTATAAAACTCAGGGAACAAAATATACACCTGGTTATATTGGACATGTGTTCATTCCCCTATTATCCACATATATTGTATGTTCAATCCTCACCTATAAAGCTCAGGGATTATAATATACACCTGGTTATTAGCATGTATGTTCATTCTCCTATTATCTACATATATTTCATGTTCATTCCCAACCTAAAAAAGTTCAGGTAACATAATATACACCTGGTTATATGGAACATGTGTTCATTTCCCTATTATCCACATATATTTCATGTTCATTCTCCACCTATAAAATTCAGGGAACAATAATATGTGGCGCCCCTATGGCTAGGCGCCACATGGAATTACTGCACCCCAAATAGAAGGTGTAGTGCCTCCATAGCTAAAGGTTTGGGATTGTGCTTATGGAGTCTGTATTAGCACCCAACACTAGACCACCTTAGAATAGGGGGACTGATATACAGTAAGTCCCAGGGGGTGGAGCCTAGGTTAGAGTGGGAAAACTAGGAAGTAGAGAGTTTTTAGTCAGACAGTTCTGGGAAGGCAGTCAGTTAGAACACGCCTGACAGCTGTGTGACAGAGGGATCACCCATCTCCAGGAGGGCGACCCGGGACAGAGGTGGACAAATCAGCACCGGTTGGAGCCGGCTGGTTAAGTCTGGTGAAACACCAGCAACACGGAAGCCGAGGTGGTCAGCGGTTCATCCCTGACCGTAAACCGATGAGCCACGGACCCTTAAAAACCTGGAAGCCCTAGGCACCACAAGACGGTACCTCACTCCTCAGGCCCATAATCGGTCCAAGACTATGAAGGTAACGGACCAGATTCCGGTGGCGGGAGAGTGTGCGTTCCTGCTGCTCCCGTTCGTACTGGTCAAGGACTAACCGTGCCTAACCGTACGAGACCAGGGGACTGGCGAGGGAGTTCTGCAAAGGTGGTTAAAAACAGAGAGGAAGATAAACTTAGGCCCCGAAAGATAATAAGAAAGGAACATCTTCAGACTCCATAGGGGCTCCCTGAACCCGCAGCTACATCCCTGTTCTTCCAGACTGTACCGTGTATTGTATGACATCTGCTGGTACCAGTAAAAGGACGTTGAAGCTGAAACTGTGTCTGTCTTCCTTCCTGCCTCAGAGGGGTGAGAACAACTAGTCCCCTCATCCTTGCTCGCTGCCCTGAGGTAAAGCTCCACCTGTGGGGAGCTGTACTACACTAAGCTGCATCCCATCACCTCAGAGGCCTGCCCGCAGCGCTGGTACCAACATTACCAGGGTCCACAGGTGGCGTCACGGACTATTAATCCTTGTAAATATTTCCCCACCAAACAAATGACAGCCAGGGCACGGAACCGGGAACTCGACCACCCGTGATTCCCCGTCACAACCATCAAACCCATCCCGGTGTCTGAGTACCCCTTTCCCTGTCCTCATCAAATATACACCTGCTTATATGGGACTAGTAAAAAGGCCCGCTGCAATTGCATCGGGAGCGTGGTGAAATGAATTGTGTGTATAGAGGCGGCTGTGTGGGTAGCAGAGTATGGAGGCGGCTGTGTGGGTGGCAGAGTATGGAGGCGGCTCTGTGGGTGGCACAGTATGGAGGCGGCTCTGTGGGTGGCACAGTATGGAGGCGGCTCTGTGGGTGGCACAGTATGGAGGCGGCTCTGTGGGTGGCACAGTATGGAGGCGGCTCTGTGGGTGGCACAGTATGGAGGCGGCTCTGTGGGTGGCACAGTATGGAGGCGGCTCTGTGGGTAGCACAGTATGGAGGCGGCTGCTGGTGGAGGGTGAGGAGAGGCTGGGTGAGGTGAGGAGAGATGCGGCTGCTGGTGAGGGTGGAGAGGGTGAGGATGAGAGATGCGGCTGCGTGGTGGAGGGGTGAGGAGAGATGCGGCTGCGTGGTGGAGGGGTGAGGAGAGATGCGGCTGCGTGGTGGAGGGGTGAGGAGAGATGCGGCTGCGTGGTGGAGGGTGAGGAGAGATGCGGCTGCGTGGTGAGGGGTGAGGAGAGATGCGGCTGCGTGGTGGAGGGTGAGGAGAGATGCGGCTGCGTGGTGGAGGGGTGAGGAGAGATGCGGCTGCGTGGTGGAGGGGTGAGGAGAGATGCGGCTGCGTGGTGGAGGGGTGAGGAGAGATGCGGCTGCGTGGTGGAGGGGTGAGGAGAGATGCGGCTGCGGGTGGAGGGGTGAGGAGAGATGCGGCTGCGTGGTGGAGGGGTGAGGAGAGATGCGCTGCGTGGTGGAGGGGTGAGGAGAGATGCGGCTGCGTGGTGGAGGGGTGAGGAGAGATGCGGTTACGGTGGAGGGGTGAGAGAGATGCAGGTACTGGTGGAGGGGTGAGGAGAGATGCGGGTTACTGGTGAGGGGGAGGAGAGATGCGGTTACTGGTGGAGGGGTGAGGAGAGATGCGGGTTACTGGTAGGAGGGGTGAGGAGAGAAGCGGTTACATGGTAGAGGGGTGAGGAGAGATGCGGCTGCTGGTGGAGGGGTGAGAGAGAGAAGCGGCTGCTGGTGGAGGGGTGAGGAGAGATGCGGCTGCGTGGTGGAGGGGTGAGGAGAGATGCGGCTGTGGTGGAGGGGTGAGGAGAGATGCGCTGCGTGGTGGAGGGGTGAGGAGAGATGCAGGTCTGTGGTGGAGGGTGAGGAGAGATGCAGGTCTGTGTGGAGGGGTGAGGAGAGATGCGGGTCTGTGGTGGAGGGGTGAGGAGAGATGCAGGTCTGTGGTGGAGGGTGAGGAGAATGCGGGTCATGTGTGAGGGGTGAGGAGAGATGCGGTCTCATTACAGACAGTATACACACAGTATAAGACAGAGAAGTATAGAGACATGACGCACAGTATAGAGACATGACGCACAGTATAGAGACATGACGCACAGTATAGAGACATGACGCACAGTATAGAGACATGACGCACAGTATAGAGACATGACAGACAGTATAGAGACATGACAGACAGTATAGAGACATGACAGACAGTATAGAGACATGACAGACAGTATAGAACATGACAGACAGTATAGAGACATAAGAGTATAGACACATGAGACAGAATATACACAGATTAGAGTAGTATAGACACATTACAGAGAGTATAACACTTACAGACAGTATAGAGACATTAGAGTATACAGAGATTAGGCACACCATAGAATACATACATTGGTGGAGACAGTGAGGGTAATGTGTGGGATAGGTGGTGGAGTGGCCGTGACGTCATCCACGGCGAGCGCGGCTGTGGGCGGGCTGGGGTGGCAGTTAGTGCTGGGAGCCGAGCTGTGTGGGTTAATAGGGTGCTGGAGGGGCCGTGACGTCATCCACGGCGAGCGCGGCTGTGGGCGGGCTGGGGTGGCAGTTAGTGCTGGAGCCGAGCTGTGTGGGTTAATAGCGGTGCTGGAGGGACCAGTGACGTCATCCACGGCGAGCGCGGCTGTGGGCGGGCTGGGGTGGCAGTTAGTGCTAGGAGCCGAGCTGTGTGGGTTAATAGCGGTGCTGGAGGGGCCGAAGACGTCATCCACGGGAGCGCGGCTGTGGGCGGGCTGGGGTGGCAGTTAGTGCTGGAGCCGAGCTGTGTGGGTTAATAGCGGTGCTGGAGGGCCGTGACGTCATCCACGGCGAGCGCGGCTGTGGGCGGGCTGGGGTGGCAGTTAGTGCTAGAGCCGAGCTGTGTGGGTTAATATGCGGTGCTGGAGGGGCCAAGTACGTCATCCACGGTGAGCGCGGCTGTGGGCGGGCTGGGGTGGCAGTTAGTGCTGGGAGCCGAGCTGTGTGGGTTAATAGCGGTGCTGGAGGGGCCGTGACGTCATCCACGGCAAGCGCGGCTGTGGGCGGCTGGGGTGGCAGTTAGTGCTCGGGAGCCGAGCTGTGTGGGTTAATAGCGGTGCTGGAGGGGCCGTGACGTCATCCACGGCGAGCGCGGCTGTGGGCGGGCTGGGGTGGCAGTTAGTGCTGGGAGCCGAGTTGTGTGGGTTAATAGCGGTGCTGGAGGGGCCGTGACGTCATCCACGGCGAGCGCGGCTGTGGGCGGGCTGGGGTGGCAGTTAGTGCTGGGAGCCGAGCTGTGTGGGTTAATAGTGGTGCTGGAGGGGCCGTGACGTCATCCACGGCGAGCGCGGCTGTGGGCGGGCTGGGGTGGCAGTTAGTGCTAGGAGCCGAGCTGTGTGGGTTAATAGCGGTGCTGGAGGGGCCGTGACGTCATCCACAGCGAGCGCGGCTGTGGGCGGGCTGGGGTGGCAGTTAGTGATAGGAGAGTTGTGGCGGCGGGTGGGCAGCGGACACTGCTCGCGATGACGCTACGCGTCATCGCTCGCAGTGGCGCAATGCATTGTGGGATTCGGCTACAGTGCCCGAATTTCTAACTGCGGATTATATAAAATAGATATGTATTCATTCCTTAGAATGTCAATTACAATGTCTAAAATGCCCAAGGAATCTGTTATACACTCCATTCAAAAGTGTGGGGTCATTTACAAATTTCCTTATTTTTGAAAGAAAAGCACTGTTTGCTAACTGTGTAATAAGACTAATGGTGGGGTTACACGTCCCGATATCGTGGCGATATCGGAGGCAACGGCGCGGGAGCGCGCATTTTTTCAGCCCTTTTCCCGATATCGCATCGGCGGTTTACACGCTGCGATATCGGGAAACAACGTCCCTCCGATGTGTATGCCCACCAACCCAGTAACGACCATTTAACATGGGAGTTAATGGGTAGCGTCGGCATACAGATCGGAGTTGGGCTGTCACACGCTGCGATGCTGCTACAACGGCCATGCGATATCGGGGAGTTGAATAGCTCGGCTATTCAACCCTGATATCGTTTTGGCATCGTTCTAGCATCGCGTTGTATGCTCAAACCGTACAACGCGCAAACGATATCGGGTCCAACTCGCGACCCACGTGACTTTTTGTCGGAGTTGGACGCCGATATCGAGGCGTGTAAACCCGCCATAATGGATGTTTAGAAAGCCCTTGTACAACTATGTTAGCACAGCTGAAAATGGTTTGGCTGATTAGAGAGGCTATGAAATTGACCTTCCTTTGTGCTAGTTGAGAATCTGGAGCATAATGGTGGGGTTACACGTCCTGATATCGCGGCGATATCGGAGGCAACGACCGGGAGCGCGCATTTAGTGCACGTTTCTCCCTGCATCGCATCGCCAGTTTACACACCGCGATATCGGGATGCAACGTCCCTACGATGTGCACGCCCACCAACCCAGGAACAACCATTTAACATGGGAGTGAATGGGTGACGTCAGCGTGCACATCGTAGTTGGGCTGTCACACGCTGCGATGCTGCTACAACGGCCTTGCGATATCGGAGAGTTGAATAGCTCTGCTATTCAACTCCGATATCGTTTTGGCATCGTTCCAGCATCGCGTTGTACGCAAAAACAGTACAACGCGCACACGATATCGGGTCCAACTCGCGATCCACGTGACTTTTTGTCGGAGTTGGGTCGGAGTTGGACGCCGATATCGCGGCGTGTAAACCCACCATTACATTTGTTTGTTCAATGAAACTCTCAAAATGGCCAAAAGAAAAAAAAAAAAAAAAGAGAGAACTTTAATGTGAAACTCAACAGTCTATTCTTGTTCTTAGAAATGAAGGCTATTCCATTCCATGCGAGAGATTGACAAGAAACTGAAGATTTCCTATAGTGGGGTGTACTACTCCCTTCAGAAAAGAGCACAACCAGGCACCAACCAGAGTAGAAAGAGAAGTGGGAGGTCCCGCTGCACAACTGAGCAATAAGACAAGTACATTAGGCTGGGTTCACATTTGCGGACCCCTCCGCAGCGTTCTGTGGAGGGGATCCGCAATGTGTCCGCAGCCACTGCAAGTTCCCATCTTTATAATGGGAGCGCACGGTGCTGCGTTTGACAGCGCATGACCATGCGCACCCATTCACTCCCATATGTGATCTGTGCGCAGGCGGATGCCTGTGTACAGATCACACACTCTCGTCCGCACCAGGGACGCGACATGTTGGATTCCTGGTGCGGACGAGACTGTGTGATTTGCGCGCAGGCATCCGCCTGCGTACAGATCACATATGGGAGTTAATGGGTGCGCACGGTCATGCGCTGTGAAGCGCAGCACCGTGCGCTCCCATTATAAAGATAGGAGCTTGCGGTGGCTGTGGACACATTGCGGATCCCAAATGCCTTAGAGGCTCTAGTTTGAGAAACCGACACCTCACTTCTTCTCAACGGTCAGCTTCATTAAATAAAAAAACGTCAAAACGCCAGTGTCAAAGTCTACAGTGATGAGGCGACTCCAGGATGCTGACCTTCAGGACCCAAAGCACACCTCCAAATGATGCGTGAACTACTTAGGGGGGAAGCAGGCAGCTGGTATTCTATCCGTAATGGAGTAGCCACAGAATTGTCTGGGTGACCCTAAACCTTTCAATGGTAATGTATATCTCCATAATGAGTCATGAAGTTCATTCTTTTTATTTATTCCTTTTCTTCATTCTTTTTAGTATGTCCCAAAAACCCTGATGCAGCTGGAGATCGCTGTACAGGTACCTTTACACGCGGCAACTTTTGTAGGAATTTCACAGGTAACTTACTGGTTGCAGTGAAATCATGGACACATTGTTCACATTTGTACACAGCAACAAGATAGAACAATGTGTCCATGATTTCACTGCAGCCAGTAAGTTGCCAGTGAAATTCCTACAAAAGTTGCCGCGAGTAAAGGTACTCTACTGGTATTATAGCGGATGCGGTTTTCGCCAGTTGCATAAAAACACTGGTGTGACCCCAGACTTGTCATGTCATTAGGAAGAGGCGAAAAGCTAGGTGTGTTCAGGACTAGAGCACTTGGGAGAAATGACAAGGAACATACGTACGGTAGCTTGTGTAGAGCTAGCAGCAATTCAACAGCTACGCCCTGCTGTGAAGCGTCACCACTGGATTTCAGCCCGCCCGCCTACACGCCCGCCCGCCTGCCCGCACACACGCCCGCCCGCCCGCACACAACCGCCCGCCCGCCCGCACACACACGCCCGCCCGCCCGCACACACACGCCCGCCTGCCCGCGCACACACGCCCGCCCGCACACACCCGCCCGCCCGCACACACACGCCCGCCCGCACACACACGCCCGCCCGCACACACACGCCCGCCTGCCCGCACACACACACACGCCCGCCCGCACACGCCTGCCCGCACACACACGCCCGCCCGCACACACACACACACACACCCCGCCTGCCCGCGCACACACACACCCCGCCTGCCCCGCACACACGCCCGCCCGCCTGCCCGCACACACGCCCGCCTGCCCACACAGCAGCGGAGCTGAGCGCAGAGATCAGGAAGAAGCCTGCCCTTTCCCGTCATCCTTCACTCGAGCGCATCAAGCAGGCAGTACTAAGTAACCCCGCCCCTCCGCCTGTCAGATTCCCTTCTCCTGCTGCATTCGCCTTGCGTTGGTTTCGGAGCACCATGGCTGCTGCCGGCTCTGCGGGCCTTTCTAAGTTTAGAGTCGCTGTTGGGGGCAGACGCTTTCTGGAAGCATGGAAATCCCCTGGCCGCGCCACTCTTCCTGGCCGCACTGCAGTGAGCACAAGTACAGGCGCCATTTACCCCAAGCCGGATAAAGTAAGCTATGTTCTTTGCTAATGTCTTCGTACTGACGCACTGAGTGAATGTGATACACATGCTGAATATTAACGAGGAGGCACTAGGACTAGTGTGTTTGCATTCCGCTCTGGTTACTGGATACCGTAGTTGACTGACTGTGTCTGTTTGCTGCTCCTCACAGCGCCTCCTGCCGTTGGAGGGCTCCAACCGCTCTGGTAGAAGAGGAGTGGCACTATGCAAGCACGAAGCTGTCATATACGGGCCTCCAGCCATCATCAAATCGTTCACCCACCACTAGTCCAGATTAGCGATGAGCAGTCCAGACTAGCGATGAGCAGTCCAGACTAGCGATGAGCAGTCCAGACTAGCGATGAGCTGTCCAGACTAGCGATGAGCAGTCCAGACTAGCGATGAGCTTTCCAGACTAGCGATGAGCTGTCCAGACTAGCGATGAGCAGTCCAGACTAGCGATGAGCTGTCCAGACTAGCGATGAGCAGTCCAGACTAGCGATGAGCTGTCCAGACTAGCGATGAGCTGTCCAGACTAGCGATGAGCTGTCCAGACTAGCGATGAGCTGTCCAGACTAGCGATGAGCAGTCCAGACTAGCGATGAGCAGTCCAGACTAGCGATGAGCTGTCCAGACTAGCGATGAGCTGTCCAGACTAGCGATGAGCTGTCCAGACTAGCGATGAGCAGTCCAGACTAGCGATGAGCAGTCCAGACTAGCGATGAGCAGTCCAGACTAGCGATGAGCTGTCCAGACTAGCGATGAGCTGTCCAGACTAGCGATGAGCTGTCCAGACTAGCGATGAGCAGTCCAGACTAGCGATGAGCTGTCCAGACTAGCGATGAGCAGTCCAGACTAGCGATGAGCAGTCCAGACTAGCGATGAGCAGTCCAGACTAGCGATGAGCAGTCCAGACTAGCGATGAGCAGTCCAGACTAGCGATGAGCAGTCCAGACTAGCGATGAGCTGTCCAGACTAGCGATGAGCTGTCCAGACTAGCGATGAGCTGTCCAGACTAGCGATGAGCTGTCCAGACTAGCGATGAGCAGTCCAGACTAGCGATGAGCAGTCCAGACTAGCGATGAGCAGTCCAGACTAGCGATGAGCTGTCCAGACTAGCGATGAGCTGTCCAGACTAGCGATGAGCTGTCCAGACTAGCGATGAGCTGTCCAGACTAGCGATGAGCAGTCCAGACTAGCGATGAGCAGTCCAGACTAGCGATGAGCAGTCCAGACTAGCGATGAGCTGTCCAGACTAGCGATGAGCTGTCCAGACTAGCGATGAGCTGTCCAGACTAGCGATGAGCAGTCCAGACTAGCGATGAGCAGTCCAGACTAGCGATGAGCAGTCCAGACTAGCGATGAGCTGTCCAGACTAGCGATGAGCTGTCCAGACTAGCGATGAGCTGTCCAGACTAGCGATGAGCTGTCCAGACTAGCGATGAGCTGTCCAGACTAGCGATGAGCTGTCCAGACTAGCGATGAGCTGTCCAGACTAGCGATGAGCTGTCCAGACTAGCGATGAGCTGTCCAGCCCACCAAACAGAGCCACCTCTTTTTTTTTTTTTTTTTTTTTAAAGAATCCTATGCTCCACATTGTCATGACTACAGAACCTTATTCTACACCTTTTGTATGTATCTAGTGAAGCAGTAAAGACTGTTTTTAGCATTATTGTTTCCTCAGATTGTCAGCTCTTCTGAACAGGGGCCCTCGCTCCTCTTTTGATGAGAGTGAGACACCTGGTACCTTACTGATCAGCTGTTCTCATTGCTGACAGAGCTCCTCTGTTATCCAGTTGCTCTGTCTACTGTAGCGGCTGCAGACCGTACTGCACATGTGACTTTTACGGATTTGAATAAGGGGCAAATGTGCAGTTGACGGCCATGGCCAGTAAATAGTAGACAGAGCTGCTCGGTAAGGCAGCAGTTCCAGTTGACACCTAGAACAGCTGACTGTCAGTGGTGCTAGGTGTTGCACGCCTACTGATCAGACATTGCTGACCTAATCCCAAATCGCAACGCCTGCTTCACTGCACAGCAGAACAGTGCGTCAGGGAGCCTCCTACTGCTGCCGCCCCCTCCTTCGCACTGCCCCTCGCTTCCTTTTACAACGGCGGTGACTGCCTGCGTTCCACGGTGGAACGCATTTAGCAGGCTGGTGCCGCCTCCTCCACAATAGTAGGCGGCACTTACTGCTTTATGCATTCCACAGTGGAACACAGGCAATCACTACCTCCTGTGTCTCAGTTTTGGTAAGGGGAACTAGGAAAGATAAGTACAGATTTATTTTTTAATGAGTACACGCTGGCCAGGGGATTATGGGGAGGAGGGGGCTGTATGGCGAGTTATGAGGCTGCACTATGCTATATGGAAGGCTGTGAGGCTGCATTATACTATATGGAGGTCTGTGACACAGTATACTATATGGAGCACTATGGGGGTGCATTATGCTATATGGAGGGCTGTGGGGGTCCATTATGCCATACGGAGGACTATGGGGTGAATTATGCTATACAGAGGGCTGTGGGGATGCATTATACTATATAGAGGGATATGAAGCTGTGTTATGCTATATAGAGGGATATGAAGCATCATTATACTATATGGAGGACTATAGGGTGCATTGTACTATAGCATTGTACTATATAGAGGGCAATGGGGGTGCATTATGCTATATGGAGAACTATGGGGTGAATTATATTATATGGAGGGCTATGAGGATGCATTATGCTATATGGAGAACTATCGGGCTGCATTACTGTATAGCTCCCGTCACACACAGCGACGCAACAGCGATCCTGATAACGATCCTGTAGGGATCGTTGGTGCATCGTTACCTAGTTGCTGGGGAGCTGTCAAACAGGCAGATCTCAGCGACCAGGGAGGATGCTGGTAACTATGATAAACACCGGGTATCTAGGCAGCGCGCACTGCCTAGATACCCGCTGTTTATCATAGTTACCAGCGTCCTTCCTGCTTAGCGCTGGTAACCATGATAAACACCGGGTATCTAGGCAGCACACGCTGCCTAGATACCCGGTGTTTAACATGGTTACCAGCCTGTGAGGTCGCTCCACAGGCTCTGCTCTATGGTACTGGAGGTCTGGAGAGATCAGGCGACGGGCACCCTCCACACAGCACAGATACGGCTGCAGAGTGTGAACCACGGTTTGCACATGACCGGGACCAGGGCGGAGGACCACCGGCTGCACAGGACATGGAGGGTGAGCGGCACACACAGTGTGCCGGAATCGCTTTCACAGCAGCGGTTTCGGCACCTTGTATCAGTGCACTGGGGACCGCTGTTTTGCAGAGAGTGGGTGGTGATGTTAGGGGCTGGGGCGGCCAGTAGGAGCCCTGGGGTGTGGGGGCATTCCATAGTGTTCAGTGGGGAGGGGTGGGCATGTATGTCTTGGGGTGGCTGGCCATACTAGGAATAGGGGAGGGGGCATGATTGTGCTAGAGTAGGTGTACGCGACCAGCTCCCTATTTACATGCACAATCATGCCCCCTGGACATTCCCTGCCAGTCGCAAATGTGTTATATCTAGGAAACCCTACAAAATGTTGACAACATGTATATTGCAGATTGTCAACATTTTGCAGCCTAGATATAAATATGAAATAAAACATAAGCCCGGACAAGCCCTTTAACCTTAGGACTTCATCCACTGCCCTAAGGAAGAAACAACAATGTGTGTGTATATCTTTAATTGGTAGGTACTTTACAGGGCTTTGCATTTATTTACACTTCCACTTATTTCCTGACTGCTCCTCCCAGACAAGTCAGTCATGCTTCATTAAGGCTACATTCACACATTGCGCTTTTTTGCACATGCTTTTAAAAAAAAAAAAGCGTGTCTGCCAGCAAAGTGAATGGACTCTCACTTTTGCCATGCAGAGGCTGCGTAAATATACGCCGCGCTTTTATTGGAGAAGGCGTGCGTAATAAGAATGACCATGTCAATTCTTTGCGCAAGTGCATCCATGTTTTCTTACAATAGGGGCCATTATAACTGCTGTAATTGCGCATAGCCGTTAAGAATGCGCAATTCCTGCGCGTATAATGTTGGCGCTGCAGAATTGATGTCGCACAGGGGAGGAAGAATCCTGTGTTCTCCCCTGTGTGACATTTGTGACAGCCCTTTTTGGGTTTCGCAGTGTATTAATATACACTGCAAAACCTAAATAAAAGTAATCCAAATGTCTGAAAAATAATAAAAATTGAATACTTGCCTTCTGCCGGGTGTTCGGGGGGCCGAGACATCCACGTCTGATCTCCTTCCAGGCCCTGTGATATGTGATTGGTCGCTCGCGATCATGTGATGTGCACATCAAATATCACATGATCGCAAGCGGCCAATCACAGATCTTGGCAGGTCCTGGAAGGACAGTAGATGTGGTTGTCTCGGCTCCCAGCTCCCCAAACACCTGTCAGATGGGCAAGTATTAAATTTTTATAATTTTTAATACCATTTGGATAACTTTTATTTAGGTTTCGCAATGTATATTAATACACTGTGAAACCCAAAAAGGGCTGTCACATTTGTCACACGGGAGGAACACAGGATTCTTCCTCCCCTGTGTGACATCACTTCTCCCCTGCGCTTTTGTTGGACAAGTGAGGTAGTAAAAAAAAAAAAAAAAACGCGGTGTGTGAACGCGGCCACAAAACGCGGCAAAAAGCGCCCGTGCAAAAAAAAAAAAGAGCTCTGTGTGAACATAGCCTAAGCTGTCGGCAGAGAAAAAAAAAAAAACTCCGCTCTCTGGCTCGGCTTTTATCGCTCACAGGAAAGAGCCGGCTCATTGTGTTGATTCGTTCGCGAACGACGCATCACTAATCCTGACCTGTTCCCGAGCCTTGACCTTCCTGCAGTTTGTTGTTGTTCCTGGTGCAGTGGGGAAAGGTGGTCACCGGCGCAGAGGGTCGACGTAGCATGTCTGGGTGGCGCCTGGTGTAGTGGTTGTGCCCGGCTGCTGACTGCCTATATAACCCCTTCCTTGATGTGTTAGGTGCTTTTCACATCAGTGTTTTTGCTGATTCACGTCAGAACTGCATAACATCCGACTTGCTGCAAGCCCCCCCGTTCATTTTCTATGGTACTTGCAACATGTGCAATTCGGCAGTTGCAGCAGGTCAAAAAAACACCATTAGCTGCACTTTTTTGACTTGCAGCAAGTGCGGTTTTTGCATGATCCGGAAAATCCCATAGAGAATGAATAGGAGCTTGCCACAAGTCGGCCGTTATGTGGCAGATGCGGTAAATCTGCCAGATTTGCTGTGAATCAGCAAAAACGCTGATGTGAAAGGCTGAACCCTGTGCTTACTAACATCCCTATGCTGGTTCTTCCCCCATCGCCGTTACATGCTTAGACCCTTGCTTGCCTTGGACTTACCCTGATTAGTATGCAGGTCGGCGAGGACACTAGCCTCACCTCTATAATATATCAACACCAGGTAAGGGACACAGAGGGAAAATGAACACCGCTATAAACACTCCTTAGTGATTAAGCCTGTTTTCACCTTCCTGACCAGGCCATTTTTACCAGTTCTCACCAGTGTCACTTTAAGGGTATGTGCTCGCAATCTGGGCCACCTCGTCTTGGACTCAGTGACTCCAGACATACACTAGACCTCATGTTCATCCACCTCTGTTCCCTATCTAATCTCACAACCTCCCCATATCTGACCACCATCTACTCAGCTTCTCAACCTTGTCCTCTTCACCGCCCCCCATGTCCAGCCATTAGCTCATCCTTGCAGAAATCTCTCACACCTAGACATTTATAGACTCTGACTCTTTTCTACTTCTGTCCTCCATATCTTCACTCCATGACACAGACAGTGCCACCGCTTTGTACAACGCCACCCTCACATCAGCCATAGACTGTCGCCCCTCTCACGCATGGGAAAATGTGATGAAACAAAAGGCAACCCTAGCGCACCAATCTCGCCAAAAAACTCTAAAAAAGTGTCCAGGGTCACAGAGCTGAAAGAAAATGCACCTGCCAGGCGACTTCACTGCCTTCAAACAAGCTACACTTGCCTTCAAATCAGCCCTCACCTCTGCTAACCAGACCTACTTCACAAACCTTGTATACTCACTATCCCACAACCCCAAACAACTGTTCAGTACATTCAACTCTCTCCTCCCCCACCACTGCCCCCTCCGACCGCCATCATCTCTGCTGAGGACTTCGCCATGTACTTCAAAAATAAGATCAACCAAACAAGGCAAAACTTTACTGTTCCAACACCCCAACCATTCCATATCCCAGACCTCTGCCCTTCCCTCACAACCTCTTTCTCCAAAATCACTGAAGGAGAGCTTGTCTCCTCTCCAAATCACACCTCACCACATGTGCACTTGACCCCATCCCTTCCCACCTTCTCCCCAACCTCACTAACGTGCATTCCAGCCCTAACCCATCTCTTCAACCTATCGCTATCTTTTGGTAACGTCCCCTCTGCTTTCAAGCATTCCACCATCACACCCTTCCTCAAAAGCCAAACCTTGACCTGACTGCTATGGCCAGCTGTTGCCCCATATCGCTGCTCCTGTTTGCTTCAAAACTCCCACCTCTCATCTAACTCACTCTTTGACAACCTCCAAACTGACTTCCGCCCCTACCACTCCACTGAAACTGCCCTGACCAAAATTACTAACGACCTACTCACTGCCAAAGCTAACAGACATTTCTCCATCCTCCTCCTTCTAGAACTATCCTCTGCCTTTGACACAGTCGATCACCCCCTCCTACTACAGATCCTCACTGCCTTTGGCATCAAAGACCTTGCCCTCTCCTGGATCGCCTCATACCTTTCCAGCCACATATTTAGCCTTTCCCACTCCCACACTACCTCCTCTACTTGCCCTCTCTGTTGGAGTCCCACAAGGCTCTGTCCTGGAACCCCTTCTTTTCTCTCTCTATACCCTTGGCCTAGGACAACTCATAAAGTCCCATGGCTTCCAGTACCACCTGTACGCTGATGACACTCCAGGCCCAGTTACACACACAGGTAATTGTGCAGAGATTGTTCGCAGATCTCTGGTTGCAGTGAAATCATGGACACATTGTTCCATTTGTACACGGCCACAAAATGGAACAATGTGTCCATGATTTTACTGCAACCAGAGATCTGCGAACAATCTCTGCACAATTATCTGTGTGTGTAACTGGGCCTTCAGTTTTAACTCTCTGGCCCAGATGTCACTTCTGCTATCCAGAATCCCGGAGTGTCTATCAGCCATATTCTTTCTCCTCCCATCCACCACGACAGCCCTCTGGAGGTTGCCTCTCGGCCCTAATAGGGGCAGGAACACAAAGAGGTTAAATAGCCCCTCCCAACCTCCTCACACCAGTGTTTCCTGTCCCTATGGGGCATGAAGAGGTATCCTGAGGGCTGTGCACGCAGTCCTCTCACCTGATCCGGCCAGGGTCGATCGGGCTCTGGCTCTTCCGCGCCCTCGGGCAACGCTGGGTGGGTGCCATATGGCCGGGGTCCTCCTTGAGCTCCCCGGCCTCTTCCCGCCTCCTCTGGCGCTTTGCGGCCGGATGTGACGTCTCGCGCTGTCGCACGTGTCACTTCTGGGTCCGGGCGCCTGGTCTCGTGGTGATGAGGGGCCGGTGGGAGCAGGGAAGCTTTGTGGCACAGGGTGCCTTACAGTCCAGCTGCCCTCTTATATAAAGGGTCCTTGGTGGGCTACCCAAGGTAAGCTCTGCAGTGATGTCAGCGCAAGATGTGGTCCCTGCCCCTGCAGTTGCAGAGCCCGGCTCTGCCTCAGCCACAGTAGGTACTGGGTGTGAGGCCCCTCCTGTCCTTCCACACACTGGATCCATTTCATTCCTTCTCTCCCTGTTCTGTGTTTCAGGGAGAAAAGGAGCAGGCACAAAAGAAGCCCAAATCTCAGCCCCGCAAATGCGGCGTCTGTAGTCAGAAGCTGTCCTCTTCTTACAAGAAACTTCTGTGCCTGGGGTGTACCGACAAGGTCCTGAGAGACGAAAAATTGTCTCTGATGGACGAACTAAAGGATCTCATCAAGTCTGAAATCCAATCCTCCCTGGCTACGGTTACGCAACCCCCTCCGGCAGCCCTGTCTAAAAAACGCAAGGTCCTACTGGAGGATTCGGATCCCGAGCCCACGGAGGCCTCTGGTTCCGATGAGGGGTTGGCAGTGGATTGTGATTCCCCCTTGTCTATGGATACGGATCAGGGTGCTCCCAGGAGATTTTATTTCTCCTCTGAGGATATTGCGGAACTGGTGTCCGCAGTATGGGATACGATGGGGGTGGAGGCTCTTACCCCCTTGGTTCAGGATATTCTGTTTGGGGGCCTTAGGTCCAAACAGATCCCTGTGTTTCCCGTCCATGACAGTTTGAAGGAGATGATTCTGGACGAGTGGAAGTTTCTGGAACGTCGTCATGTGGTCCCCGCCGGGTTGGTTCCCTCTGGATCCTGCGGTGTCCAAGCTGTTGTCCGACGTACCCACGGTGGACGTCCAGATTGCTAAAGTTACCAATAAAACCACCCTGCTGTTTGAGGACTCTTCTCAGCTGAAAGATCCTATGGACCGGAAAGCTCATAGCCTGTTGAGGCGTTCTTGGGAGTCTTCTTCCTTTCTGGTGTCTGCAAACGTCTCTGCTACCTGTGTCGCCCGAAGTTTAGCCGCTGGTTAGATCAGCTGGAGTCTCACATTGCACAGGGTACTCCTAGGGACGACCTCCTGGCTTCGGTTCCCCTACTGCAGAAGGCTGCTTCTTTTCTGGCCGACTCCTCGGCAGAGTCCATTCGGGCGGCGGCCAGGTCTCTGGTCCTGTCTAATACTACCCGTCGGGCAGTGTGGCTCCGTACCTAGAATGGTGACATGGTTTCTAAAAGCAAGTTATGTTGTATCCCATTCCAAGGCGATTATGTTTTTGGTCAAGTCTTGGACCGTCTGTTGGACAAGGCGGCAGAGCAAAAAGGCCTCCCTGAACGGCGAGCGAAGCCATGGTCCTTTTGTCCCCAACATGCTTTTTGGCCGCAGCCTCGGGCCTCTCAGCAGCGGGACAAGGGGAAGAGTGGCCGCTGGAGTTACCTTAAAGGGGGTAAAGGGAGGAACATTTTCTCCTCCCATCACCAGGATAGAAAATGACGCCATTCCGATTGGGGTAAGACTTTCCACCTTTCTTCCCCAGTGGCGGTCCATCACCTCGGATCACCAGACTCTTTGCCTCCTTCGAGACGGGATGCGGATTGTGTTCTCTTCCCAACATGTCCGTGTGACCTGTCTTTCCTCTCTGTCGCTCCAGTCCTTCCTCTGGAAGGAGGTCCAGCCCCTCCTCCACATGGGGGCGGTGGTGCCAGTTCCAGTCGGAGAAGTGGAGTGCGTTCATTATTCTCGCCTGTTTTTGGTGAAGAAGCCAAACGGCTCCTTTTGCACCATAATCAACCTGAAGCCTCTGAACCAGCATGTCGCATATTCCAGATTCAAAATGGAGTCCATCGGCTCCACCATTCCTCTGCTAGGGACAGATTTTCTGATGGCGAAACTAGATCTCCTGGACGCATACTACCACATCCCCATACATCCGGCAGATCAACGGTTCCTCCGCTTTGCTCTTCAGTTTCAGGGCCAGATCCACCAGTTTCAGGTTCTTCCGTTCGGTTTCTCCTCCGCACCCAGAGTGTTCACGGAAGTGATGGCATATGCCCGGTTGCAGGACATCACGGTGGTGCCTTACCTGGACGGTTTCCTGGTCGCTGTTCCTACCAGGGCCCTGCTTCACTCCAGGTTATGGGCCTTCCTGCGACTCCTCGTTTTTCTGTGATGGAGGGATGGACCTATGCCAAGTCGCACCTGACCCCCTCTCGTCGGCAGGTGTTCCTGGGTTGTTTGCTCAACTCTCATCCACAGTCCTCCTTTCTTCCCCTGGACAAACAGCTTCTGCTACGCTCCGGGATCCGGCTACTTCAGAGGTGCAGTACCGTCCCTGTCTGCGAGGCCATGTCGGTCCTGGGCTCCATGACAGCCTGCTTCCTGATGGTGCCATGGGCTCAGGCTCATTCCAGGCCGTTACAACTACACATCCTTTCCCAGTGGAATGGGTTTCCGTCGGACCTCAACCGCCGCATTCCTCTTCCCTGTCATGTCCTGAGGTCTCTGGATTGGTGGTTGGACAGCGCCCATCTTCAGAAGGGTCTCCCCTGGTTCCCCTTCCCTCTGGTTCCTGTTCACACGGATGCAAGCAAGAGGGGCTTGGGTGCTCTGATCTCCCAGGATTCCTTTCAGGGGCAATGGTCCCTTCAAACGCAGATGCGGTCTTCCAACTTCCGGGAACTGCGTGCTGTGGAAGAAGCCCTCCATGCTTCCTGCTCCCTGGTCCAGGGAACCCATGTTCGGGTGTTCTCGGACAATATGACGACTGTGGCTCATCTTCGCCACCAGGGAGCCACACTATACCGGAGCCTTCAGGCTGTGTCCTCTTGCATTTTTCAATGGGCAGAATTGCATCTACTCTCCCTGTCTGCTTTTTACCTCCACGGTTCGACCAATGTGCAGGCCGATTACTTGAGCAGAACAGACCTCCTGCCGGGAGAATGTCTCAACGACGACGTCTTCCAGGACCTTACGTCAGCTTGGGGGGGTTCCGGACATGGATCTCTTTGCTGTCCGCCTCAATGCCAAGGTCGATCGATATTTTTCTCTTCACACCGACGGTCAGTGTCTCGCCGTGGATGCCCTGGCTTATCCTTGGGACTTCCGGCTGGCCTACGCCTTTCCTCCGTTTTCTCTATTACCTCGGGTGGTCCAGAAGATCCGGGCAGAAGGGGGTACGCGTGATTCTCATTGCTCCCCATTGGCCCAAACACAGCTGGTTTGCAGTTCTCCAGTCCATGTCGACAACAGAACCCCTCCTCCTGTAGATGCGTCCAGACCTTCTTCATCTGGGTCCGATTCTCTATCCCGAACTCGGTCGCCTACATCTTTCGGCCTGGCTGCTGAAGCCCAGATCTTGAAGATGCGGGGTCTTTCCGTTGGAGTTATCTTCACTCTCCAGAATAGTCGCAAGCCGGTCACCAACGCCATCTATGCTAAAATCTGGAAGGTTTTCTGCTCCTGGTGCGACCCCCTCGCCTCCTGATCCATTTCGGCCAAACATCGCCCTTATCTTGGATTTCCTACAGGCTGGTCTGGATAAGGGTCTTAAGCCGAGTACTCTGAAAGTCCAAGTGGCAGCACTCAGCTCCTACTTCGATCAACGACTGGCTGTTCACCCGTGGATTCTGCGGTTTCCGCGATCAGCATCCCGGCTCCGTCCTTTGGTGTTCAACCGCTGTCCTCTGTGGGACCTTAATGTTGTCCTCAACGGTCTGTCCAAGTCTCCTTTTTAAAAGAGAAAAGGGGAGAGAGCGCACATGAGAGGAACCTGGTGGTCTAGTGGGGAAGGGTTAAAAATGTTTTTACATTGATTGGTCAAGGCTACTATTTAATCTGTGATTTAGACCACTCCCCTGTAAATCCAACTGAGGAAGACAGTGGGTCGCTGTAGAAACGCGTATTGGTGTTATGAATAAAGGAGGTTTGTGCTCCATTAATCTCTACAATCTTTTCTTCTCACTCTGAGTGCTCCTACAAAGTGACCACAATCTTCTCTCACAGGTCTCCTTTTGAACCGTTGTCATCGGTGCTCCTGAATAAGCTCTCGTGGAAGACTGCTTTCCTGGTGGCCATCACCACGGCTTGACGTGTCAGTGAACTTCAAGCTTTCTCCATCCTTGACCCCTACCTAAAGGTCCTGAACGACAGGATCGTTCTCCGTCTGGATCCTTCGTTCCTTCCGAAAGTGTCTTCCGATTTTCACCGTTCCCAAGACATCGTCTTGCCTTCTTTCTGCCAGAATCCTCAGAACGAGAAGGAACGGGAGTTTCATCAATTGGATGTCCGACGGACTGTCCTCTTCTACCTCCAACTGACGCAGTCCTGGCGGATCGATTCCAATCTATTTGTACAATTTGGTCGGAATAAAGGAAAGAAGGCGTCCCGTAGTACGATCGCCACGTGGATCAAGAACGCCATTTCAGAATGTTATTCTTGCCAAGACCTTGCTCCTCCAGACAAGTTAAAGGCTCATTCCACATGTGCCATTTCTGTCTCCTGGGCTGAGCATGCAGACGTGTCCATCGAACAAATCTGTGAGGCCGCCACCTGGTCTTCCATTCACACCTTCACCCGTCACTATCGTTTGGAAATCCTTAAGCATTCGGCTCTGACGTTTGGATGGAAAGTCCTTCAAGCTGTGGTCCCACCCTGATTTTTTTGGCTTTGGCATTACTCCTGAGGGCTGTCATGGTGGATGGGAGGAGAAAACCGAATTAGACCTACCGGTAATTCTTTTTCGGGGAATCCACCACAACAGTCCGAGTAATTCCATCCCTTTTTTGGCATTTTTCTTGTTGCTCCTCCTTGTGTAAGTGGTTCTTGGTACTTCATTTCTAGGGGTCCTTGCTAAACACTGGTGTGAGGAGGTTGGGAGGGGCTATTTAACCTCTTTGTGTTCCTGCCCCTATTTGGGCCGAGAGGCAACCTCCTGAGGGCTGTCGTGGTGGATTCACCGAAAAAGAATTACCGGTAGGTCTAATTCGGTTTTCTTCACCTCCTGCTTCCTAAAACTCAATGTAGGAAAACCGAGCTCATCATCTTTCCTCCATCTCATGTATCTTCCCAACCCAATCTATGTATTATGGTAAATGGCTTAACAATCTCTCCTGCACCCGAAATCCACTGCCTCGGAGTAACTCTTGACTCTGGCTTGTCCTTCAAAGCCACATTCAAATTGTTGCCACCTCCTGTCGCCTCCAGCTAAAAAATATTTCCAGAATTCGTCCCTTCCTCAATCTACTAAAACTCTTGAACATGCCCTCATCATCTCCTGTCTTGATTACTGCAATATACTCCTCTGTGGCCTCCCTGCTAACTCTCTTGCACCACTGTCTGTCCACAACTCTTCCCACTGCAAAACTCTTCACTGGCTCCCAATTCCACAATTAATCTAGTTCAAGCTACTAACTGACCTACAAAGCCATCCACAACCTTTCTCCTCCCTATATCTGTGAACTAATCTCCTACTATCTTCCCTCATGAAATCTTTGATCCTCCCAAAACCTCCTCCTACCTCCACACTTATTCGTTCCTCACACAACCGCCTCCATGATTTCTCCGAAATAGCCCCATCCTCTGGAATTCTGCACCCCAACACATTCGATTATCCACCACACTCGGATCCTTCAGATGGATCCTGAAAACCCATCTCTTCAGGAAAGCTTACAGCCTGCAATGACCATAGTGCCTCATCACCACCAGAGCTGCCGCCTCACCACCACCATATTTGCCCTCCCCGACCTTCTGTCTCCTCCCCATTATCCTGTAGAATGTAAGTCCACAAGGACAGGGTCCTCTCCCCTCTGTACCAGTCTCATTGTTAATTTGTTTACAGTAAACTATCTATATAATTTTGTATGTAACCCCTTCTCATGTTCAGCACTATGGAATTAATAGTGCTATATAAATAATAGGTCAGTTTAAAGACTTACTATTAATTGTTTAAGGCTAGTTCTTATTGTTTTATTTTATAGCTTGATGATTTATCTACTGTACTATTTTTAAAAGCACAAAATTTACATGTATATTTAAAGGGAACCTGTCAGCTAGTTTATGCCCCTCCCCCCCCCCCCCCCCAGCTATCACTATCTGTAGCTGCAGCTTTATAATACCAGTCTAATCATCCCTGTCTAAGCTCATAGGGTAATGTTAATTGGTGAAAGAAAAGCATTTATACACTTACATTTCCTTATGTAATGAGGCAGACAGTCTCCAGCTTGGAGGACGGAGACTGTTTGGCAGGTTAATAGTTAACATTTCAGCCTTATGTTAAAACATGTTGGGAGCCCTGATGTGATGTCATAACCATGTGACTACAATAGGCGGAGTTAAGTCCCTATAACATGAATTTGCTCACTTAGCTCCGCCCACTATCGTCACATGATCATTACATCACACAGGACCTTTAGCCATGCAAGCTAATAGTGAGTTAACTATTATCCTGCTAGACAGTCCACCTCCTCCAAGGTGGGAAATGTGAGTGTATAAATGCTTTTTTTCACCTTTCACATTACACTATGAGATCAGACAGGGATGATTAGAATAGTGTTATGAAGCTACAGGTGCAGATAGTGATAGCTGGGGGAGCATAAACCATCTGACAGGTTCCCTTTAAACAACTTAAAAGTATTGATTCTTTTAAGTTCGTATTAAACATATATGATTTAGGGTGAGACTGTATTTAGAAAATTACGCTTCAAAGTATGATCCTACTGAGATCTCAACTTGAATCCCTATACAAATGTTACCAAGGTAATACATGTATGTTTTTTTTTTTTATTTATAACCTTTTTATTTTCCCCAAAATTACGCATCAAAATTTAGAGTTTGACTCCTTAAAAATAAAATATCAACTGTCTTGTTGCATATCTAGTTAAAGCATACACAATTCTAAACAAATGTGTGCCACTCCCATCTCATTATCTTAATTCTTGCCAGAGATATGATGAATACAAATTTAAAATCATACCAGCCCGAAACAGATTGAATTTGTCCAGCACAGGCATATAGGGCCAAGATGCCACTAAAAAAAGGAAAAGGATACATTACCCACATGGGACTTCGCTTATGAAAGTGTTTGTCTGGGTGCAAGCAGGCCTTCAGTGAATTGTTCATGGTCAGGAAAGGATTTCCGTGCCCACTTGCCTCATCTGAAGAAACCATTTTCCCTAGGTAAATAAGTGTTGCTAGGGAAGAATCAACAGCTGTAGTTAAACTCTCAACCACATCACTCATCCTTCCCAGCTGATACAGGCCTAGCACAGACTCCACACTAGAGCTTGAATTGAGTTTTGTAGAGAAAGTAGTCTCTGGAGATTGAAAGGTCACTGGTTGCTCTTCCAGGGACTGAGATCTAGAGGGAAAGAATAGTCAAGGGCATTTGGATTACTGCAGAGGTTCGCAATATTGATAGGCTGTCATGGATGATCTAACTTGCTGTGAGAGCTTGCCAAGAGCTCGCCGAGCAGTAAAAGTCACAATGTGGATTCAATGCAGGGTCCTAGACACCTTTTTATTTAGTTTAGTTTATTTAGAATGAGCTCACAAGCCCAGGACGGGGAGGGGGCAACACTCTCTTCTGACAGCACTGAGGTCTCCAAAGCAGGCATCTGAAAGGTGTGAGGTAGCGGCATTGGTTGGCAAGACGTGAGGCAGTGACCCTGCAATTGTTCACACAGCACAGAGTTTTTGTCAGACCCGTCGATTACAGACCTCAAGGTTCTGGGATGCAGCCGATGCAGACCGGTACACACTGGTATAAGTCCACAAAGCCAAGACCACATGATTGGACTGTGTTTTCCTGCACACAGCTCCTGTCTCTCAGCTCCTGCTGCTTAGCCTCCTTGGCTTCCACTGAGACTCCACCCTGAGCTGCAGTCCAAGTTTAAAGAGAACCTGTCACCAACCATACATGGTGATCTAATTACAGCACTGAATGCAGCATGTCTGCTGCATTCAGGCAAGGGGTCCCCCAGCCCTTGAGCCACCCCTGTATCCCAAGATAATACACTTTGAATACTTACAAAGTGGAGCCAAATTGGAGGTGGCTTGTGGCTGGAGCCAAAGGGCTGTTTGACACCCCCTGTATGTTTAATCCGCCCACCGCAGCCTCCCTGATGCCAATCATTGTCTCCCTCTCCTGCTGCATAGCTAACAGCAAAATATGTAAGACCAAAAATCTCTTCAGTCTTGGAATGTCCTGTAAGCCCAACAAAAGCAGGGCAAGATTAATGTCTAAAGGAATATTAAAATTTAAAACAAGGTTTATCAATTATTCTTCCAACCAAAATATTTTTAATTTGGGGCAGTACCAGAAAATATGCTTGATTAAACCAATTTCATCTTATTCTCTCCAACATAAATTACTATGCTTCGGGTCTATTAAATGTAATTTACTGGAGATCCAAGATGGCCGCCGCATAGTGAGGATGCATCCTTCAGTGCTCCCACTCTGTACCTACAATCTGACGGCATCCTGCTTCTGAGAGCATCCGAACATAGCCTAACAGGGCCCATCTAATCCCCACAACACCGGAGTTTCTTTAGAACCCAAAATTGGACCTGTTGTCTGCCGAGGAGGCACATTGTGGCCTGACTGAGGATCCCCCTCTCGTCTCCCTCTCCAGCTACACCTGAGGGTTCTGCTTTCACCACTTCCAGAGGCCCCGGACCGGGAGTGTGACGAGGAGGCTGCATACATCAGACTGAGGTGAGGTGCGGGGGACGGAGAGAGGAGGGAGCGCTGCAGCAAAGTCACGAGACACAAGGGGGAAGCAGAGGCAAGTGTCCTCCACAACTCAGCCTCCATAGACTGCCACAATACTTCCCCACCCCTGGTAGGAGCTTCTTGTGAATGAATGAGGAACGTTGCTACAGCCTAAAGAGAGGCAAAGGAAAAAGCTCCTGGTGATTACCTGTGTGTCAGGGTGTGGAGCCCCCCCCCTCCCCCTGTACTCCTGTTATTTGGAGAGAGGTGAACTGAGACTCCACAGCCTTATTGTACCAGTTACCTTCCCTACTAAATGCAAGAGGTAATAACCCCCTGATTGCTGCAGGTGATCCAGAGACAGGGACTGAACAGGGTCCTGTGCAGCTCTGTTGAAGAGAAAAGTCATGATTGCCACAAAACGGAGTACATATTCTACCAAGTTCACAGTGTCTAGCACCATATTGACTTTCTTGTGCTCCCTGCTCCCACTGTAAGACCTCCCTCCGTCCCTGTCAGGATTAACCCCTTCCTGCACTGCACCAACTAATGAACATCACAACCAGCCACAGACAATAGCTATCAAAGTACTGACTTTCTACCTGCCTTTCATATCGGCACAGCGGATAGACCTGCTCTCCTTTATCATCTAATACCTGGTGACTCTGTATATACCAGGGGGATCTCACTAACATCTTTACAAAAAATCTACTCTGCCACAGTGCATGTTAATATATACCCAAACCTACTACCACTAGAGGGGACTATCTCACCATACCATCTCTGCAGCATATTAACACTGTGAGAAGGGGGCGTGTCCTGCTTCAGAACATGATGGACACTTAATCCCGGAGCTCTGCAAGAGGGGGGCCTTTTACACATTGTTTACCGGCTTCCCGTGCCTCGTACTGACACATAACCGTAGTGAAGCGTTCCCTATCCGGCCGAGATGCCCAGAACCGGTTCTCGCTCACGGGCGTCATCTCAGAAGCTCACAAACTACTTTACAGCGGAACGCCCGGAGCTGCTACCCGCAGGTAAAATGGCACCTGAGAAAGACATTACCTCTCGCTCCCCACAGACCCCTCGTTCCCCCCGCGAGCAGGCTGAGCGGTCTCGGCGGGACTCAGGCGCCTTTACCCCCCGGTCACGCATGATTCTATACAGGGACTCCTGGAGGGTCTGCGCAGATCCATGAGGGAAGATATACGGAGCATTGTGGGAGAAATGCGGGCCGACATTACCGCAGTTGTGGAGCGTACAGGCCATATGAGACCAAACTGGCGGAATTCGCAGTGGCACATAATGAACTTTCCGACGGGGTCCACGATCTAGAATTAGACGTCAATGACATGAAGGCCTCCATGTGTGCCACGGAGGATAAGCTTCGCTGTGGTAACTTGAAGGTCAGAGGGGTCAAGGAGGCGGAGGGAGAAGACGTCGCACCTAGAGACTGTTCTACCATTCTTCCGCCGCATACTTCCTGACGCACCACCGACAGATTTTGGTGTTGAAAAAATATATCGCCTTCCCCGATCTAACCGCATCAGCAGCGATGTTCCTCGGGACATTATGGTACATTCACTATACCAAAGATGAGAGATGCCCTTATCTTCGCCCTGCGTAGGAAACCGATCACAGAGGAGCCTTTCAATACCTGGTCTTTGCTACAGGATCTCTCCCTGGCACCCTCGCTAGAAGGAGAGACTTCGCTCCGTATTGTGCTGTACTGAGACAAAAGAACATTCTCTACGCCTGGGGGTCCCCAGTTAATGTCTCCTTTCGGTACAAGGGCACACGCCACTGCTTTACTTCGGCGTCTAAGATGCGAGGCGCATTGGTGGACTGGGGCCTGATGGATAAACGGGGATCCCCGCCTAAGGGCTCCTCTTCTCTGGTGTACCGAAATTCGAAGGTGAACTCCAACCGCTGATCCCGTGACACCTGCATTGGCACTAATGGGGCCCTCCTCTTGTGGAAGATCTCCCTTTTGGGATATTGGAACTGCCCATATACCTTGGGTGACTCCCTTGGTGTGTGGGATAGTTTAGACGTACACCTCCTGACCTGCCCCGTCCCCTGTTTCCAGCTGGGGGACAAGGGGGCTGGGTCTTTTTTTTGTGTACGGTCCCCAGCTCACCAGTTGTGAGCGCTCAGAAGTTTACATTTCTGTTGGCTGTTTGTTTATACCTCTGTTTCCCCTTCCCGGTTAACCCCCTCCCCCCTCTTACTTGCGCTCTCTTTTCCCCCTTAGTGGGGTCTCTTCTACCTGCCCTACTCCTCTCTCTCTTTCTATTACTATTTTCATCTCTTACTCTGTTTCTTGCTTTGCTTTGTTCTTTTCACTTACTCGTCTCTTTACCAGTCGTTCCTTGCCTGCATACCGTCAGACCAGACTGGGGCTTGTACGTGGTGTGGAGGTGATATGAGCTTTAAAATTGTGTCGTTAAATGCCAGGGGCCTCAATTCACCGGCCAAAAGATCCTTCCTGTGGAGGGAGGCTGCTCGTTCCAGAGCTGATATTTTGTGCGTGCAGGAAACACACCTCCTGCAAGGGGATAATAGACTGCTGTCACACCCCAAATATCCTAATATCTACTTTTCCAACAATGAGGAGAAGAAAGCGGGGGTGTGTCTAATGGTTAGCTCCACTCTGCAATTTGAATTTAAAAGGGTGATAGTGGATCCAGCTGGGCGATATCTCATCCTGGTTTGTGTTATATCTGGGGTCCCGTTAACACTTGCGACGGCCTACGCCCCCAATTTGGCCCAGATGAAGTTTTTGAGGTCACTCTTTTCCAGGTTGCGGGAAGAGACGGGAGGCCATATGATACTCTGTGGTGATTTTAAGATGGTGATGGAAGCTCGCCTCGATTCTTCTGCCCCATTAGCCCGCCCGAGGGGGGACCTCCTCCCTCTCTCCCGGGAGTTCCGCCTCCATGACATCTGGCGCTACCTCCATGCGGGGGAGCGAGATTACACCTTCCATTCTGGCCCCCATGGATCCTACTCCAGGATTGATTTTTTCCTGGTTTGGGATGGGTCCTTGGAAGTGTGCCGGAAGGCGGAGGTAGGTGTGATCACGTGGTCTGACCACGCCCCGGTGTCATTGGAGGTGGCTCTGGGGGGGGGGGGGGGAGAGGCCGAGGATGTGGCGCCTGGGCCCGGACCTCCTTCTGGATCAGGATGTGGTGGAGACAACTGGAGGAAACATTGAGTCCTTCTTCGTCGTTAATGACAACGGTGAGGTCTCGGACGAGACCCTCTGGGCCTCCCATAAGGCAGTCCTGAGGGGGCAATTACTCCAGATGGCGGTGCGACGCAAGAGAACCAGGGATGCACAGAGACGGGAGTGGGTGGGCCAAATCCAAGCCCTTGAAACGACAAATAAAACATCCCCATCCGCATCCCTATTAACACAGATCACTTCCCTTCGGACTCAATTAAGATCCCTTATGTTAAGACAATATGAGGTGGGTCTCCGTAAAATGAGGACTTCCTATTACGCCATGGGGATAGGGCAGGTAAATTACTTGCTAGACGACTAAAAAAACGTGAACTCAGATCGACTATAACAGCAATGCTAGACTCTGAGGGTCGGCGGGTCAGAGACCCGAGGTCTATAGTGGAGGTTTTTGCCTCTTATTACTCGTCCTTGTACAATTTGGGATCAGACCCCGATACTCCTCAACCCACGGGGCATTGATAGATAATTTCTTGAGTGAAATACAGCTTCCCAGAGTCCCCCCTGATGTCCTTGAGTCTCTCAATCGCCCATTCTCCCAGCCAGAAATACTAAAAGTCATATCGACATTGAAGTCAGGTAAGGCCCCAGGGCCTGACGGCTTTATTAATGACTATTATAAATGCTTTGCCAAGTCCCTCTCCCCATTCTTGCTGAGATTATTTAATGAATGGAAAGCCAGGGGATCTATTCTGACGTCGGCTCTTGAGGCGACAGTAGTAACGATATTGAAGCCTGGTAAAGACCCGGAGAAACCTGAGAATTATCGCCCGATCTCACTGCTTAATACTGACGTAAAGATCTATTCTAAACTGTTGGCTCTACGAATGGCAGAGGTGGTACCTCTGCTGGTCGGGGCGGACCAGGTGGGGTTTGTGGCTCGCCGACAGGCAAAAGATGGCACGAGGCGAATGCTGGATTTGATTGAATTGGCGGAGAGGGGGGCCTCCCCAGTGCATTCCTGTCCTTAGACGCCGAAAAAGCGTTTGACATTGTGCACTGGGGATACCTGGAAAGAGTTCTGCGAGGATTCGGGCTGGAGGGCCCGATCCTGACGGCAGTCCTGAGCTTATACTCTAATCCCTCTGCTAAGGTGTTCGCCTCAGGCTATCTCTCAGGTCCGTTTAAGATCACAAATGGGACCAGACAGGGGTGTCCCCTGTCCCCCTTGATCTATGCCCTGGCGGTCGAGCCGCTGGCCGTTTCCCTCCGCTCCAACCAGATCCTAGAGGGGATACAGGTGGGGGGGGAGAGACATGTTGTAGGATTATATGCCGATGACATAATCATCTCCTGCTCCAAGCCGGAAGTATCCCTGCCGAGGGCTTTGTCTTTGCTTTCTTCGTTTGCTCAGGTGTCATACTATAAGCTCAATGCGGCTAAATCCCTTGTTTTCCCGGTCAATATCCCCCCAGATCAGGCTGCAGCTCTCTCGGGCTCTCTTCCATTTAGATGGTCTCCTAAGGGCATCCCGTATTTGGGAATAACGTTGTGTCCCTCAGCTGAGCTTGTGAAGCGTAACGTGGACCCTCTTCTGGAAGCACTGGAGAGAGCAGCGGATCCTAAGGGGCTTCAGCCCCTTTCCTGGATTGCCCGAATCCAGGCATTTAGAATGTCGTGGCTGCCTAAACTTCTTTATCTATTTAGATGCATTCCTCTGATCTTCCCTGCAAAATTGCTAGCCCGATTACAGAGGGGGGTGAATCGATACATCTGGGCCTCGGGTCATCCCAGAGTCCAGAGACGTGTGATGTACCGAAAGATGAACAGGGGAGGTATGGGCGTGCCGGACGTAGCCTCGTACTATAGAGCTTCTCTTTTGGAGATCGCTGGGCTGTGGTGGGCGGAGGAGAGACTCTTGGGCTGGGCAAGAATAGAGGCCTCCGTGGTGAGAGGTGGGTCCCTGAAAGATTTGCTGGTGGCGGAGGCATTGGGCCCAGTGGACTCAAAGGGCCTTCTGGGTACGATGGAGGTGGTGGTGAGGGCTTGGAGACGTGCTCCGGAGAGATGGACCAAAGTGCAGGTGGCGGAGATCTCCCTGGGATCTCTCTGTCTGCATATTCCCTCATTGAGAGTGTCGAATTGGATAGCTCAGGGACTGCGAACCCTGGCTGACTCGGTTGGCCCTTCTGGCGCGATAGCTGGAGAGGACCTTAGGGCTTGATCTCCGTCTCTCCGGCGCACCTACTTCCAGCTATACCAAGTTTCCCATTTTATGGCGGCCAGGCGTGACAGGGTGTGGTGGACTGCGCCAGTGCCTTCCCCGCTTCGGTCCCTCCTGACAGCGGGCCATAATGCTTCCGGGGGCCTCGCCAAGTTGTACGCGGGCCTCCTGGATGAGGGGACACCCATGCTCCGTCATACAGGAAGAGGTGGGAAGAGGAATTGGGGTTTACGGCAGATGAGGAGGATTGGGACAATGCTGTGCAGGTTCTGTCCAGGGCGACTAAATGTATAAACCATCTCGAACAACTCAAGAAGTTACACTTACGATGGTACCTTCCCCCGGTGAGAGTCGCGGCTTTTGGCGCCGGATCGTCCCCTCTGTGCTGGAGGCTGTGTGGTCAGAGGGGAACACTGGCTCATATATGGTGGAACTGCCCACGGGTGACACAATTTTGGGCCCTAGTGGAGGGGCTGTTGAGGTCCCTAATGGAGGTGTTTGTTCCCCTCACGCCACAAATGGCTCTCTTGCATATAGGTCTGATGGGTCTTCCACCGGTACCCCGCCTGGTGGCCTCCTTCGTTCTGATTGCAGCGAGGTTTTGCGTTGCGTCTAACTGGCGCTCTGCTTCACCTCCGGGGATGGCTGATCTTACTGCCAGACTAAATCTAATGTTCACCCATGAATACTTCCTGGCTATGGAATCCGGACATAGGAGATATGTCCGGAAAGCATGGGAGTGTTGGGCTTCCCACCCCTTGGCGATTCCTCTCCCTGTAGACACGGGGACTGGACTGAGATGAGATTTATCCTAAACCCTTTTCTTCCTCTTTTTTTTTTTTAATCACTTTCTTACTTCTCTTTATCTCTTCTATCCCCTTACCTCTATGCCTCCCCCCCCTTCCCCTCCCTTCCCCTTCCTGATACTTATGCCTATATGTTTGTAAGTTTATTTGTTAATGCTTCCCGGTGTGTGTACTGGTGGTCGCTGGTGCGGAAAACTGAGGGATGTATGTGTTATTTTCTCTTTTATTTGTGTATGTGAGAAACATAAAACTTTTCTTTTCTCAATAAAAAACAATTATGACAAAAAAAAAAAAATGTAATTTACTAGGGGAATGATACCACTTGGTATAAATTTTGTGTTGAGTTTCTAAAGGTACCGTCACACGCGTCAATTTTGCTAGCAATTTCACTGGCAATTTGCTGGTTGCAGTGAAATCATGGACACATTGTTCCATGTTGTACACTGCAACAAAATAGAACAATGTGTCCATGATTTCACTGCAACCAGCAAATTGCCAGTGAAATTGCTAGCAAAATTGACGCGTGTGACGGTACCTTAAAAGAGAAACACATGGCATATTGGAATACAAGTGTGGTAAAATGTTTGAAAAATACTCGCTTAATGTTAAAGTAGCCAAATTCGTGTCTTTATACCATGTGCTTAAAAAATTATGATTGTTAAAAGTGATCTCATCATTGAAAGTCTGAATGTTTGTTTGTTTTTAGTTTTCCAAATACACATTATGAACATACCTGAGAAGAGCACTAACATTACTTGGAAGCAAAATCTTTATATTTTCCTCAACTAATATATCAGAAATAGAATGTCATACATATTAAGAATGCAGACCAAACTGTATGCATAGTCGAAAATGATTTAACCCCTTCCCGACCTATGACGTTATAGAGATGTCATGAAAGTCGGTGCATTCCCGACCCATGATGTCTCTATAAAGTTGCTCCAGCTGCAGCTCCGGTAACAGTGTCAGTCACCAGAGCTGTAGGAGCGCAAGCACCTATACTTTAGCTCGGGGGGGTGGCTTAGCCCCCCGTGGCTAAACTCGCTCTGATTGGCAGTCTAAATTGAACTGCCAATCAGAGCGAGTATCCCCCTCCAGATCTGATTGGAGCTCTCCAATCAGATCTGGAGGGGTGGGATGGCAGGTGCCCTCCCCCTTCCTAGCCCCCTCCTGTTTCAGGGCCCCTCTGATCCCTTTCTACCCCCTCCCACCCGGCGGTAACAGTCATCCGCCGGCGGTATGTGCGTGGGTGGTGGACAGGTGGGTGCATGGATAGATGGGTGTGTGCGCATGCGTGGATGGATGGGTGTATCAAGGAATCAAGTGTCCTCTTGTTGTAGTCTCTGGGATCATAGTCATGGTGCACTGTATGACAAATAATTGCCATACAGTGCACCATAATTCTGACCCCAGAGACTGTAGGAAGAGGACACTTGATCCCTTGCTGCAGTCTCTGGATTGAGCAGAGGCGATCGAGCGTCGTGGGACCGTTGTTGTGGAGTACGTCAGAGGCGATCGTCGTGGGTTATGGACTACGTCGGATCTTTATAATAAAGATGGAGTCCGAATTTTGTTTGTGTTCTTTTTATTTGGGAAAAAAAAAATTCTGTGTGGTATTTTTTTTTGACTATTTACTAAATTCCTAATGGCCGGGTCTAACATTGGCTCAACATTATGAATCTCGGGCTTAGTGCCAGCTGCCAATAAAAAGCTGACATTAACCCCTTTATTAGCCAGTTTGCCACCAGGGCAACTGGAAGAGCCCTGGGTACAGCGCCAGAAAATGGCGCTTCAATGAATGCGCCATTTTCTGGGGTGGCTGCAGGCTGCAATTCGCAGCATGAGGGACCCAGAACGCTTGGGCCTCTCCATGCTGAGGATTCCAGCCCCCAGCTGCCTAGTTGTACCTGGCTGGGCCAAAAATATGGCGGAGCCCCAAGTCATTTTTTTTTCTCTAAAAATTAAAAAAAAATGGGATTTGCTGTATTTTTGGTTGCCAGCTAGCTGGGGGACTGGAATCCTCAGCACGGAGAGACCCAAACGTGGGCCCCCACGCTGCAAATTGCAACCCACAGCCACCCCAGAAAATAGTGCATTCATTAATAAGGTGCCATTTTCTGGTGCTGTACCCCCAACTCTACCAATTTCCCTTGTGCTGCTGGAACACATGTTCTCCATACACAACATGGTGTCCGCTAACAATTTCAATGGAAAAATTAGCTCCATTTGTTAGCGGACACCATGTCGTGTATGGAGAGCTCCTGTGTGCCTAAACATTGGAGCACCCCCACAAGTGACCCCATTTTGGAAACTAGACCGTCCAAGGAACTTATCTAGATGCATAGTGAGCACTTTGAACCCCCAGGTGCTTCACAAAAAAAGTACTTATTTTTTCACAATTTTCTTTTAGCCTAACTTTTTTCATTTTCACATAGTAACATAGTTTTTAAGGTTGAAGGAAGATTTTACGTCCATCTAGTTCAACCCATAGCCTAACATGTTGATCCAGAGGAAGGCAAAAAAAACCAATGTGGCAACACTAAGCTCCACATTGTGGAAAAAAATTCCTTCCTGACTCCAGATATGGCAATCAGACTAGTTCCCTGGATCAACGCCCTATCAAAGAATCTAGTATATATAACTGGTAATATTATAGTTTTCAAGAAAGGCATCCAGGCCCTTCTTAAATGTTAGTAGTGTATACAACATCATGTGGCAGAGGTTTCCATAGTCTCACTGCTCTTACAGTAAAGAATCCACGTCTGTGATTATGATTAAACCTTCTTTCCTCCAGACGTAGAGGATGCCACCTTGTCCCTGTCTCAGGCCTAAGAGTAAAGAGATCATTAGAAAGTTCTCTGTACTGTCCCCTCATATATTTATACATTATTATAAGATCACCCCTAAGCCTTCGTTTTTCCAAGCTAAATAACCCCAAGTTTAATAACCTGTCTTGGTATTGCAGACCCCTTAGTCCTCTAATGACTTTTTTCGCTCTTCTCTGGACCCGCTCTAGTTCAGCTATGTCTTTCTTCTACACCGGAGACCAGAATTGTACACAGTATTCTAAGTGTGGTCGCACTAGTCACTTGTATAGAGGTAAAATTATGTTCTCCTCATGAACATGAGCAAAAGAATAAAATGCATCCTAAAATTTGTTTTGCAGTTTCTCCTGGGTACATTGATACCTCATATGTGGTCATAAACCACTGTTTGGGCGCACAGCAGGACTCAGAAGTGAAGGAGTGCCATTTCACTTTTTGAATGGAAAATTAGCTCCAAAAGTCAAATTGCGCTCCTTACCTTCTGAGCCCTGCCGTGCGCCGAAACAGTGGTTTATGACCACATATGAGGTATCGGTGTAGTCAGGAGAAATTGCCCAACAAATTTTAGGATCCATTTTATCCTGTTGCCCATGTGAAAATGAAAGAATTGAGGCTAAAAGAACATTTTTGTTAGAAAAGTTAAAATGTCCATTTTTTTCCTTCCATGTTGCTGTAGTTCCTGTCAAGCACCTGAAGGGTTAATAATCTTCTTGAATGTAGTTTTGAGTAGCTTGAGGGTGCAGTTTTTGGACTGGTGTCACATTTGGGTGTTTTCTGTCATGTACACCCCTCAAAGGGACTTCAAATGTGATGTGGTCACTAAAAAAATGGTTTTGTAAATTTTGCTGGAAAAATGAGAAATTGCTGATGAACTTTGAACCCTTATAACTTCCCACCCCACAAAATTTTTATTCCCAAAATTGTGCTGATGTAAAGTAGACATGTGGAAAATGTTATTTATTTACTATTTTGTGTCACATAACTCTCTGGTTTGGCAGAATAAAAATTCAAAGTGTGAAAATTGCAAATTTTCCAAATTTTTGCCAAATTTTTGATTTTTTTTCACAAATAAAAGCAAAAATTATCGACCTAAATTTACTACTAACATGAAGCCCAATGTGTCACGAAAAAACAGTCTCCGAATCGCTAGGATCCGTTGAAGCGTTCCAGAGTTATTACCTTACAAAGGGACCCTGGTCAGAATTGACAAAAATGCCAAGGTCTTTAGGGTCAAAATACACTGGTTCCTGAAGGGGTTAAGTTTACCATCATCGAAGATATCAGAAAGGAAATTAATTCCTTTGTCACGCCAGGACTTATATTTAGCGATACCTTCCCGAAGATTAAACTTATCTATTGGTAGCCAAGTTGGAATTACAGATTTGAAAATGGATCACGAAGTTTGAGAAAGAATCCTCCATGCTTTGATAGTAGCTTGAATAGTGTCTGATGGTGGAAGACGTTTTTTTACTATTAAATGTATCGTATATACTTGTGTAAGCCGACCCGTGTATAAGCCGACCCCCCCCCCCTACTTTTGCCCCCAAAACCTGGGAAAACCTATTACTCTGTATAAGCCGAGGGTGGACCCCAGCACAGGTATACAACCCCCAGCAGCGTGGTATACAGGGCTCCCCAGTGGTAGTATACAGCAGCCTCTCCAGCAGTATTACAGCAGCCTCCCCAGTGGTTTAAACAGTAAAGATTATTTCTGTCACACTCAAAGTGAAAAAATAAAGTCTAAGTTCTGTTCATGTGAAGCAAATTTTGTTTATTTGGTCCTGATCTCACAAGGAATGCTGTATATCCACAACGTTTCGGCGATACATGCCTTGATCACGTAACAGCTAATTCCAATGTCATAAAAGCAAAGATACAGAACACATATTAATATAGTCAAAAAAGACATAGCATCAAATCATTGCAAATGGCAAATCAAAACAACAATATTTGTAGCCTATCACTTATTTCGTTAAACATGTTAATTTCTCTTTCATTAACAAAATATAACATAATGTAGTATACTGTATGAAAGCAAATAAATCATCCAAGGTGAAACAAACAATGGTGTGTGTATACCTTTAAATCTGAGGTCCCGCTAGTAATTAATCTTGTGTGGATTTTATAAGACGGGTGCCAATGTTATATCTGATAACTAGAAAACATGTGTCAATCACAAGCATGTCTAGAATGCGTATGTAAAGAGAGCATGACAATATAGGTAGAAGTGCCTTAGTGTTACCTCAATTAGATCATTAGCACTCCAATTATCATGGGGTGTTACTAAGTCAAAGGATTACCCTTGGTGAAGGTGCCATCCATCTATCACTTATGTAACTAATGCCTATAAAAAGAAAGATAAACTTCACATGTGTATGTGTGTATATATATATATATATATATATATATATATATATATATATATATATATATATATATATAATATATATTATATATATATATCTGGATATGTACTTAGAAGTGGCAATATTCCATCACCAATTGGGCACCCAGAATATAGAGCACGGCACACCACCTACTTGTCACATGGAAAAGTGTTGTGTGCAGCTAATCCTAGTTCCAGATTAACATGGCCCCACTATGGAAAAACAACATAATCCAATATAATGCCCCAACATGTGGTATATACAGGCCCCAGCAGTATTATAGCAGCCTCCCCAGTGGTATATACAGGCCCCAGCAGTATTACAGCAGCCTCCCCAGTGGTATATACAGCAGCCCCAGTGTATACAGCAGCCTCCCCAGTGGCATATACAGCAGCCCCAGCAGTATATACAGCAGCCCCATGTATACAGCGCCCATTATACAGCAGCCCCAGTGGTATACAGCAGCCCCAGTGGTATACAGCAGCCTCCCAGTGGCAAATACAGCAGCCCCAGCAGTATATACAGCAGCCCCAGCAGTATATACAGCAGCCCCAGCAGTATATACAGCAGCCCCAGCAGTATATACAGCAGCCCCAGCAGTATATACAGCAGCCCCAGCAGTAATACAGCAGCCCCAGCAGTATATACAGCAGCCCCACAGTATATACAGCAGCCCCAGTGGTATACAGCAGCCTCCCCAGTGGCATATACAGCAGCCCCAGCAGTATATATAGCAGCCCCAGTGGTATACAGCAGCCCCAGTGTATACACAGCCCCCAGTGGCATATACAGCAGCTCCAGCAGTATATACAGCAGCCCCAGCAGTATATACAGCAGCCCGAGCAGTATATACGCACCAGCAGTATACAGCAGCCCCAGCAGTATATACAGCAGCCCCAGTGGTATACAGCAGCCCCAGTGGTTTGGTATATATCAGCCCCAGTGGTATACAGGCCCCCAAATGCTGGCACTCGCCCCCCTCAGTTGTAAGGCCCATCGTTACTGCAACGGCCCGGGACAACGGATGCTGCGAGGACGGGAGCATGGAGGACGGAGCACAGAAGATCGGCGCGGTGCAGAAGACCAGGGATGGTAAGATAAGCAGCGGGGGGGGCCTTACAACGGAGGGGGCGAGTGCCAGCATTTGGGGGCCATATATTTAGATATGCACTGCTTCCCCCTGCCGCTGATTGACAGGGGGAAGCAGTGCATATATAATGAGCGACCCCACGTGATGGGGTGCTCATACAGCAGCCTCCCCAGCCCCGGACACAGCCCCCACCACCGTATTGACCCGTGTATAAGCCGAGGGGGGGACTTTTCAGCCTAATTTTTGGGCTGAAAAACTCGGCTTATACACGAGTATATACGGTATATGAGGCAATATAAGTGTCAGGAGAGAGACCGTTCATATGTAATTTTTCCATGCCAATCCAAGCAGGACACCATCTGTTACTCCCCTTAACCAAGTTAGCCAGGTACTAAGCTCTCAAATTGGGCAACCCTATCCTCTTACCCTGTGCTTCATCAATGTAGTACTAGTAACTCTAGGTGACTTCCCATTCCAAATAAATTTCGACATTTGAGTTTGGAGTTTTTCTATATGTTTTTTTTAGATACTAGAAGAGGAATGGATCTGAAAATATATAAAATTTTAGGTAAAATCACCATTTTTGTAAGATACCACACGGCCTAACCAAGATATTTCTATTTTACTTAAATATGATAAATCCACTGAAATTATTTTATAAATTTGACATATTTCTATTGACAATATCTTTTATGGGCTTAGTTACTAGTATACCTAAATATGTGAACTCATGTTCAACCCATGAGAGTTTGAGTTCCTTCTGCAACGCTCTATGCAGATCTTTATCTAAGTTGTAAGGAAGGACTTTAGTGTTACTAAAATTCATTTTACAATAGGACGTGTCAGAATTTTTTTTAATAATACCCATTACAGAACGCAATGAATTAAGGGGATCAGCAATCAAAATGAGGAGATTATCTGCAAAAAGCTAAGTTTTATGCTGGCGGCCATTCGAGGACACTCCTTTAATAAGTGGATCAGAACGTATTTTTTCTATAAGAGGTTCTAAGAATAAATTAAACAAAAGCATGAACTTCCCTAGACTTAAGCATAGTGCAGAAAGAGAGCAGGAGTGCCATGCAGGAAAGCTTCTGTTGACTATAGCAGTATCCGCCACCAAGCATAAAAAGTCGAACCCAGACTGGTGCACGAAGGAGAAACCACGCAGCCGCAAAGAGGCAGTGATCCGGTGAAGTGTGCTAAAAACAATGTCGCCACAGGAAAACGCAGGGCAATAAGCGCCGGGCCGCAGCAGTGCCAATTGGCTAATAACTGCACGGTGATTCTTTAGCTAAAACCACGCCCTCAAACAGGGACATGATCTCAACCACCAACTAGAGTGAATGCCACGGTACACGTGTTTAACTCCATTCACCACCTGGCAATGTTTTTGTTTTCCTCACCTTCCAAGAGCCATAACATTTTATCTTTCCACCAATATAGTCATATACTGGATGGTGGCCGGATTCTAACGCATCGGGTATTCTAGAATATGTATGTAGTTGACATGCTGTGACCGACAGAACTTGTTCAGTCAACGTGAGTGAACTCCATATATGTGTGTGTATATGTATATGTATATATGTATATGTATGTGTATATATGTGTATATATTATATATATATATATATATATATATATATATATATATATATATATAGTATATAATATAATATATATATAATCTATCTATCTCATTAAAAAAAAAGGGGAAAAAAAAAACTGCACAGCACCACAGACTAAATGTGAACTGGTGCCAGCAGGGACCTGGATCAAATAACTAAAAAAGTTCTCTGCAGCACTCGGCTACTACAATGACTACAAATGCTAACAAGCTATTGTATTTGAGGAAAAAAAACTCAAAATCTTATTTTTTATTCTGAATCTTAGTACATACATTGGCCAATGTCTGTTTGCTCATCGACTGCGACAAGTGACTTCAGTCCGATGAGTCCTATGCTGATATCCCTATGCTCCTTGTCCATTCCCCCACTTCTCAGTGGGCAGACTCCATCTCGACCCTAGATCACCAGCAGGCAATGAGGGTGCTAATTGCAGCAAGGAGCCAGCAACTCCATAAGATACAAAAAAAAACAAAAAAAAAACTGCACAGCACTCACAGACTAAATGTGAACTGGTGCCAGCAGGGATGCTGGGTCAAATAACTAGAAAAAGTTCTTTGCAGCACTCAGCTACTACCAATGACGTACAAATGCTAACAAGCTATATGTATATGAGAAAAAAGTTTAAAAACTTAAAGATTTTGAGTTTTTTGGAAAAAACGTAAGTTTTTAAACTTTTTTTCTCATATACATATAGCTTGTTAGCATTTGTACGTCATTGGTAGTAGCTGAGGGCTGCAGAGAACTTTTTCTAGTTATGTATATGTGTGTATATATATATATATGTATATGTACAGTGCCTACAAGTAGTATTCAACCCCCTGCAGATTTAGTTGGTTTGATAAGATGCAAATAAGTTAGAGCCTTCAAACTGCAAACGAGAGTAGGATTTATTAACAGAAGCATAAATCTTACAAACCAAAAAGTTATGTTGCTCAGTTGAATTTTTATAAATTTTAAACATAAAAGTGTGGGTCAATTATTATTCAACCCCTAGTTTAATATTTTGTGGAATAACCCTTGTTTGCAATTACAGCTAATAATCGTCTTTTATAACACCTGATCAGGCCGGCACATGTCTCTGGAGTTATCTTGGCCCACTCCTCCATGCAGATCTTCTCCAAGTTATCTAGGTTCTTTGGGTGTCTCATGTGGACTTTAATCTTGAGCTCCTTCCACAAGTTTTCAATTGGGTTAAGGTCAGGGGACTGACTAGGCCACTCCAACACCTTGATTTTTTTCCCTCTTGAACCAGGCCTTGGTTTTCTTGGCTGTGTGCTTTGGGTCGTTGTCTTGTTGGAAGATGAAATTACGACCCATCTTAAGATCCTTGATGGAGGAGCGGAGGTTCTTGGCCAAAATCTCCAGGTAGGCCATGCTATCCATCTTCCCATGGATGCGGACCAGATGGCCAGGCCCCTTGGCTGAGAAACAGCCCCACAGCATGATGCTGCCACCACCATGCTTGACTGTAGGGATGGTATTCTTGGGGTCGTATGCAGTGCCATCCAGTCTCCAAACGTCACGTGTGTGGTTGGCACCAAAGATCTCGATCTTGGTCTCATCAGACCATAGAACCTTGAACCAGTCTGTCTCAGAGTCCTCCAAGTGATCATGAGCAAACTGTAGACGAGCCTTGACATGACGCTTTGAAAGTAAAGGTACCTTACGGGCTCGTCTGGAACGGAGACCATTGCGGTGGAGTACGTTACTTATGGTATTGACTGAAACCAATGTCCCCACTGCCATGAGATCTTCCCGGAGCTCCTTCCTTGTTGTCCTTGGGTTAGCCTTGACTCTTCGGACAAGCCTGGCCTCGGCACGGGAGGAAACTTTCAAAGGCTGTCCAGGCCGTGGAAGGCTAACAGTAGTTCCATAAGCCTTCCACTTCCGAATGATGCTCCCAACAGTGGAGACAGGTAGGCCCAACTCCTTGGAAAGTGTTTTGTACCCCTTGCCAGCCTTGTGACCCTCCACGATCTGGTCTCTGATGGCCTTGGAATGCTCCTTTGTCTTTCCCATGTTGACCATGTATGAGTGCTGTTCACAAGTTTGGGGAGGGTCTTAAATAGTCAGAAAAGGCTGGCAAAAGAGATAATTAATCCACACATGTGAAGCTCATTGTTCTTTGTGCCTGAACTACTTCTTAATACTTTAGGGGGACCAAACAGAATTCTGGTAGTTTGAGGGGTTGAATAATAAATGACCCTCTGAATTCACTTCTAACGCTTTAAAAAAAAAAAAAAAAATTTTTTGTGGCACTGCATTTCCCACTTCCAGGCTGATCTACAGTCCAAATGTCACAATGCCAAGTTACCGTATATACTCGTGTATAAGCCGACCCGTGTATAAGCCGACCCCCCCTACTTTTGCCCCCAAAACCTGGGAAAACCTATTGACTTGTGTATAAGCCGAGGGTGGACCCCAGCACAGGTATTTAAATATTACCGGTGGAGGGGTGGTGAGGGGTGCGGCGGCTTAGCGGCAGCTTCCGGTGGGTGGGTGGCACAGCTGCAGGACCGGAGCAACGGAGATCTACCGGCTGCAGCGTTTGTTGGACGCCGCCATGTTTTTTGTGCAGTCGCTGTGCAGCAGCTGGCCGGTAGAGGTAGAAACCTCAGTTGGCCGCCTGTCTCCACTATGGCGGCGGCCATTTTGTTGAAGCCTCCACTGTTACTGAATGCAGCCGGCCACAAAAAACATGGCGGCTCCCACTGCTCGCTCCGCTCCTGCAGCAACAAGGTGGGAGACACCAGGAAGACATGTGCCAGTTGTGCAGGGGACGTGTGCCCTGCTCCAGGGGACGTGTGCCCTGCTCCAGGGGACGTGTGCCCTGCTCCAGGGGACGTGTGCCCTGTCCAGGTCGTGTGCCTGCTCCAGGGGACGTGTACCTTCAATGGGGGATGTGTGCCATCAATATGGGACACGTGCCAGCTGTAGGAGACGTGAGCCACAAAATAGACATGCCAGCTGTAGGCGATGTGTGCCAGCTGTACTGGACGTGTGCCATCAATAGGGGAAGTGTGCCATCAATAGGGGACGTGTGCCAGCATGGGCATATGCACAAGGGGGTTATATCCAATATAAGGGGGCCATATCCAAATTAAGGGGGCTAATTATAGGATAAGGGGCTATATCCCAGGATGAGGGACCATGTACCAGGATGAGGGGGCTATGAGGGACATATACCCGATATGATTTGTAATACGGACACTGGCATTGTAAGATGGACCCCATTTAACATTAAAAATTATTTTTTTCTCTTTTCCTTCACCAAATTTGAGGGTGCGTCTTATAAAGCGAAAAATACGGGTATATATTATATATATTTTAATATATTATACACTCTCCTCTCCTCTGTCTGGCACTATATATAGGACACTATATGTATACAGTACAGATCTATATACTCATACCCTCCTCTCCCCCTCTGTGTTGTGACTCATTGGATCCCCCCCTCTTCCCGCGGACTTGTCTGTGGCTGTAGAGGAGGAGACATGGGGAGGAGGAGACCTTCCCGGAGAGTGGGGGAAGACGGTGTGGAGCAGCTGTGTATGGGGCCTCCTCCTCTGCTGCCTGGGGCCATAATGTGAGCGGACCTCCCTGAGCGCCAGACCCGCACACACACCAGAGCCGAGGACTGCCCGCACACAGGGGCCGCTGTGGGCCATAGCCGGGATGAAGGCCCCGGGCCTGGCGCTGCTCCTGCTCTCCGTGGTGGCCGCACAGTGGGCGCTGCCCCCCGGGTGTAAGCAGGACGGGAGGCCCCGGGATGCTGGAGGAAGAGCGGCCGGAGGGGACGGCGGGAAGGTCGTGTGCAACTGTCCGGACAGTGGGAGGAGCCTGCCCCTGGGAGCGCTGCCTAACTGGACCGCCGGGCTGCAAATTGGCGCGAGAATCGAACTTTGAATTCTCTCGCCTATTTGCATAGTGTGAGCTCATTGGCTGCTGCCGAAGGTGGCGGCCAATGAGCTGCCTCTGTGTGGCGCGCGATTTTGGTTACAGACAGACACAAAAACCCTTAGACAATTATATAGTAGACTAGTAAAAAGGCCCGATGCAATTGCATCGGGAGCGCGGTGAAATGAATTGTGTGTATAGAGGCTTCTGTGTGGGTAGCAGAGTATGGAGGCGGCTATGTGTGGAGGGGTGAGGAGAGATGCGGCTCAGTGGTGGAGGGGTGAGGAGAGATGCGGCTCAGTGGTGGAGGGGTGAGGAGAGATGCGGGTCTGTGGTGGAGGGGTGAGGAGAGATGGGGTCTGTGGTGGAGGGGTGAGGAGAGATGCGGGTCTGTGGTGGAGGGTGAGGAGAGATGCGGGTCTGTGGTGGAGGGGTGAGGAGAGATGCGGGTCTGTGGTGGAGGGGTGAGCAGAGATGCTGGTCTGTGGTGGAGGGGTGAGGAGAGATGCCGCTGCGTGGTGGAGGGGTGAGGAGAGAAGCGGCTGCGTGGTGGAGGGGTGAGGAGAGATGCGGCTGCGTGGTGGAGGGGTGAGGAGAGATGCGGCTGTGTGGTGGAGGGGTGAGGATAGATGCAGGTTACTGGTGGAGGGGTGAGGGGAGATGCGGTGTGTGGTGGAGGGGAGAGGAGAGAAGCGGCTCAGTGGTGGAGGGGTGAGGAGAGAAGCGCTGTGTGGTGGAGGGGTGAGGAGAGATGGGGTGCGTGGTGGAGGGTGAGGAGAGATGCGGCTCAGTGGTGGAGTGGTGAGGAGAAATGCGGCTGCGTGGTGGAGGGGTGAGGAGTGATGCGGGTCTGTGGTGGAAGGGTGAGGAGAGAAGCGGCTGCGTGGTGGAGGGGTAAGGAGAGAAGCGGCTGCGTGGTGGAGGGGTGAGGAGAGAAGTGGCTGTGTGGTGGAGGGGTGAGGAGAGAAGCGGCTGCGTGGTGGAGGGGTGAGGAGAGAAGCGGCTGCCTGGTGGAGGGGTGAGGAGAGATGCGGCTGCCTGGTGGAGGGGTGAGGAGAGATGCGGCTGCCTGGTGGAGGGGTGAGGAGAGATGCGGCTGCATGTTGGAGGGGTGAGGAGAGATGCGGCTGCGTGGTGGAGGGGTGAGGTGAGAAGCGGCTGCGTGGTGGAGGGGTGAGGAGAGATGCGGGTTACTGGTGGAGGGGTGAGGAGAGATGCGGCTGTGTGGTGGAGGGGTGAGGAGAGATGCGGGTTACTGGTGGAGGGTGAGGAGAGATGCGGGTCTGTGGTGGAGGGGTGAGGAGAGATGCCGCTGCGTGGTGGAGGGGTGAGGAGAGAAGCGGCTGCGTGGTGGAGGGGAGGAGAGAGTGCGGCTGCGTGATGGAGGGGTGAGGAGAGATGCGGCTGCGTGGTGGAGGGGTGAGGAGAGATGCGGCTGTGTGGTGGAGGGGTGAGGATTGATGCAGGTTACTGGTGGAGGGGTGAGGGGAGATGCGGGTGTGTGGTGGAGGGAGAGGAGAGAAGCGGCTGTGTGGTGGAGGGGTGAGGAGAGATGCGGGTGCGTGGTGGAGGGGTGAGGAGAGATGCGGCTCAGTGGTGGAGGGGTGAGGAGAGAAGCGGCTGCATGGTGGAGGGGTGAGGAGAGAAGCGGCTGCGTGGTGGAGGGGTGAGGAGAGAGCGGCTGCGTGTTGGAGGGGTGAGGAGAGATGCGGCTGCGTGGTGGAGGGGTGAGGAGAGATGCGGGTTACTGGTGGAGGAGTGAGGAGAGATGCGGCTGTGTGGTGGAGGGGTGAGGAGAGATGCGGGTTACTGGTGGAGGGGTGAGGAGACATGCGGGTCTCATTACAGACAGTATACACACAGTATAGAGACATTAGAGACAGTATAGACACATTAGACACAGTATAGACACATTACACACAGTATACAGACATTAGAGAGAGTATACAGATATTAGAGAGAGTAGACACATTACAGACAGTATAGAGACATGACAGACAGTATAGAGACATGACATAGAATATACACAGATTAGAGATAGTATAGACACATTACAGAGAGTATAGAGAGATGAGACAGAGTATAGACAGCTTACAGACAGTATAGAGACATTAGAGTATAGAGAGATTAGGCACACATAGAATACATACATTGGTGGAGACAGTGAGGGTATGTGGGGATAGGTGCTGGGGGGGCCGTGACGTCATCCACGGCGAGCGTGGCTGTGGGCGGGCTGGGGTGGCAGTTAGTGCTGGGAGCCGAGCTGTGTGGGTTAATAGCGGTGCTGAAGGGGCCGTGACGTCATCCACGGCGAGCGCGGCTGTGGGCGGGCTGGGGTGGCAGTTAGTGCTGGGAGCCGAGCTGTGTGGGTTAATAGCGGTGCTGGAGGGGCCGTGACGTCATCCACAGCGAGCGCGGCTGTGGGCGGGCTGGGGTGGCAGTTAGTGCTGGGAGCCGAGCTGTGTGGGTTAATAGCGGTGCTGGAGGGGCCGTGACGTCATCCACGGCGAGCGCGGCTGTGGGCGGGCTGGGTGGCAGTTAGTGCTGGGAGCCGAGCTGTGTGGGTTAATAGCGGTGCTGGAGGGGCCGTGACGTCATCCACGGCGAGCGCGGCTGTGGGCGGGCTTGGGGTGGCAGTTAGTGCTGGGAGCCGAGCTGTGTGGGTTAATAGCGGTGCTGGAGGGGCCGTGACGTCATCCACGGCGAGCGCGGCTGTGGGCGGGCTGGGGTGGCAGTTAGTGCGGGGAGCTGAGGAGGTGGGCGGTAATAGCGGGGGAGTGGGTCAGCAGTGGCAGTTTGTGCTGGGAGCTGGGGAGGAGGGTGCGAGCGCTCGCGGCGGGGCGGACGGGCGGGCAGCGGAGCCAGCGGGTGGGCTGATAGGAGAGTTGTGGCGGCGGGTGGGCAGCGGACACTGCTCGCGATGACGCTACGCATCATCGCTCGCAGTGGCGCAATGCATTGTGGGATTCGGCTACAGTGCCCGAATTTCAAACTGCGGATTATATAAATAGACTAGTAAAAAGGCCCGATGCAATTGCATCGGGAGTGCGGTGAAATGAATTGTGTGTATACAGGCGGGTCAGTGGGTATCAGAGTATACAGGCGGGTCAGTGGGTAGCAGAGTATCGAGGCGGCTCTGTGGCTAGCAGAGTATCGAGGCGGCTCTGTGGCTAGCAGAGTATCGAGGCGGCTCTGTGGCTAGCAGAGTATCGAGGCGGCTCTGTGGCTAGCAGAGTATCGAGGCGGCTCTGTGGCTAGCAGAGTATCGAGGCGGCTCTGTGGCTAGCAGAGTATCGAGGCGGCTCTGTGGCTAGCAGAGTATCGAGGCGGCTCTGTGGCTAGCAGAGTATCGAGGCGGCTCTGTGGCTAGCAGAGTATCGAGGCGGCTCTGTGGCTAGCAGAGTATCGAGGCGGCTCTGTGGCTAGCAGAGTATCGAGGCGGCTCTGTGGCTAGCAGAGTATCGAGGCGGCTCTGTGGCTAGCAGAGTATCGAGGCGGCTCTGTGGCTAGCAGAGTATCGAGGCGGCTCTGTGGCTAGCAGAGTATCGAGGCGGCTCTGTGGCTAGCAGAGTATCGAGGCGGCTCTGTGGCTAGCAGAGTATCGAGGCGGCTCTGTGGCTAGCAGAGTATCGAGGCGGCTCTGTGGCTAGCAGAGTATCGAGGCGGCTCTGTGGCTAGCAGAGTATCGAGGCGGCTCTGTGGCTAGCAGAGTATCGAGGCGGCTCTGTGGCTAGCAGAGTATCGAGGCGGCTCTGTGGCTAGCAGAGTATCGAGGCGGCTCTGTGGCTAGCAGAGTATCGAGGCGGCTCTGTGGCTAGCAGAGTATCGAGGCGGCTCTGTGGCTAGCAGAGTATCGAGGCGGCTCTGTGGCTAGCAGAGTATCGAGGCCTGTGGTGGAGGGGTGGAGAGATGGGTGTCTGTGGTGGAGGGGTGAGGAGAGATGGGTGTCTGTGGTGGAGGGGTGAGGAGAGATGGGTGTCTGTGGTGGAGGGGTAAGGAGAGAAGCGGCTCAGTGGTGGAGTGGTGAGGAGAGAAGCACACAGTATATACATATATGAGACATTGTATAGACAGACAGTATGCAGAGATTACACATATTATACACACAGTATAGACACAGTATACAGACATTACAGAGAGTGTAGAGACAGGAGACAGAGTGTAGAGAGAGATGAGAGGGACAGAGTATACAGAGACATGACAGTTTATGCTCACCTCTCCCCGAGCCCCCGCCGTCTCCCGCCGTCTTCCTGCAGTGTCCCGGTGGCTCCCGCAGGCTGCTGGTGTCTGCACATGTCTGCTACTGCAGTTCAGGACCTGTGGTGATGTCAGAGTCACGTGACACCAGGTTAGCATGGAGTAAGCTGGTGTCACGTGACTGTGACATCACCAGAGGTCCTGAACTGCAGTAGAAGACTTGTGCAGACACCGAGAGCCTGCGGGAGCCACCGGGACACTGCAGGAATACGGCGGGGGCTCGGGGAGAGGTGAGCATATGGTTTTTGTTTTTTTTTGTAAACAGTAGTGCGGCTGGGCTCGCGATGACGCTGCGCGTCATCGCTTGCAGTCACGCAAAGGAGCTTGGGATTCGGCTATAGTGCCCGAATTCCAAACTCCCGATTATATAAGTAAAAAAGATGTGGGCTTGTTTTTTTTTTCTTTTTCTTTTTTTTTTCTGCAGGACAACTTGTACTTTACAAGTACATTGTGCATTACATCATTCATTTTGCCATATACTAGTGCATCTCAATGAATTAGAACATCATCAAAAAAATTAATCTATTTCAGTAATTCAATACAAAAAAAGTGAAATATATAATATAGTCATTGCAAAATTATGTAATTCAAGTGTTTCTTTCTGTAATGTTGATGATTATGACTTAGTCAATAAAAACCCAATTGTCATTATTTCAGAATATTAAAGTAGGGAATATGAAGAGTTAAAAACCGTGCTGCCATATTTCACGACACATCAAAGGGTGAATATTATATTGATTCATTAGTCAATGTATTTCAGGCCTTCCAGAAACGCCCTGAAACATGGTAATGTTACACTGATGATTTTTGATGGTATTCTAATTCATTGAGATGCACTAGTAGTATGCAGGAAAATGGGGAAAGGGGGGTGAATTCTGTGCAATGAAATTTCACACTTGGTTTTTAAATTGGCACTATGTGGTAAAACTGACCTAGCAATATGATTTCCCTGGTTGGTACGAGTTTCTAAATACCAAACATGTATATATGTGTTTTTTAAAAAGCTTTTTTTCTTCACTTTTTATTTATTCTGATTGGCCCCTTAGGGCACCTCAACTTTGCACAGTCCGATCCCTTCTGCTTTACAGAGCCGTGCTAATGCATAGTTTTGCACAGCAGATATGATCATCACCCCGGGCTTAGCCAGTGTTCACAGGAAGTGTACAGTGACATTGGTCATCATCTGACCACTCGATGTCATGGCAACACATCGGCATAACGTGATAGTGTCACGTCCCCATCGGCGCGAGTTAGATCGCTTTGTCAGTTTGATAGCACAATCTAATGGGTTATCAGTAACGGATGTGTCTCTGCTCCACTTGCACAAGTTAGCTACATGTATCAGCTGACCAGATCAGGTAACAGCTGCGGGGAATGATGCGAGCTCAGCACGTGAGCTTGCATCAAAGGGAAGAGTGGGACCTAGGATGTATGTACATCTTAGGTTGTAAAGGGGTTAAACCACGCGACCCAAACCCCCCCCCCCCCCCCACCACTCCAGTGACAACCAGCACCCCACAGCAGTTCTCACCAATCTGTGCACGCAAAGATGTGCACATCCAGCCTGCATCTTAATAACAAGGAACCCCGGTCCAGCCGGAGGACATGAGGGAATACAGACTGAGCTTTTACAGCCAGTACTCTCTGCCACAGTGTGGGGTAACTCAAAGACTCTAAAAAAGAAAAGTTAAAAAAATGTAATAACAATGTCAGACAGGTCTGTGACAGACCATACATCCGACTGACAGAAAAAAAAATGAGGCTGGATCTTGCAGGTGGGGTATCGCCTACTGAGGAGGAGCTCATTTTTAGTTCTATGTAATATCCGTGTCAGCCTCCAGGTGGCAGCAGACTCTCAGGGTTCTGTGTCCCCTAATAATAAAGCGACTAAGGGTACCTTTACACGCCGCTACTGAGGATGGATACAACCCGCTGCTTCACGTGCACGAGCACGCTCAAACGGTTACAAACGGTAAACGCACCTCCTTTACACGCCGCCACAAGGTGCGCTACGCTACGCAACATCTATAGCTAGATACATCGCCGGGTGTCTCAAGTAGCCATCTGTAGCTCATCTTAGCTCATTTACACACCGCTACAACCAGCTACTATGGGCGTACCTGGTGCAGCAGGGACAGCACATAGGCGTGCTACAATTGTGGATTACGAGACGTCCGTACGCTGATAGGACAAAGCAATAATACCATGATTGGCCAGGCATCGCAGGAGGCTGATTAATACTTGACGCTCGAGCAATTGTGTAGTGTGACTCGTCAGCTCCTTAAATATGCCGCCCTGTGCGGCGACAACCAATCGCAACGCAGGAGCTTCCTCCAATGATCGCTGAAGGGGGCACGGAAACCCGGAGCTACATTGCAGCTACATCGCCGGGTGTCCAGAGTTCCCTTCTGTAGCTTCTTTACACGCCGATACAGCTCGCTGCAATCGGCTTTGTAGCCATCTGTTTTCGAGCAGTGCTCGGAAACAGATGTATCTGTTGCCGGCTGTCACGTCCCGTCTTCACACGCCGCTACTAACGGGCTATATTGGCGCTACAAGCTACATTTGTAGCCTGTAGCGGGTTGTATCCATCCTCCAGTAGCGGCGTGTAAAGGTACCCTAATGGTACCTTTACACGCCGCGACGGCAGGCTGGATACATCGCGCTACAAGCTACAATTGTAGCTTGTAGCGTCCATATCGCCTGTAGTAGCGGCGTCTGAAGAGGCGACGCTACAGCCGGCGACAGATACATCTGTTTATGGTCTCTGCTCATAAACTTAAGGCAACATCGCCGATTGTAGCGAGCTGTATCGGCGTGTAAAGAAGCAACGGAAGGCAACTCTGGACACCCGGCGATGTGGCTGCCATGTATCTAAGGCGTGACACAGTCGCCATGTTACCGCGCCCCATCTGCGATCATTGGAGGTCGCTCCTGCTTTATGATTGGTAGTCGCAGCATAGGGCGGGATATTTAAGGAGCTGACCAGTCACACTACACAATTACTCGAGCGTGCTGTATTAATCAGCCTACTGCGATGCCTGGCCAATCCTGATGATATTGCGCTGTCCTATCATCGTACGGACGGCTCGTAATCCAAGATTGTTGCACGCCTATGTGCTATCCATGCTGCACCGGGTCCGCCCATAGTAGCTTGTTGGAGCGGTGTGTAAACATGGTACGCTACGCTACAGCTGGCTACTTGAGACACCCGGCGATGTAGCTAGCTATAGATGTAGCGTGGCGTAGCGCACCTTATGGCGGCGTGTAAAGAGAGTGCGTTGACCGTTTGTAGCCGTTCGGGCGTGCTCGTGCACGTGAAGTAGCGCGATGTATCCAGCCTGCCGTCGCGGCGTGTAAAGGTACCATAAGAGATAAATCCTCATCAGCTCAAATAGAGCTATGTATGTGTGTGTACCATAGCTCCGCACCCTACAGGTAGCCCCACGCTTTCATAGCCCTGGCCCTCTATATAGCCCCACTCCCTTCATAGCTCTGCCTCCTTTTATAGCCTCTTCCCCTTCGTGGATGTGTGTGTATAGCTCTGCTTCATCATGTGGCCTGTTCAAGAGTTGGAACTGCCAAAAATCTGTTCCATCTTTGTACCGGAAGGAAAAAACAATGTTGTTGAATGAGTTGCAAATAAAATACTACCGTATATATTACTTGGTTAATCATTTACCTAATTTGCGTTGCAAATCTGTAGTGTTCAATCTATAATGTGAAATGTTTTCATGTGCAAAATAATCATACTATTTTATTATAACTAAGCACAGTTCGTTATTATGCTCGTGCAATGCCGGGCTCTACAGCTAGTATTTAATAACTAGATGTGAGCCTGATGCTGTCACATTGGGAGGGCAGTGACATCATGATGGGGTGGGCTCTGTGATGCTGGGGGAGGCGGCCTTCTCTCCTTCCTGTCCGCTGTATGTCCCTCCAGTGCTATCTCCCAATGTATTTAAATAAATGTATTTTTAGTCAAAGATCTGTTAACACATTTTTTACCAAGTAATTAAACACTGCATTTAGAAAAAAAATACAGAGAGCTTTGCTGTACTTTCTCTTGCCAGTGTAGGTAAACCAAGCAGCCATTGGCTGGCAACCCCCACTGCCTGGTGTTACCTTCGCTGGCAATGAAAAATACAGGGAAGAACTTTTTTTTTTCTTCTATTCTTAAATAACTAAAGAAAAAATTGACGTTTTCTGTTTCCAGCCGTGGTAAGGACCAAGCGTTCTGGGCCACCCACGCTGAAAATCGCAGCCACCACAGAATTGGCGTCTCCGTTAGAGATGCCAAAACTAGAGGTTGCCCTGGTCTTCCAGCTGCCGTGTATGGGTGGCAGACTGGGTAACAAAGGAGTTGGTGTCAGCTTTTTTTGGCAGCTGATGTCGAGCCCTATTATTGTCAGCCGTCAGTATGCCGGCCACTAGCAATATCTTCAGTAAAGATTAAAAAAAACATACACACAGAGCGAAATCCTTTATTACATACAAAATAGACAGACACCTCATTATCCACTTTATTAGCTCCCACCAAGTTCCCGTCAGCATAATTATTGTAATCTTGCGGTGGGTCAATGTGATGTCACGCGGCCACCATCTTTGTACACCTGAGTGTCCAAAGATGGCGGCCGCGTGTGTGTAAGTGTGTGTGTATATGGATGCATATGTGTATGTGTGCGTATGTAAATGTATGCCTGTGTATGTGCATATGTCTGTATATGTATATGTGTGCATGGCTATGGGTCTGTGCATCTGTATGTCTGTGTATACATGCATGTGTGTTGGTGCATGTGCATGTCTCTGTGCGTGTGTGTCCCTGCATCGGGTACCACCCTAGGAAAGTTCAAGGCTCTGTCTGCGGCCTGTGTGCAGGAGATAGGGTGCAATACCCTTTGTAGCCACCAGAGGGTGCCCACACACACCTAATTTCCACAATCCCCAAACAGAACCTGGGACATTCATAGCAGCTGTAAGAGGTGCGACATTGATGTCAGTCAGCGATGTCAGTTGTCTGGGTGTGCGTGCGGACAGCTGGGTTTGAGGTGTCGGTGACCAGCGCCATATTGGGATATCCATCACTTGGGTGTTCCTGTATAGCTTACGCCATACTTCAAGTCCGCACAGTGGATTTTGGGATACGGCCTTGTACAGATGGAAGTGGATGACTGACAACAGTAAGTATTATACATGTGTATAGTTTGTATTAAGAAATCTGGTGACCCATCTGCTATAAGACTAGGGTACAGAGAGGAACAGTTTTTTTTCCCAGTGGAGCATAGTTACGAACACACCATGGCATTTAAAGTATAGGGAGAAAAAGTAGGAAGTTGGTAATTTTATGGACTAGTTTAGCAAAGCAAATTTGAAATTACAATTGAGAATTTATTAAGCCATATTTTCTTCAATAGCATGTGGTTCTATCAAATATAAGATTAGCTGCATATGGGGTTGAGGATTGATACTTATGTTTTCTACAATAGATGCTACATAAATATGGTAAATGTGAAATAATCCTTTTTTATTTTCCTTTCTACAGGTTAGCTTTGGCTTATTGAGGGTCTTCAGTGTTGTGATCCCATTCTTGTATGTAGGAACACTAATCAGCAAAAACTTTGCAGCTTTACTTGAAGAGCATGACATTTTTGTTCCAGAAGATGATGACGATGATGATTGAGGTATTCATACTGTATAAAACCACTTCATACTTAGAGGCTACAGTAGATAATTTTTTTTTTTCCTTTTATGTATTGCGCTTATTTTAATCTTATGCCTTAAATTACAAGGAGCCTGAAATCAGTAAATTAGACCAATAGCTAATGGTATGTTTGTAAAGGCACTTTAATTCCTATTAAAAACATACATTTATTGCAGTATTTAGCTTGTAAATTGTCAGATGAACTGCTCTACATTTAAAGCTAAAGGTACCGTTACACGACACAATATCAATTCGATATCGCCTGCAATTTCACGGGAGCGCGCACGTTTTTGGTACTTTCCCAAGATTGCCTTGTCGTTGTCACATGGGGAGATATTGTAGGCAATGCAACTAGGATGATGAAAGCAACTTTCGTTCGCTGGGTATGAGCAACCTATGTTAGGCTATGGGTTGAACTAGATGGACTTGGTCTTCCTTCAACCTTAAAAACTATCTTACTATGTTACTATAACCCAGCGAGCAATATTTATCAATGTTGCGGTTTCGCGCTAAGCGATCCTACCACATCGCTTATGCAACATCGCCTGATTTAATTGTCTGCACATAAATCAGGCGATGTCGCTCCAGCGATAAATTGCAGTCGCATCGCCCTGTTACACAACACGACGCGACGCACTCACGATATCAATTGCAATTGACCACACCACGTGACTTTGAGGCCATATTGCGTCGTGTAACGGTACCTTAAGTGCCCACTGTGCATAATTGTTTGGGCTGTTTTTTTCCAGCCTTAAAAATGCAGCTGTTTTAAAAAAAACGCTTGCTTTTCGACTATGTGCCCACTGTGCTTTTCTGCTGTGTTTTTTTATAAAAGCTGCATTTTTCAGCTCTTTAGCATGGCTGGCAACTGGAAAATGCAGCACAAAAACGCATGCATGCGTTTTTGAAACAGCTGCATGTTTGAGGCTGAAAAAAAGCATCAGCACTCCCAACTTTCATCCCTGTCTCTTTATTACCCATCTGCTTTTGGCTTTGTTTTTGTCTGCCAGGTCAATCCTTCTCTTTTCCTGCCTGAGATTATTTGCAGACACTGAATTATAACTGGTGCAGTACATGCACTGGTAGTTAAATCGGCTCTCACAATGTGAAGAGCCTCGTGTGTGTGTGTGCGCTTCCCCTCTGATTAGCTGGGTACATTTTGCCTAAGGGTGGAGGCACATTGGCGTATGAATCGCGCGAGTGCAATGCGAGAAATACTTGCATTGCACTCGGACCAGTATAACTAAATGTTACTGGTCAATATTAGTGTGTTTTCAACACACTGAACTCGCATTGCAATTGAACGCGATTTCCTCACGTGAGTGGCACTTGAAAGTATACGGGTGCGAGAAAATCTCACACCCATACAGCACACTGTGCGATAGCATGTGTATGCAATATTTCACTGTCTGCTGTTACCCACAGTGAAATATGTTTGCCATTTACTGTCAGCTGCTGTTGCAGCAGCGGTGTTTGAATTTGCCGTGTTGCCGGCACAGAAACCACTCGGCTTTCACCACTGCTGTCACAGCAGGTGTTTTAAAGTCAGTGTTTTCCATGTTGCTGAAGTGTGGCGGTGTTTTAATGTCAGTGCTTTCTGAGGGCTTAAGGACCTGTGTATCAGCTGACCGGGCGGGGCAACCCGATCAGCTGATCGGTCTTGTGACCGCATCAGCTGAGTGGGTTAAATCTCCCGCTCGCTGATCGGATTTGGCAGGCTATTTAAACCACTCAGCTGATGCGTCCATGTGACCGATGGCGCACATTGTGGGACACACGCTGGAGAGGTGGGGATCTTCTTTTTTTTTATTCTTAGCCCTTGCTTCACTTTTTTTTAGTGACCACATCACATTTGAAGTCCCTTTTAAGGGTTGTACATGACAGAAAACACCCAAAAGTGACACCATTCCAAAAACTACACCTCTCAAGCTGCTCAAAACTACATTTAAGAAAATTATTAACCCTTCAGGTGATTAACAGGAGCAAAAGCAACGAAAAAATGGACATTTTAATTTTTCCAACAAAAATGTTCTTTTAGCCTCAATTGTTTCATTTTCACATGGGCAACAGGATAAAATGGATCCTTAAATTTGTTGGGCAATTTCTTCTGAGTACACCATACCTCATATGTGGTTATAAACCACTGTTTGGGCGCACGGAAGGAGCGCAATTTTGACTTTTGGAGCGAATTTTCCATTCAAAAAGTGAAATGGCGCTCCTTCACTTCTGAGCCTTGCCATGCGCCCAAGCAGTGGTGTATAACCACATATGAGGTATTGGTGTACTCAGGAGAAATTGCCCAACAAATTTTAGAATCCCTTTTATCCTTTTGCCCATGTGAAAATGAAAACATTTAGGTTAAACATTTTTTTGTGAAAAAAAATAAATAGTTTTTCATTTTTACAAAGCAATTTGTGAAACACCTGGGGGTTCAAAGTGCTCACTATGCATCTAGATAAGTTCCTTGGGAGGGTCTAGTTTCCAAAATGGGGTCACTTGTGGGGGAGCTCCAATGTTTAGGCACACGGGCTCTCCAAATGCGACATGGTGTTTGCTAACAATTGGAGCTCATTTTCCATTCAAATTGGTAGCAGACACCATGTCTCGTTTGGAGAGCCCCTGTGTGCCTAAACATTGGCGCTCCCCCACAAGTGACCCCATGTTGGAAACAAGTTCCTTGGGTGGATCTAATCTAGGTGGGTGGTGAGCACTTTGAACCCCAAGATGCTTCACAAATCAATCCGTAAAAATGAAAGAAGAAATTTTTTGTGGAAAAAAAAAAGTAATTTTTCATTTTTACAGATCAATCTGGGTCAGGCTGGTGTGTGTGGGTTATGCAGGGAATATCAGGATGTTTAGTCCATGGACGTGTGATAGACTTTAAAGCAGTCTTTCATGCACAGTCCAGGTTTGTAAGGACAGGTTTCACATTGGAAGCGGGTGTCCCTTCTTATCCCTCTTTTATAGCAGACCCGGCACCTTTTTTGTGATCTTGCTGTCTTAGGCTGGCCTCACACCGTGGTAAGATCCGAGAAAGCCTAAAACATTTTGGAAGAATGTTCTCTGCCCAAAAAGCTTTACTTTTTGTCTCATCTGACCAAAGGCATCAACATAGTTTACAGGAGAAAAAAAAAAGGCATTCAAAGAAAAGAACATGGTCCCTATAGTCAAACATGACGGAGGTTCCCTGATGTTTTGGGGTTGCTTTGCTGCCTCTGGCACCGGACTGCTTGACTGTGTGCATGGCATTATGAAGTCTGAAGACTACCATCAAATTTTGCAGCAAAATGTAGGGCCCAGTGTGAGAAATCTGGATCTCCCTCAGAGGCCATGGGTCTTCCAGCAGGACAATGACCCAAAACACACTTAAAACCTCTAGAAAATGGTTTGAGAGAAAGCACTGGAGACTGCTAAGGTGGCCAGCAATGAGTCCAGACCTGAATCCCATAGAACACCCGGGGAGAGATCTAAAAATGGCAGTTTGGAGAAGGCACCCTTCAAATATCAGGGACCTGGAGCAATTTGCTAAAGAAGAATGGTCTAAAACTCCAGCAGAGCATTGTAAGAAACTCATTGATGATTACCAGAAGCGGTACCAAGTATTAGGCTGAGGGTGCCTATACTTTTGTCTGGCCCATTTTTGGAGTTTTGTGAGAAATGATCAATGTTTTGCTTTTTGCTTCATTCTCTTTTGTATTTTTTCATTGAAGACAAATTAAATGAAGATAAGAATACGAAAATTTGTGATTGCAATCATTTTCAGGAAGAAACTGATTATTATCTGACAGAATTGCAGGGGTGTCAATACTTTTGGCCACAACTGTAGTTATTTGTGCATTTATGTTTCTAGGATGTGCCTGATTTTTCCTCAACATCGTTAAGGTTATATAGAGTGTTATTACTGAATTCTGGCCAAGGATCCCATTTGGCAATAATAATAGTAATAGTACTCTAGTGTTTTATGTAGCGTTAGTGTGTCTGTGACATCTTGGATATTGGGAATATTTTCGCTTTTTCATTTGGATACGATAAAATTAGAGACTAGTGGGAGATGTACTAAGATAGGTCTAAAATGCTTGGGAATTCCTTCAATGTTTATGAGAAGAAGGCTTAATTATGGAGTTAGGGTTAAATCTAGCTGTTTGATGGATCGTATGAGTGATTATATATCTCTACAGAATTTCTTAATTTTTGGACATGACCAAAATATGTGGGCTATGTTGGACATTTTGTTAGTTTCTCCAGTATTTGATGTATCTGAATTAGTTAAATGCAGTTTGTGGGGCGTGAAATACCAGCGTGTTAAAATTTTATAGTTGGCTTCAATAAGTGTGATGCAGGGAATATTTTTATAAACTGTGGTCAGTGACTTTTGGATTTTCTCTTCAAGTGGATTTTCTGAGATTTGTAGTTCAGACTTCCATGCCTCCAGATGTTTTGAGTTAAGGAAGTTAAGGTCCTCATTATAGATTTGGTAGATATTTTTTGTTCTTCAAGTATTCTGACTACTTGGTTTCTTTAAGAGGGTAATGATGTTACTTGGTAGGTAGAAAGGTAGAACGTAGTGCTAGATTTCGTGAAAGTTTTTTCGATTATCTTCCAAGTTATTTTGTTCTTCCTTGTTAGATTAAACTCTTTGGCCAGGTCCTGGTAGGGTTTTAGGTTGTTGTTTTCAAGGATATCTGAGATTAGACAGATTCCCTTGGTTTTCCAGGGATTGAGCTGTATTCTTGGGGAAAAGCCGGAAAGTGTGTCGATTTTTAGGCAACCTCTTGATTTTGTGCCATATGTTTTCCTGGATTGAGCCTCAAATTTTCTCCATATTATTATTGAGTTCCTGGTGATGACCTCCTTGGGTTGTCGCTTTTTAGAATCGCATAGGTAGGCCACCACCAGATCTCCAGCATCTGTGTTTGGAAAGTAAGAGTCTTCAAGGCCAACCCATGCCAGTTTGTCATCTATATTCCAAAACGTTTAGGTGTTTTTAATGAGCGTTGCTTGCTGGTAGGCTTTTATATTGGGCATCCCCAGTCCTCCATTGAATTTATTTTTGCTTAGTGTAGACTGTGCTACACGGGCTTTAGTTTTGCCCCAGACAAATGTTGCTAATTGAGTTTGGAGTTTCTGTAGAAGCTATTTTTTAATTATGGGACAGTTCTGAATATATAAAATAACTTGGGAAGTTCTATCATCTTATATGTTTATTCTACCTAACCAAGATAACTCTATTTTGGATAAGTATGTTAGGTCTTTTTCTATGACATTGTATATGTTGGGTATGCTTTGGTTAGCGCAGTCCATTGTATTTTTTGTTAGCCTGATTCCTAGGTAGGACATGCTATCTATATTCCACTGAAAGTCAATTTCCGATTGTAGGATCTTCAAAAGATCCTGGTCTAAGTTAAGGTGCATGGCCTGGGTTTTACTCACATTAAACTTACACATTGATACCCTTGAGAACGCTTTACAAAATTTCCAAGACCTTTTTGACCGAGCCTAGTGGGTCCACTAGAGAGAGCAGAATATCATCTGCGAAGAGTGAAACTTTGAATTTTCTTTTATTGGCAGGGATGCCCCTGACCCCGTCGTCCATCCTGACTTTTCTCCGCAAAGGGTTTGATAAAGAGATCGAATAGCGACGGGGAGAGAGGACACCCATGTCTCGTTCCATTTGTGAGCTTTATTTTTCCCGAGAAGGCCATTGGTCAGAATTCTTGCAGACGAGTTTGAGTAAAATGACTGAGGTCTAATACTCTTCCGTTGAAGCCAAATTTAGTAATGTTTGTAAAAGGTAGTCCCACTGGACAAGGTCAAGTGGGGGTCTTGGTTTTTTCTGAGAGGGTGAGTTGGTTCAGAAATCTCCTTGTAGCATCTTCTGCTCCTCTGATATAAAGCCCACTTGGTCCTTGTGAATAAAGTTTGCTATTTTTTGCAGTCTGGTAGCTAGAGTTTTAGTCAGAATTTTCAGGTTGGAATTTAAGAGTGAAATGGGCCTTGTCACGATTAGCTTAGTCAGGACCTGCAGCTCTCTGGCGCCCCCTTAGACTGCTGGCCAAATCCGGTACTGCCAGAGGATAAGAGAGGTGCCCAGCTGCTCTAATTTATGTTGACTATTGCGGCACGTGATGTGACAGGATGTATATATACCACCAGTTCCTTCCAGGAACGTATATATACCTCGATCCAGTCACCCTCAGGCCCACAATATCACATAAATACACAAAACGATATGCTGCCACCACCGGTCTTCAAGGTAGACCGGGTACCTGTATGATAGCGTAAAAAATGAGCAGGGAGGACGTGAGAAATCGTTCATAGGACAAGGAGATCGAAACTAGTAAATTAAAATAGTTTACTCCGAAATAGGGCAATGGTTACAAAAGATGTACAGAATATTATATAAGAGACAAATTACATGTATGAATAAACAGTTATGAAAAATAAAAGGGATAAAAAGAAGGTTCAGACCTAGTCACGCTTGGTACTTAGTTTCTTGGAGGAGGCCCCTCTCCTGGATGGTAAGATTCTGTCGTACAGCTGGTGTTGACTGTCAGGCCTCTGGACTCCTGGAGCAGAATGACCCAAAATGTCCTCTTGGCTTTTATTAAACCAGGAGAAGTCTTTGACCCCCCTTCGCAGAGTGAGCCCTCCTTTGTGGGCGTGTCTGCTGAGCCATCCTCTCTCACCAGGCTTAATGAATCCCCATTTTCCATATCTAGAGATGGGGGGGGCTCACAGATATAAGATATGGTTCATTTTTCAGGTCAGGTGATTCTGAGAAGTTTGATACCAAATATGACTTGATGGTCTTATTTACAATGGCAGCAATCCCTTCTCAGGTTCCTGAACGTTGTACAACTGTACAAAATACATCATTGAATACACAACACGGTAAGTAATCTAAAAATATGCATTATGTGTTTGTGGTATGATCAGGTCGTCTTAAATTCGATATTGAAACCACTGTGTATCTTAGACAAAGGACTTGGTTTCTTTGGTAGAAACAAAACTGGTTTGGACTGGTTTGTCCAGCTCTGGCTCTCCTGGAAGTGGTTTACGACCCATCGTAAATAGTTTGGTTGGGGGAGGCAGGCCATGTTTCTCTGTAAACTACTTACAAACCAGCTAAAATGGAGGAGGGAGGAGGGAGTCAGATTTGCCTGACTCTCCAATACCTTAAAATCATGAGCAATATTCATTTTCATGACAGGCCTATAATTCCCAATGAGGTCTCCCTTTTCTCTATCGCCACACAGGACCATGGGGTGTATGCTGCTTATCCATAGGAGGCTGACCCGAAGTAAATGTGAAAACAACTTAGCGCCTCCTCTGCAATATACATCCCCTGGCTGGGCCAGGCCACACCCATTTTAGCTTTGGTGTCTGTAGGAGGCACATCTCTTCCAGAATTCTCCTCATATTAGACGGGCGATGGAATTCCTTCGGGGGCCGCTTTCCCAAAACAATCAACAGGCGGGAACGCGGAGTGTCGCCTCCCCGTACCCTCTCCTGCGACATTGGATTTTCGGGCTGCGCCTCAGAATCTTTGTATGGGCAACGGTTCCCATGGGCACCAATGTCCCACATCCTACAATGGATGGGCACGTGGAGTGTCGTCTCCATGTACCCCCTTCCGCACCTGGATTATTCCGGCTCTCCTCAGCTCTGAGTTGAGAACTACACCCTGCCTCCCGCAGCAGCAGCTCACAATAAAGAGGGAGAGCTTCAGTCGCTGCCAGCACCCTCTGCTCTCAGACAGGATTCAGCAGGCAGAACGCAGCACGCCAGTGGACTCCCTAGCCTTCCACATGGCAGCCTGGGTTGACACACCTCACAGGTGAGACCGCTCTACACTGTGTGCAGAATTATTAGGCAAATTAGTATTTTGATCACATGATACTTTTTATACCTGTTGTCCTACTCCAAGCTGTATAGGCTTGAGAGCCAACTACCAATTCAGTAAATCAGGTGATGTGCATCTCTGTAATGAGGAGGGGTGTGGTGTAATGACATCAGCACCCTATATAAGGCGTGCTTAATTATTAGGCAAATGCCTTTCCTTAAGCAAAATGGATCAGAAGAGAGATTTGACAGGCTCTGAAAAGTCCAAAATTGTGAGATGCAGCAGTCTTGAAATTGCCAAACCTTTGAAGCGTGATCACCGAACAATCAAGCGTTTCATTAAGCCAACAGGGTCGCAAGAAGCATGTTGGGCAAAAAAGGCGCAAAATAACTGCCCATGAATTGAGGAAAATCAAGCGTGAAGCTGCCAAGATGCCATTTGCCACCAGTTTTGCTATATTTCAGAGCTGCAACGTTACTGGAGTATCAAAAATCACAAGGTGTGCTATACTCATGGATATGGCCAAGGGAAGGAAGGCTGAAAAATGACCACCTTTGAACAAGAAATATAAGATAAAATGTCAAGACTGGGCCATGAAATATCTTAAGATTGATTTTTTTAAAGGTTTTATGGACTGATTAAATGAGATTGACTCTTGATGGGGCCAGAGGCTGGATCAGTAATGGGCAGAGAGCTCCACTCCAACTCAGACGCCAGCATGGTAGAGGTGGTGTACTGGTATGACCTGGTATCATCAAACATGAACTTGTGGGACCTTTTCAGGTTGAGGATGGAGTGAAGCTCAACTCCCGAACCTACTGCCAGTTTCTGGAAGACAACTTCTTCAAGCAGTGGTTCAGGAAGAAGTCGGTATCGTTCAAGAAAAACATGATTTTCATGCAGGACAATGCTTCATCACATGCATCCAACTACTCCACAGCGTGGCTGGCCAGTATAGGTCTAAAAGAAGAAAAAATGACATGGCCCCCTTGTTCACCTGATCTGAACCCCATAGAGAACCTGTGGTCCCTTCTAAAATGTGAGCTCTACAGGGAGGGATAACAGTACACCTCTTGGAATGTGGCACCCCTGCTGGGGTTTGCCAGAGGACCCATCCGGTGCAAAGGGGGATTTACACTTTGGTACCCACAGCACACAACATCTACCACCCCAGACCTGGAGGGGGAGTTCTACTGGTTGCCTTAAGCCAGATCCCCTATAAAAGATCCAGGCCTGAGGGGAGGAGTCAGTTATGCAGTTAGGCAGTTAGTCTGCTCTGAGCAGTGAAGTCCAGTGAAGCAGCCTAGAGAAGGTGCTGGAAAGACCCGGGTGCTGGGCAAAGCAAGGCCCAGAACCAAGGGACACTGACCCGCTGTGAAGCACCCCAGAGAGAGGGGCGGAGGCCAGTGGAAGGCGCAGTAGATCATAACAATGGACCAGATCTAGGATCCCTTTAGCTCACCTGGACACCCGAGTCCGACCCTGTAGGGGAAACACTGAAGCAGGAAAAGCCCGGAGAAACCAGGAGGATCTATTCCCCTGAGGTACTGACTTAATAGAGACACTCAAACCTGACCAAGCACAGGACCAGGGGCCCAAGAGAAGTAAAGGGACCCCACAGAAAGCCCTCATTGTCGGTTAAAGAGTAAAGCCCTGAGAGGGAGGAAAGCGGTGAGTTCAGTTATAGGCAGGACTTGCCACAAACCACTGTACACAGTAGCAGAGGAGGCCTCACAACTCTCAAGGTGAAAATCCCAAATTGCACCGAGCACCTGGTACCCGTCTTGGACTGTACCTCTTACCAAACATCAGTAAAAAGGTACTAAAACAAAGACTATTGTGTGTGTAAGTCTGCTTCCCCACCGCTGCCCACAGCGTCCCCCGGAAGCCGCTACTACAAATCCCTTCATCCACCTTCGCTGCCCTGAGGTAAATCTCCACCTGTGGGGAGCTGTACTACACTGAGCTGCACCACCATCACCTCAGCGGCTGGCCGCAGCGCTGGTATCCACCGTTATCAGGAACCACAGGTGGTGTCACGACACTAGTACCCCCATCCTCATCACCATTGCCCCTAATCCCCGCCACTGAGGGTCCAGGGCACGGAAGCGGAACTGACCAGCCGTGATTCCCCATCCAAGCAGTCATCAGTCCCGGGATCCGAGTATCCCCCTTCCCCTACCCTGTCGACCGCCTCAGGAACAGTGTCTGGGAGGCTGTGGTCACGCTGCACGCAATATTAATTGTAAACAGATCAAGCTACTGACAGATTCTCTGAATGGAAGGCTGTTGAGTCTCATCATAAAGAAAGGTGGCTATATTGGTCACTAATTAATTTTTTAGTTTTTACATGTCCGAAATGTTTTTTCTACATTTTGTGCAGTTATATTAGTTTACCTGGTGAAAATAAACAAGTGAGATGGGAATATATCTGGTTTTTATTATGTTGCCTAATAATTCTGCACAGTAATAGTTACCTGCACGAGCAGATATCCTCCTAAGATGGCCAAATCTAAAAATAAACTCACTCCAACTTCCAAAAATATTAAGCCTTGATATTTGAGTCTTTTGGGTTGATTGAGAACTTAGTTGTTGATCAATAATGAAAATAATCCTCTAAAATACAACTTGCCTAATAATTCTGCACACAGTGTATTCTTTTGCCCCTTTGGAGCTCATCCATACTAAGGTTCCCCCCTCCTCCTCCCTCTCACATCCATACTGCGAACAACAAAAAGGGAGGACTTCCACTGTCCCTCCTCGGCATCCATAGTTCTGCCTCCCCTATGCCGGTGGCACCACACCCCTACTATGCCCGACGCTATCGCCGGCGTTCCCGCTATTTTTAGCCCGGATTCTTGTATTTTCGCGGTCCCTGCTTGGCCTCGCCCCTTGAGATGTGGCCACACCCCCTCTCCCTGGCCATGCCTCCTCAAACGCGCGTTTTCTGCACAAATTTTGCGATTCCGCCCAGCACTGCAAAACAAGCACAGAGGGAGGACATCTTTACACCTGCTGCTCCAAGGACCTTGGCTGCAGCTCTCCTTAATGGCCTGCTCCAACTGCTGTCCAGGGACATGGGACCATCGGCTGCAGACTCAGGGTGAGATACATCCTTCTTACAGGCTGCTCAAAGGGTCCAAAGAAATCAAAAGCCCATACGGTCTATTACTCCTCCTACACCACCTGTCACTCTGAGCTTCCACGTATACATACAACTCCTTACTGTCAATCCTGTGCCCCTAAAGCCCCCAGGAGCCCTCCGCCGTTGCTGCCGCTGCCAGCTGCCCAGACCTCAGGGCCCCCAGTCCACCAGATTAGGCACTTTTTCTGTCACAATCCATGGAAAAGCTGTCCCAAAACTTGGTACAAGCTATGCAATCCCGCTCCCCGGACGGGATGCAGGCAGACGAATCCTCCATGGAGGGCCCTTCTGAAATTGGCAGGACACGTACCATGTCTGCGACAGTGATCAAGAAATAGTCACACAGAAACATGTCTCCCATTTCCTGATGGATCCCCATCGAGGGTCCAGTGACCATGCTCTAGTGCATCTGACTAACTAGAGGATAGGGAATGTTGCCTATACCAGGACGATGCTCTGGATATAGACCCCCTGTGACGATCAAGCAGCTATTGATTCACTCATAGCAGCGGTCAACCACACCTTAAACATGGATGATATCCGGTCCACAACACCTGACCATGCAATCTCTTTTAAAAGAGCAAAAAAGCCACAAAAGGTCTTTGCTGACTATCCGGAGTTTCAGGCAATCTTAACTAAACAAAGAGAGAAACCTGACCGGCGCTTTGGTAACCGCAAGGCCATAGAGTCACAGTACCCCTTCACCCTAACTATCTCCGAAAGCTGGGCCGATTCACCGTCTGTCGATTTTCCCGCCTTGCTGCAAAAACATTGCTATCATTTACCTGACGGATCCTCCATTACAGATCCAACAGACAGGTGGAGCTGCTTTCACACTCTGCTTTTGAGGCAGGAGGATCTTCCCTCTCTCCATCTTTTGCTTCTCTGTGGGTTCCAAAGACTATAATGGTCTGGGCAGAAACCCTAAACACTTCCTTGCAGGAATCTCAGCTTTCTCATAATTTCACCGACCTAACCGCCCAGATCACCGCTGCCATGGGTTACCTAATCCAGGCCTCCTTGGACTCTGCCACCTGCGCAGCCTTTGCTGCCTCTAGTACCATCGCCATTCATAAGGCCCACTGGCTCTGGCAGTAGTGGGCCGACTAAGCTTCAAAAAAGTCACTGACAGGCCTCCCTTATTTTCCTGATCGTCTGTTTGGCGAGTGCCTGGACAAACTCATTTCTGACATCACAAGCGGGAAGAGCACCTCTCTTCCCCAACTTAAGCCAAGGAAAGCCTTCGTCTGATGGCCGCAGACAGTGTTCCATTCCTTTCAGAGCTCCTTCGGCTGGGCGACCTCTCGACCGCCACTACCCGGGCCCCCCGCAGAAACAGAGACCCCCTGCAGAGGAAGACCCTCCCAGTCTTCCTTTAAGACAAACACCTTCTGGCAGCCCAGGCAGAGACGGTGTAAGCCCAGGGAGTCTCGATCCAATAGATTCTCCTCTTCCTGACTTCTACAGCGTTCCTGAAGACACTCCTGTTGTCGGCGGCCGTCTACAGCTATTCAGCCACATGTGGTTGTCCGCCATAGATGACAGATGGGTTCAAGATCTTGTGTCTTCCGGTTACCACATAGTTTCTTTCTTGACCTCCAAAGTCCCCAAAGCACCGCCGTGCCTTCTTCAATGTGATGCATTTTCTCCAACAAGCGGGAGTAATCGTTCCCATACCAGATTCAGAGAGGTTCAGGGGGTTCTACTCCAACCTCTTCATGGTACCCAAGAAGGACGGGTCGGTATGTCCTATTTTGGACCTCAAACTCCTGAACAGGCATGTTTGGGATGGAGTCCCTACGCTCCATCATCGCGTCCATGGAGGAAGGAGAATTCCTCGTTTCCATAGACAGTTATATGCAAGTATGCATCTTTTATCACCCTAGTTCACCAGCAATTCCTCCGCTTCGTGGTACAGGATTCTCATTTCCAGTTTGTAGCCCTGCCTTTCGACCTCGCTACCACCCCAAGGGTCTTTACCATAGTAATGGCGACTACCATGAGTGTCCTTCATGCCAGGGTTATTTGTCTTGCTCTACCTAGACGACCTTTTAGTAAAAGGCCCTTCCTTTCAGGATTGCACAACCAGTGTCCAAATTACAGTGGACACCCTGTCTCATCTAGGGTGGCTACTAAATCTAGAAAAGTCATCCCCGATCCCTTCTCAGACGATCACCTTCCTCGGTATGACCCTAGATACTTACCGGGATTTGTTCTCTCTCCCTCAGGACAAGGCGTCTAACCTACGTCAGGCAGTATGCACCCTTCTACGTCCTCTCTCACACTCCATTTGGTTCAGCATGTGGATCCTAGCCGTTCCCTCTGCCCGATTCCATCTCCAGCCATTGCAGCTGGCCCTCTTGTCTGCCTGGGACGAGAGCCCCTTTTCCCTGGACAAAACTCTCCACCTGATGCCCACTGTCAGGCAAGCACTCCTTTTGGAGCTTCGCCCAACCTCTCTTTCCAGGGACCGATCCTTCCAGTGAACTGGCTAGTCCTAACGACTGATGCCAGCTTTCTAGACTGGGGAGCAGTGAGCTGACCCCACACTGCCCATGGCCGTTGGACCACCCAGGAGTCACCCTTGCCGAAAAACATTTTGGAGATTCTCGCGATCTCCCTTGCCATCAGAGCATTCCACACCCTTCTGGCGGGTCGCCATATCCATGTCCAATCGGACAATGCTATGGCAGTAGCTTACATCAATCGCCAGGGAGGCACGCGCAGCAAGGAACCACAAGGTACAGCGAATTCTTTGTTGAGCAGAATCTCTGCGGTCCACATCCCAGGAGTGGAAAACTGGGCAGCGGACTTTGAGTCGCCAAGGTCTTGCTACCAGGGAATGGTCACTCCATCCGGAGTTGTTTCTGAAAATCTGCTACCGCTGGGGGACGCCAGACGTAGACCTGATGGCGTCTCGGCTGAATGCAAAAGTGTCCGCGTTCATAGCCTGGTCACGCGATTCGCTGTACATCGGAGCAGACACTCTGGTTTGTTCCTGGCGTCACTTCCGACTGCCATACATATTTCCTCCTCTACTCTTACTCCCAAGGATAATCATGAAAATCAAAGCAGAGCGAGTCCCGGTCATACTAATAGCCCTAGATTGGCCCAGGCACGCCTGGTACGCCGACCTAGTAAGGCTGCTCGCCGACGTTCCTTGGCGTCTTCCAGACCTGCCGGATCAGGGCCCTGAATTTGACGTCGTGGACGTTGAGACCTGGGTCTTAACATCAGGGGAGAATCCGGCACGCATTATCACCATCATGATCAGAGCCTGAAAGCCTGCCTCCTCATGTATTTATCACTGGACGTGGAAATTTTATTTACTTTTTTCCTCGTGGTGCAGGGATCGAGGCTTCTCTTCTCTCCCTCTGTTTATTCCTGTGATTCTCCGCTTCCGCCAGTTGAGCTTACAGTCGGGTCTAGCTGTGAGCTCCCTGCAAGTCCTTTCAGCCTTTTATCAATGCCGTCTTTCCTCCAAGTCCCAAGTCAAAACTTTTCTCCAAGACGTTTCCCGCTTGGTTCCAACATACAGGAGACCACTAGAGCCTTGGGACCTTAATCTAGTCCTGGACAAACTTCAAAAGTCTCCCTTCAAGTCCCTAAAAGAGGTTTCTCTCCCTCTTTATCTTTGAAAGTAACCTTCCTGGTGGCAATTATGTCCATTAGGCGGGTTTCCAGTTAGCAACACTTTCCTGCCGTGCACCTTTTCTGGTATTCCACCAAGACAAAGTAGTACTGCGTCTATAATTCCCACCTTCCCAAGGTGACTTCTTCCTTTCACCTTAACTAAGACATCATTCTGCCGTCCTTCTGTCGAGCTCCGTTTCATCGGGTGGAAAAGGCACTGCATACCCTCGACCTCGTGAGAGCTCTCAGGCATTACATTTCCAGGACGGCCTCCTTCAGGAAGACGGACACCTTGTTTGTCCTCCCTGAAGGCACACATAAAGGACAGGCTGCCTCGAAGGCTACCGTGGCCCGCTGGATTCGTTCCGCTATCCAGGAAACCTACTGTCTGTGGCACATTCCCATCCCTGGTGGACTGCGCGCTCACTCAACACATGCAGTTGGTGCATCCTGGACCATTCGGCATCAGGCTTCAGAAGCACAAGGGTGCAAGGCCGCTACCTGGCCTAGCTTGCACACGTTTTCAAAGCATTAGACGTTCCATTCCCAGGCCTCAGCTGATGCTAGATTAGGTAGAAGGATCCTTCAGACTGCAGTGGCGCACCTATCTCAGTAGGCGCTCCTGGAAACCTGGGACTGGTTCCTTGCTCCTTGGGTTGTGGTATCTTTTCCCAACCAGGGACTGCTTTAGGACATCCCATGGTCCTGTGTCCCCCAATGAGGCAATAGAGAAAAATAGATTTTTGTGTACTCACCGTGAAATCTTTTTCTCTTAGCCATCATTGGGGGACACAACACCCACCCTGTTGCAGCGTTGGGCCTTTGTTTTTCCATTGGTACCCCACCAAGTTTTTTATACTGTAGTTGTTTACTTGATGCCTTGTTAATCTCCTTCTGATTGTTCACTAAAACTGGTGTGGCATGGCCCAGCCAGGGGGTGTATACTGCAGAGGAGGAGCTAACTTGTTTTCACATTTACTTTGTGTCAGCATCCTATGGATAAGCAACATACACCCCATGGTCCTGTGTCCCCCAATGATGGCTAAGAAAAAAAGATTTTATTGTGAGTACACAAAAATCTGTCTTTGTACAGGATGGATATTGTTGCTTCTTGAATTTTGTGCCCAGAGAAAGTGCGTTGATGAGGGTGGTTAAGTATGGGGTTAGAGTAGAGGCAAACTTTTTGTAGTACTTATTGGGAATCCCATCTGGCCCTGGGGCTTTATTCATTTTTAGGAAGTTTGTGTCAGTAATTTGGCTGTCTTTATAAGGGGCATTTAGGAGATTTAAGTCTTCGGCCTTGTTCACACATCAGCTTTTTTGGGCTTCAACTGCGTTTTTGTAGCTGTTAAAAAAAAAAAAAATGCAGATGTGTTAACACAGGGTGCAATTGAGTGTAGCTGCGTTTTTTAGCTTCACCTGCGGTTTTTTCCCCATCCCAAATAACGCAGGGGTTGTTTCCAAAAATGCATGCGTTTTTTTTAACATGGGCCCTATGGGAAACGCATGCGTTAACGCAGGGCACATATAGGCACCTGCGTTAACGCATGCGTTTTTAAATGGCACGTGATCGGCCCCGGCTCCGTGCATGCGTAATGCGCTTATTGAAGCCGGGCTGATCACGTGATCAAGCCCATAATGCACTGGGGCCGATCACGTGACAGCCCATAATGCACCGCGCCGGATGTGACGCCCGGCCGGTGCATAGAGGTACACAGAGGGCGGGAGATTCCAATTAATGGGGCAGAGATGACCCAGAATAATGCCGCCCAGCGGGGCGTGCATTACAGCCAGGAGGTGTGATGAAGGAAGTGAGGCCACGCCTACCCAGTCCCTCAACCACGGGGACTGCAGTAAGTTTAAACTTATTTTACACGTTTCATAGGGACACTTTAGATAAGAAAGGGATAGATAGGGAGCTGCTAGGAAGGTGTAGGGACAGCTAGAGATAGTGTAGGGCCTTAGAATCAGGTGCAAGCAGGAATGGCGCCTCCTATGATGCAGACTGATGACTCCTGTGTTGAGTTGAGGGCCATCAGAGATATGATAGCTGCCCTCCCTTCTAAGCAAGATATTGATAATCTTGTGGCCCGCATGAAGGCCTCCCAGCAAAAAGCCCTCAGTGCTGTAAGGGAAGACATGGAGACTCTTAGATCCCAGGCAGCCATGATATCAGAGGCTATGAACGCCATGGAAGAAAGAATCATCACCCCGGAAAGAGATGCTGCACGTTCTAATGCTTGCACGGTAGCCTTGATACTACAGACGGATGACCAGGAGAATAGGGAGAGGAGAAATAATGTACGACTGAAGGTAATCCATGAATCAGTCACAACTAAAATGCTCCTGGATAAGACTCTGGACATATTTAACATGGTGGCACGGAGACTGTCAGGATCGACCTATAAGGTGGATAGGATACATAGTCTCCCGTCCTGATCCCACGGACCCAGAAAACCCTAGAGATGTCTTGTGTATGCTACATAACTTTACGGATAAAGACAATTTGATACAGGCAGCCTGGCTTTTGGCGATATCGTATTTGAGGAAGCAAACATACGCCTCTTCCCTGATGTTTCTAGCCGCACCCTATAAATGCGACGGCAGTTGCGTCCCTTGCTTTTGAAGATTAAGGAGTTGGGTGCTACATATCGCTGGGGGCATCCTTTTCATCTGATTGTGAAAAAGGGCAACAGACTGTTCTATCTCTGGCATAAAGATGACCTCGATGATTTATTCTCTTTTTTTGGACATCCCACCCTTCCCGGTCCCGGATTGGCTTTTCCTGGAGGGCTTCAAAAGATTTGCTGCGTTGGGTCAGCAGCGCAACTACTCAAAAGATGATATGCGCAAACGAAGGGGACGAGGTGGTGGCGCCCTCCGTTTGTCTCCTTCACCGTCTGGCAACCGGGGGAGAAGGAGGGGAGAATTGCTGACGGATCTCCTGACCTGAGCCTCTGCACTTATATTTGTTGTTTTATCTTTACATTGATGGGTCTGGTTCTTCCTGGGGAGGAGGCGGGAAGGGGGAGACGGGCATTGTCTTCCTATGTAAAAGCTAAGTTTTCGATTCTGATGCTTGATTTTGTCTCTTCCCAGTTATACGGGGTATTTTGAACTGCGTAGGACCATAGATAAGACTTATGCCCCTACTGGGTTACTATTGTTGATATCAATGAGACTTTAAGTTGTTTTATATGTTACCCATAAGTTCCGGGTCTGCGGATCGCCGCCTATAGGTCAGTTACAACCTCAGCGATCCCTCTTGTTTCTTTTCTTTCTGTGGGGATGGTATCTATCGGTTTAAACTGATTTTGACTTGTATAGTCTCTTTTGACACCCTTGGAATCTAGGGGTCTCGGTGGTGATTGAAGTTTTTCTCTCTTCTCCCGCTATCAACTTTCTTCTTTCTATCTCACTCTCTCTTTACTCTACTCTATCGATTACCTCCCTGTCTTTTCCTTCCTCCCCTTCACGTTCCCTTTATTTTATTTTATCTTTTTACCTTATTTTACCCTAAAGCCCATGCATATTACAAAGTTACTGACATGTCATGCAGTGACCTGACGTCCCTGAAGATAGGTACCGTATGTACTCGTGTATAAGTCGAGTTTTTCAGCACCAAAAATGTGCTGAAAAGTCCCCCCCTTGGCTTATACACGAGTCATAGGCCGGCCGCCTGCCTCCCCCATCGGTATACAGGCGCCCCCCCCATCAGTGGTATAGAGGGTCCCCCCCCTTGCTACCGCACACCTGTAAAGTAATAGATCATTATACTTATCCCTGTCGCTGTCGCCGCTCTGACACCATGCTCCTCTGGGTCTTCATGCTTCCTCCTCCGGCGCACAGGCAATGACATCATTGCCTGCGCCCGCTGGTCACAAGCAGGAAGAAGCATGAAGATCCGGAGGAGCGCGGTGTCAGAGCGGCGACAGCGACAGGGATAGGTATAATGATCTATTACTTTATAGGTGTGCGGCAGCAAGGGGGGCCCTGTATACCACTGCGGAGGGGACCTGTATACCACTGGGGCTGCTGTATATACCACTGGGGCTGCTGTATATACCACTGGGGCTGCTGTATATACCACTGGGGCTGCTGTATATACCACTGGGGCTGCTGTATATACCACTGGGGAGGCCGCTGTATACCACACTGCTGGGGGCTTTATACCTGTGCTGGGGTCCACCCTCGGCTTATACACGAGTCAATAGGTTTCCCCAGGTTTTGGGGGCAAAAGTAGGGGGGTCGGCTTATACACGAGTATATACGGTACGTTAAACGTGCAGGGTTTGCACAATGTAGGAAAACGTTCAATATTGTTTAATTATCTGAAAGCTAACAAAGTACATATTGCCTTCCTCCAGGAAACCCACATGAGTGCAACTAAGCCATACTAAGGCTACTTTCACACTACGATTTTTGTAAAATCCGATGCTGTCCGATATAAATCGGACAGCATCGGATTCTTCTAATGCCTGGAATCGGGTGCCAAATAGGCATCCGATTCCGACAGAAAATAGGATGCCCGCCCTCCTGTCAGATCGCTCCCTGAGAGCTGTCAGTCTCTCCCCCGGTCCTCTCCTTTATCCCCTGTGTCTCCCCTCTTGGCCCCCTGTCCTCTCCTCTTATCGCCCGGTCCTCCCTCTTGGCCCCCGGTCCTTTCCTCTTATCCCCTGTGTCTCCCCTCTTGGCCCCGGTCCTGTGTCTCCCCTCTTGGCCCCCGGTCCTGTGTCTCCCCTCTTGGCCCCCGGTGCTGTGTCTCACCTCTTGGCCCCCGGTCCTCTCATCCCCTGTGTCTCCCCTCTTGGCCCCCGGTCCTCCTATGCGTCCTCCTCCTATGCGTCCTCCTCCTATGCGTCCTCCTCTTGTCCTCCTCCTCTTGTCCTCCTCCTCTTGTCCTCCTCCTCTTGTCCTCCTCTCCTTCTCTCCTTTCTCACCTGTCCACGAATCCTGCACGGTCCCGCGCGTCTCCGGTGCCTTGCTGTTCTGTCTCAGTGCAGCCAGGACCTCTCGTGATGTCACAATCACATGACTGCAGGCTATTGGTTCCTGGCAGTCATGTGATTGTGACATCACGGCAGGTCTTATCAGCACAGACGGCAAGATACCTGGAGACACCGGGAGACGCCGTGGGCCTCGTGGACAGGTGAGCATAGTTTTGTTTTTTTTTATTAACCCCTTAATTTACTTTTAGGAGCTATTTTAGTGTACTGAGCATGCTCAGTACACTAAAATCGGTCCGAGGAGACATCACATGTTTTCTCGGACCCTGCTCCATAGGGCCCCATGCTAAATTGATCGGGTCGGATCGGATGTGCACTAAATGCCATCCGATCTGGTCCGATCCGAATCTGTCAGATTTTATTTTCGGTGCAAAAATCGGAGCAAGCTCCGATTTTTGCACCGATAAAAAAATCGGACAGATTCGGATCGGACCAAATCGGATGGCATTTAGTGCACATCCGATTCGGTCCGATGCCCATAGGGATGCATGGGGTCCGAAAATCGGTCCGATGCTGTCCGATTTTTATCGGACAGCATCGGAACTGAAAAAATCGTTATGTGAAAGCAGCCTAACTCTCTAACCATTGGTTCCCTTCGACATATTCTAGTTATTCATCGGACCCTCATTCATCTGGTACCAGCATTGTGATGTCGAGATGTGTTTGCGGAGGGGACTCTGTTATTAGGAGGTGACTTTCATATTGCGCTTGATCCTGATTTGGATCCTTCCAAGGGTAAAACTAGCATCTCTAAGATGGCCCGGAGACGGTTGCGGATCGCGCTACACGACTATCAGCTCCTAGACGCTTGGCGCCTGCTTTTCCCGGACTGTAAGGACTTCACGTATTACTCCCCTACACACGACATGTGTTCTAGACTTGACTATTTTTTTTGAGACATGCAGACCTGACACACCTACAAGACGCTACAATCGAGCCGATCGCCTTTTCGGACCACGCTCTGGTTACAATTTCCCTTGCGCTTGCCTCCCCAATTCCGAGACAATGGCAATGGAGGTTAAATGCGTCCTTGTTAGAGGACCCAATTATATTAGCAGACGTGGTTCAGAAGGTGAAATACTATTTTGATTTAAATGTCTCTTCAACTATGTCACCAGTGACAACATGGCACGCTCACAAATGCGTACTGAGAGGTATATTAATACAGCATGGTGCTAGACTAAAGAAAAAAAGGGACACTGAGATTCGGGAACTCATGATTAAACTGAAAGATCTGGAAACCAGACACAAGCGACAAGAACTCCCCTCTGTAAAGAAAGACCTTTTAGGCGTCAGAGAAGCATTACGATCCATTTTACTACAAAAGGCAAAGGGTGTGCTTTCACGTTGCCGTCGCCACTTTTATGAACATGGGAACAAGGCGGGCAGATCCTTGGCTAGAGCCTCTCGATTGCAGAAAGCTGCCATATATGTACCCGAGATACTCAATCCGAGTACTTCGCGACACAAAATTTCCTTCAGATATAGCAGAGGTGTTTAAACAGTATTATACTGCTTTATATAATTTAGATGACGCAAAGTCAATATCAGCGACTTCTACCCTTAGGGCCCGTATACGAGACTATATTAAAACCTCGGGTTTACCAAAAATTCAAAAATCAATTATCTCATCCCTGGAGGCTCCAATCTCAGAGTTAGAAGTGGAGGATGCTGTTACATCAGCCAAATCTGGCAAGGCACCAGGCCCTGACTGTTTCACTGTTGGCTATTACAAAAAACTTAAGACGTTCTTACTTCCACACTTAACAGCTCGCTTTAACGCTATGTCAGCGAAAACCCCACCTCCTAAAGATGCGTTGCGTGCCACTATAGCGGTAATTCAGAAACCAGGAAAGGACCCCTTGGTCTGCTCTAGTTACCGCCCGATATCCTTACTCAATGTGGACGTCAAATTGTTCGCTAAGATCCTGGCGACCAGACTCTCGCCGTTCTTTCCTGATATAGTACACCCGGATCAAGTGAGATTTGTTACTGGACGGGAGGCCAGGGACAACACCACCAAGGCCATTAACTTAATACACCATGCAAAGGTTTCTAATGCCCCTCTGATGCTACTATCTACGGACGTCGAGAAAGCGTTCAATCGCGTTCATTGGTCCCTCATAGAGGAGACGTTAATGCACATCGGTCTGGGAGCAAAGATGCTTAGTTGGGTGTTGTCCCTTTACTCCGTCCCGTCGGCGAGGGTTTGGGTGAATGGTATTTTATCTGAATCTTTTGACATTGCCAATAGTACACGTCAGGGATGTCTGCTATCCCCGCTGATTTTTATCCTGACGCTGGAGCCATTGCTACGACATATCAGGAAGAATGGCGACATCTCTGGTTTAAGATTGAAATCGCATACGCACAAAATTGCTGCTTATGGGGGCGTGGCCTGACGAAGCACGGAGATGGCCGCATAAACCAGGAGCTCCTCGTCCCACAGACTCCAAAGTGGCTCAAACAGCTCTCAGACGCCCGATAACCGGCCATAACCAGCGCCACAGCACATAGAGACCCCGGTGAGTGCATGGGGAAAACTAGGAGCGGGAAGCACACTACGCTGCCAGCGGGTCACTGACTTTTTTGCGGCCATCAGGCCGCCGGCAACGAAGCTAAGATGGCGCCGGCCTCACCGCGTTCAGCCCGCTCCTCCTCCAGAAGGAGATCTGTGGTCTCCTCGGGCTCTAATGGTGGCGGAAGGGAGGACGCACCAGTAACACATGGCAGCATGAGGGAGATGCTGTCCTTGCTGAACATGTCACTCCAAAACTCCATGAAGGAGATGGTCGCTGATCTCAAAAGAGAGGTGGCCGATATTGGAGGCCGTACTGATAAATTAGAAAGAAAAATGGCCGAGATAGTGCAGTCGCATAATGATCTATTGGATGAGCACGAAGAATTGAAAGAAACGATGATCAAAATGCAGGCAAAGCAACTGGATCTTGAGGACCCGTTCTAGGAGCAATAATATCCGCATCAGAAGCATTGCTGAAACTGTGCATCCTAAAGATCTTCGCCCTATGCTACAGGATTTTATAATGGCCGCCATGCCTGAAGTAGAGAGGAAAGACATTATCATTGACCGGATACATAGAGTGCCTAAGCCCTCTCACATAGGCCCTAACCTACCCAGGGATGTGATTGCCAGAATTCATTTTTATGAATTAAAAGAGGACTTTCTATACTGCCTCCGTGGCAAACCTGCCCTGCCCGACCAGTTTTCTGCCCTGACTGTCTTCTCGGACCTATCACCCGGTACCTTGGCCCTGCGTCGGGCATTTCATCCATATACTTCTGCCCTGCGTACCCAGGACATACAGTATATTTGGGGTTTCCCAACTAAGCTCCTAATACGCAGGAATGGCTCCACACATGTCTGCATCTCTCCAGGCCATGCAGCTAAACTCCTAACTCAATGGGGGATAAAAGTCACCAATGGATCTGCTGGGGAGACCCATCCCCCTGCCGCACCCAAGAAACGGGTGGACCCCAAGTGGTCCACGGTCTGAGTTCCCTTGTTCATTCTGTGGGACTTTTTTGTCTTTTTCCTGGATCTAATGACACCTGGATTTGTTGCTCCTCTACCCTTTTTTATTTTTTGGAGATAACAACCTGGTTGCTCGGATTAGAGCTCCTACATCAGGGATAAACTTTATTCCTGGATTAAAGCCCCGAGAGCGTGTTTTTGTCGCTCACTGTCTCTCTTGGAGAATACGATGTTCTCACCTAAGACTGTTTATGGTTTGAGTTGCTGTATTCTCTTTTCTGGTCATCATAATGGGAGACCCAGACAATGGGGTTTAGGGCTCTGCCCTCCGGAGGTCACACTAGGTACTACAAGTTTGTAGACACCGCCTCCTCCGCTTATAAACCCCCACCGTAGGAGACATCCTCAGTTTTAAACTTAGTGTGCTCGGAGGATCACGCTTTGCTTGCACTTCACTGCATTCTCACAGCTTACGTGATGGCGTCTGAAGACAAGGTAAAATGGTCCCCGTCGGGGACCCTCGACAGTCTCCCCGCTCACCCTTTGTGGAACACGCTGGTGGAGGTACCGGAGGGCAAAATGCCTGGACACTCTGTGTTCTCCCGGTACGCTGTCGCACTCCTTTTTCCATCCCTTCTGGGGGCTCTGGAGAATGGGAGTTGGGAGCCTTGCACAGCTCCGCTCCGTCCGAGGCCTCCCTAAATGGTGCTTACAGACCAGACTGGTGCTGCACCCCCGTCCGAGGCCTCCCTAAATGGTGCTTACAGACCGGACAGGCACTGAGGCCCGTGCGTCTCCTGTGTGCCTGGGGGTAGTGTCGGACACTTTATGTGTCCTGACACTCAGACCGCGCGTACCCTCGGGTCCGCGGTTCTGTCGGTGTGCCCTGTGCTGGGGTCACCCTGGCCGACCGCCCTGTGTATCACAGGGGCTGCGGCTGTGGACTGCAGGTGTTTGTATATGCTGACAGTCTGTGTGTGTATGTTCTATTCACACTTTCCCGCGCTGCGGGCTCTAGTCACCTCCATTAATGAGGCTGCCTGGAGGATGGGAAGCAGCCCTTGCGGTGACGTCACCGATGGGCGTGTGTGTGTGCTTCCCGCGTGTTCTCGGCGCCGCCCACGACTTTGCTCTCGGCGGCCATCTTCTCCCTCACTTCCCGGCTGGGATCTATCGGCAGCACGTGTCGGCACTTCAGGGGAGACCGGAACTCGCGGAGGTCACACACACACACCGCTTCCTCCTACCGCTTTACTGCGGTCGGTAAGCCACCGGGTTTCCCGGTTTGTTTTTTTGTGAACGGCAATTTGGCTTATACTCCCCACTGTGGCGATGTCCTCAGTTGGGAAGCATGCTGCTAAGGCGGCGGTGGTCACCATTACCTGTGCTACATGCAAAGGGACACTGGTGGAGGGGTCCTGCAATAACTGTGGACGCCCAGAGGCCCGGACTGCCACTACTGAGTCTGCAAATCCGGGATTATACCCTGAGGTTCAGGTGATCCCAGGGCCATGGGAAACGCAGAATAGGATCAATGAATCCCTGCTGTCCCAGATGTCCTCCATGTCGCAATCCCTGGAGGCACTTCATAGGAGACTGGAAAACCCAGCTACTCCTCCCAGTTACCCCCGGGTGTCTCTTACTTCTACTGTGAGACCCCCTAAGCGAGCTCGTGAGGCTTCTCCCGAGCTCCAGGCTCTCTCTGAGGAGGAGCGTTCCTCTGATGGTGAGGAAGATGATGGGGGTTCTACTCTCGGGTCTGTGTCTGAACCTCCAGATGGGGTGGAGGATCTGGTGTCCTCCATCAATGAGACATTGCGTCTTGTCACTCCTCCTGAGGAGGTGACTGTACACCCCAAAGAGGTCTATCAATGGCTGCGGCCGGAGGCCAGACCAAGTGGATCCTTCATGGACCACACTAATTTTGGAAGGGTGATTAGAGCACCCAGGTTACACCCTGGGCGGCGTTATGTCCGTAAACCCAAGGTCAATCGCTTTCCCTTTCCCCAGGAGGTGCTTCAGGAATGGTCGCAGTCTCCAAAGGTGGACGCTTCCATGACCAGGATTGCTGCACGCTCCTTGTTTTCTGCCTCTGATAGCTCCTCATTGAAGGATGCTACTGATAGACAGGTCGAGCAACTCGCCAAGTCTTCCTATGAGGCTGTGGGGTCTTCCTTTGCCCCTAATTTTGCCGCGGTCTGGACCCTACAAGCGATTACCACCTGCTTGGATGGTATCACCGAACTAGCTAGGTCCAGTCCAGAGGTCCTGGCGCTTACCGACAGAGCAAGGGCTTATGCGGATTACGCCAGGACGGCAACTTTGGAAACTGCCACTCGCTCTGCTGTGGCCTCCGCCAATGCAATTGCGATCCGCAGGCTGTTGTGGCTGCGTCTTTGGGACTCAGATACCACATCTAAGAAGATTTTGCAGAATCTTCCATTCGCTGGTGACAGGCTTTTTGGCACCGAGCTGGACAAGTTGATAAAGGATTCTGCTGAGTCTAAGATCCCGCAGAATAAGCCTAAGCCACGGTATACCGTGAAAAGGAACCCTAAGCAGTGGTCCTTTCGCTCCAGCTCACAGTCATCAACGACGTCCGCTCGCTCGGACCGAGGGGGCAAGCCTGCTACTCAGTGGCGTTCCAAGAGTCGTCAGAAGAAGCCGGCGGGGGCAGCGGCTGCCACCCCCAAGCCCGCCTCGACATGACTCGCTCTCTCGTCCTGCCTCCCCACAGGTGGGGGGACGCCTGTCTCGATTTCAGGACAGGTGGCTCCTTCACGTTCAAGACCAGTGGGTTCGAGACGTAGTCTCAAGAGGTTACAGGATAGAGCTGACGTCAAAACCAATACCCCGATTCCATCGGTCGGTTCCATCTCCAGAAAAGGCTCAGGCTTTTCACCTGGTGTTGGAGGGACTCCGCAGAGACGGAGTGGTGGTCCCAGTGCCCACGGAAGAGAGGTTCAGGGGTTTTTACTCCAACCTCTTTATTGTCCCAAAGAAGGACGGCTCTTTTCGCCCGGTTTTGGACCTCAAGTTGTTCAACCGTCATGTGTTGGTTCGGAAGTTCCGCATGGAATCCCTGCGCTCCGTGATCGCGGCTGTGTCGCAGGGAGACTTCCTAGCGTCCATCGATATCAGGGACGCTTACCTTCACGTGCCCATTGCACCAGCTCATCAGCGCTGGTTGAGATTCGCAGTGGGGGAAGAGCACTTCCAATTTGTGGCACTGCCATTCGGGCTAGCCTCGGCACCGCGGGTGTTCACAAAGGTGATGGCCTCCATGATGGCTCTCCTGCATGTGCAGGGACATGCCGTCATACCCTATTTGGACGACCTGCTGGTCAGGGCGCCATCAAAAGACCTTTGTCAGGTGAGCCTGGAGGCGACCATGAAGTCTCTGGAACAGTTCGGGTGGCTTCTCAACATTCAAAAGTCGACCCTGGTTCCGACCCAGTCATTGACGTATCTGGGCATGGACTTCCACACGGACTCAGCCCTGGTGTCCCTACCTCAAGCCAAACAGCTAGCGATCCACTCAGGAGTGCAGAATGTCCTCCTGTCACCACAATCATCCCTACGGGTATTGATGAGACTGGTGGGACGCATGGTAGCGGCGATAGAGGCGGTGCCGTTCGCACAGTTTCGCCTCCGTCCTCTCCAGCTGGAGATTCTTCGCAGATGGGACAAGAGGACGATCTCGCTGAATCGGCTGGTGACACTGTCACAACCGACCAGGGACTCCCTGCAGTGGTGGCTCCAGCCACGTCACCTGTCACGAGGCCGGTCCTTCCTAAGACCGTCATGGTTAGTGGTGACCACAGACGCCAGTCTGAAGGGCTGGGGTGCGGTGTTCTTGCACCACAGGGCTCAAGGCCTCTGGACTCAGTCGGAGTCGGCATTGCAGATCAACGTGCTGGAGATCAAGGCGGTCTATCTGGCGCTCCTGGCGTTTCAGAAATTCCTGTCAGGACACCCCATTCGGGTGCAGTCCGACAATGCGACGGCCGTCGCCTACATAAATCATCAGGGAGGGACCAGAAGTGCTCAGGCCCTCGCCGAAGTCCACCGCATTCTAGCCTGGGTGGAGGAAACCGGCTGCCTGATCTCCGCAGTTCACATCCCAGGGGTCGAGAACTGGGAGGCCGACTACCTGAGCCGACAGGGCATGGACGCCGGAGAGTGGTCTCTACATCCAGACGTCTTCCGGGACATCTGCGGCAGATGGGGCACTCCGGACGTGGATCTGATGGCCTCACGGCTGAATCATCAGGTGCCCCAATACATGGCAAGATCGTGGGATCCTCAGTCTCTGGGGGCGGATGCCCTGATCCTGAGTTGGTCCAGCTTCCAGCTGCCATATGTGTTCCCGCCTCTGGCTCTGATTCCCAGGGTCCTGTGGAAAATCAGGATGGAATGCAGAGTAGCCATTCTAGTGGCTCCAGATTGGCCCAGGAGGTCCTGGTACCCGGACCTGTGGCAACTGTCAGGCGGACACCGGTGGGCTCTTCCAGAACGCGCAGATCTACTCGCGCAAGGCCCATTCTTCCACCTCAATTCCAGGGCCCTCAGATTGACTGCATGGCTCTTGAGGCCTGGCTGCTGACATCCAGAGGCTTCTCTCCTACAGTGGTTGCCACTATGAATAGGGCTAGGAAACCTGTTTCCAGGAAGATATACCACAGAACGTGGAAAATCTTTTTCTCCTGGTGTGCCTCTGGTGGACGCTCACCGTGGCCATTGTCCATCCCGACATTGTTGGCTTTCCTACAGTCGGGGTTGGAGTTGGGATTATCCCTTGGCTCTCTGAAAGGTCAAGTATCAGCACTTTCAGTGCTGTTTGACAGGCGCTTGGCGCTCCTCCCGAAGGTCCGTCAATTTCTGCAGGGGGTATCTCGGGTGGTTCCGCCTTACAGGCGACCTCTGGACCCTTGGGACCTCAACATGGTCCTGGCGGCTCTGCAGAAACCGCCGTTTGAACCACTGAGAGACATCTCTCTCTCTCGTCTGTCCCAGAAAGTGGTCTTTCTGGTGACAATTACGTCCCTGAGAAGGGTCTCAGAATTGGCTGCACTTTCGTGCAAGTCACCCTTTCTGGGGTTCACCAAGACAAGGTGGTGTTGCGCCCACGGCCAGAATTCTTGCCGAAGGTGGTTTCAACGTTTCACCTAAACCAGGAGATTGTTCTCCCATCATTTTGCCCCGCTCCCGTTCATCAGGTTGAGCGCGACCTCCATACTCTGGATCTCGTGAGGGCTGTACGCATTTATGTGTCCAGGACCGCCTCCTTTAGGAGTTCGGATTCCTTATTTGTCCTCACGATGGGTCGCTGTAAGGGGTCCGCGGCTTCGAAGTCGACCTTGGCCAGATGGATCAAGGCTCCCATTCAGGAGGCTTACCGGTCTTCTGGTTTGCCTCTCCCGGTGGGTTTGAAGGCACACTCTACTAGAGCTGTAGGTGCCTCCTGGGCCTTGCGACATAGAGCGTCTGCTCTACAGGTGTGTCAGGCGGCCACTTGGTCCAGCCTGCACACTTTCTCTAAGCACTATATGGTGCATGCCCATGCCTCTGCGGATGCGAGTTTGGGCAGGCGGGTTCTCCAGGCGGCGGTTGCCCACCTTTAAAGGGAACCATGTGTTATCCGTCTTGTTGAGGAACTCTTCCCGCCCTGGGGTATTGCTTTAGGACATCCCCATTGTCTGGGTCTCCCATTATGATGACCAGAAAAAAGAGAATTTTGTTTACGTACCGTAAATTCTTTTTTCTTTAATCATCAATGGGAGACCCAGCACCCACCCAGTTGTTCCGTCGCATGTTTTGCATTTGATCTGTTCTCTGTTGAGACAGTGTTTTTTCCGGGTTGTTACACCGTCTGTGCACGGCATTCTTCCCGATGTTTCGGGTGTGGTTTATTTTCTCCTCGCAGCTTATGGACTAAACTGAGGATGTCTCCTACGGTGGGGGTTTATAAGCGGAGGAGGCGGTGTCTACAAACTTGTAGTACCTAGTGTGACCTCCGGAGGGCAGAGCCCTAAACCCCATTGTCTGGGTCTCCCATTGATGATTAAAGAAAAAAGAATTTACGGTACGTAAACAAAATTCTCTTTTTTTTTGTCTTTTCCTGATTACAGGTGTTGCTGACATGCTACTATTGAGACCTGTTCACCCTATATCCCTCCTTTTACCCTCCTACATACTTTCCCTTCCCTCTTCCCTTCGATCATACTGTTCTTATCTTTACAGGGAATTCCTGTTATTTACTATGTATATAGCGCAACTCTCTAGTGCCCCAACATGAGCATATCGATACTGTCGATTAATGTAAATGGTCTGAACTCACCAACCAAAAGATCAATTGCTTTGATGCATTTGCATAGATCTAAGAGTGATGTGATCTTCATCCAGGAGACGCACTTGTTGGATAAAGATAATGATAGAATGCGTTCTCATGTTTACCCACACCAGTTCTATGCTAATAGTTCCAAAAAGAAGGCAGGCGTGGGTATCTTGGTGCGGAGCACAGTCTCATTCCAATTAGAACATATGGTTTCTGACCCAGAAGGCCGGTTTCTTATTTTAATTTGCAAATTGAATAATGTCACCTACACTTTGGTGGCGGTGTACGCGCCCAATGTCGGACAAATGAAGTTCCTTAGGTCTCTTCTGGATGAGATCTCATTACACACTTGAGGACGCAGACTTATAGGTGGTGATTTTAATATGCTCATGCTGAAACGTTTAGATTGCTCGGGTCCGTCTCAATCACGTGGTGAAATGAACGCATTGGTTCTGGAGCATGGTCTACATGATGTGTGGCGGTATCGACATGGTGAGGAGCATGATTACACGTTTTTCTCTGCTAGATACCAATCATATAGCCGTATTGATCTAATATTAGTGGATGGCTCTCTTTTACATCAGTGCAAACAGACAGGAATTGGCAGCATAACATGGTCAGACCATGCTCCCACCACTTTGCAAATTGACGACCCTTCCGCTGTCAGGCCGACTTACACATGGAAACTTAACACGTACTTGCTGACTAACGTTGAGGTTGTTGAGGAGATCTCTGCACATCTGAAGGAATTTTTTATACATAACGATAATGGGGAAGTACATGACGAGGTTTTGTGGCTCTCACATAAAGCAGTTATTAGAGGAATTTTTATTAAGTTGGCGGCCTTACACAAAAGACGGTAAATGGCGGACCTGACGGACACCTTAAATTCACTCCAATCTCTGGAAACACAACATAAATCCACCCCCACCCCTGCCCTATTGCAATCTCTAACTGATACTAGACACCACCTTAGATCTCTACTACTTCAGAAAGCTGAGAACAATTTGAAAAAGCTGAAGGCTAAATATTATGGCATGGGGGACAGGGCGGGTTCTCTTCTAGCTCGTAGAACCAGAAGAAAAATGACGCAGTTTAGGATTCCTTATGTTGTCTCTGCTGCGGGTAAGAAGATCCGGAACCCTTTGCGGATCGCGGATGAATTCCGCTCTTATTATGAATCCTTATATAATCTACACCGTTCCTCTGATACCCCTCAACCTACAGCGGAGACGATATCTGCTTTCCTGGATAGGGTAGCTCTCCCTAAATTGACTCCCTCTCAGCTGATTAACTTACATGAGCCGCTCACAGAATTAGAGATAAATCGAGCACTTAAATCATCTGCAACACATACGGCTCCTGGCCCTGATGGTTTCCCTGTCCAATATTATAAAAGCTTCCTCCATGTACTTTCTCCCTATTTGTTACGATTGTTTGAGTTCTGGCGCAACAGGGGGGACATCCGACGGGAGAGTCTAGAAGCAATCATATCCACATTACCCAAACCTGGGAAATCTCCTACCTCACCTGGTAACTTCCGCCCGATCGCGCTGCTCAACTGCGATATTAAATTATATGCAAAGGTGTGGGCATCGAGATTGATGGAAATCCTTCCGTCTCTCGTTGACCCAGACCAGGTTGGATTTGTGCCAAGTCGGCAGGCTCGCGATGGAACCAGACGCCTTATTAATATTTTAGATCTCATGGAACATGTGGGCACCCCCGGTGTTCTCCTGTCTCTTGATGCGGAAAAGGCGTTTGACAGGGTGCACTGGGGGTATGTTGAAGCAGTTCTACAGAAATTTGGCATTATTGGTTCTGCTATGTCAGCCATTATGGCGTTATATACACATCCTAATGCTTCCGTCCGAGCCTCCGGCTTTCTTTCGGACTCCTTTGATATTTCAAACGGCACACGCCAGGGATGTCCTCTTTCCCCCCTCATATTTGCATTGGTGATGGAACCCTTGGCAGCGCGTATCAGGGCGGAATCACAAGTACGGGTGTTGTGATAGGGGGAGTAGAGCACAAAGTCGGCTTATACGCCGACGATGTCATTTTCACATGCGTCAATGTTATCCCCTCACTGCAAAAAATTATGGATATTCTTACAGACTTCTCTGCAGCTTCTTATTACCGCCTCAATACACATAAATCTACACTTTACCTGGTGAATATCGCACTCTCAACACAGGAGGCTATACGTCAACTTTTCAACTTCGCTTGGGCACCGGAGGGTTTTACGTATTTAGGAATTTATATTACCCAACTTCATAATATAGTCAAACGAAACTGTGACTTAGTCACCAATAATGTTAAAACTGAACTCAACAGGCTCTCCCCTCTGGGCCTCTCCTAGGTTGCCAGAATAAACTTAATCAAAATGCTTATCCTCCCCAAACTAATATACCTATTTAGATGTCTTCCCATGTCATTCCCACGTAGGTGTATATCTAAATTACAGTCCATGCTTAACTCCTTTATTTGGAGTGGTAAACTGCACAGAGTCTCTCATAACATTATGGTTCTTCCTTATAAACAGGGAGGATTGGGTGTCCCTGATGTTTTATCTTACCATAGAGCTGCTCTTCTAGAACCAGCCAAACTTTGGTGGAAGGGAGAGACCTCTCCTTCCCGCTGGTTACAAATAGAATCTCATTATGCCCCGTCCGGATCACTAAGACTTCAGTTGGAGGCCGGCCTTTTACAGAGGCTGGATAGTAATATACCTTTGCGCACTATGAGTGCTCTTTTGAGACTATGGTACACATTGGGCAGATCTCGTCTTCCCTTTTTATTTCACTATATCTCCCTCGAAGCGTTAGAATCCCTGATCCCCGATATCTCTTTGACTCGATGGAAAACTAGAGGTGTTTGTTTTCTAAGGGACATCCTGGATGACAGTGGCGTACAGTCATTCTCTGATCTTGTGCAAACATTTAAACTCCCTAATCAAGTATTTTATCAGTATCTTCAGGTCCGCCATTTACTGAGTACAGTTGGTTTACCCCCTCGGACAATTCCACTTTGGGATGATTCTCTTCAACGATATTTTAAAACATCCTCTACTCAAAGAGGCGTCTCTATTATATATCGGGCCTTAACGGTTCTTTTGGATGGAGGAAAGCTCCCCTACATGGAGGCCTGGGAGCGCCGACTCACTTTTACTGCTACTGCCAAGTCCTGGCAAACTGCGTTCTCCCATGCATCCAAATACTCCTCTTGTCTTAACCATCTGGAACAGGCCAAAAAACTCCAGTTGAACTGGTATTTAACACCTCTTCGTCTACACAAATTCAATCCAGCTCTCTCTAGTATGTGCTGGAAAGGTTGCCAATGTAACGGTACTATGGAACACATGTGGTGGTTTTGTCCCCTGATACAGGTGTTCTGGAAACAGGTTGAATCCTTATTAATAATGATCACTGGCATTCCCCTAACTCTGGAAGCTCCAATGGCCCTTTTGGGTATAAGTCTGGAGGATGTCCCCTCATTAATTAGACCCATGTTATCTAATGTTTTAATAGCGGCCAGAACATGTATAGCTAGGCATTGGAAGAAACCATCCTCTCCCACAAAGGAGGAGGTGGTTTCGCAACTTAACCTCCATATGCAACATGAGATTGTTCTAGCACATGATTTTAATGCCAAGAATAAAATATTGAATGGTTGGGATCTGTGGGCTTCCTCATCCTATGCCAAAAAACTTTGATATGATTTTGCGGTCCCTTATCCACTTCTCTTTCCTCATTTACATTATTGTTCACTGTTTTCAATTTGGTATTGCACTGGAATTCCTATTTAACCACATGTATATTTTATATATCTTCGTTGGGTACCCCATCTCCCTTCCCCTTGTCCCCCACATTTCCCATCTCCCTTCTTTCTTCCTCCCCCTGCCCCCTCTTTATGTTGTGAATTACTGTGTTTAGTGTTGACCGTTATATTGTCTTTTTCTTGTATGCCTACTGAAAACCAATAAAAATTCATTGTTTAAAAAAAAAAAATTGCTGCTTATGCTGACGACCTCTTGTTTTTTGTAATGAACCCCAGAATCTCCATCCCAAATCTACTGAAAGAGCTTGAGAGATACCATGCTCTCTCGAACTTCAAAATTAATAGATCCAAGTCCGAGGCCTTAAATGTTTCGCTCCCTGCTGAACTGGCTGCTGAGCTGAAAGGCGCCTTTGCTTTTCATTGGTCACCCAAAGCCCTTTGTTACCTGGGATTGCAGCTTACACCGGATGTCCGTGATTTGTACGGAGCAAATTTTCCCGCCCTGTTAAAGGGATCCTGTCACCCCCAAAACACCTTTAAACCTATTAAAACCTGTCCCTAGAGCATATTAACACTTTCCCTACACTCCTTTTAGCTCCTATATGCACATAATCAAAGTGTATAAAAACGTTTTATAAGTACCTCATTACTGATGATAATGAGTGACTATGCTATTCATAGTCACTCATCCAGGCTGCCCCTCTTCATACTATCACGCCTCAATAGGCGTGATCTTCATGATAGATTCAAATTGCAGCCTCCCTGCGCGCCTCCCCGCTGTGTCCTGTGTCTGCCGAGCTTCAGCGTGGGGCTGTATGACGCGATCCGCGTCATTTCCGGCGCCGGGTGACGTACTACAGCCGCGCTGTCAGCTTCAAAATGCGCACTGCGCATGCGCAGTGCGGGACTTGAAGCTAACAGCGGCGCGGATGTAAAAACGTCACCCGGCGCCGGAAATGACGCGGATCACGTCATACAGCCCCACGCTGAAGCCCGGCAGACACAGGACACAGCGGGGAGGCGCGCAGGGAGGCTGCAATTTGAATCTATCATGAAGATCACGCCTATTGAGGCGTGATAGTATGAAGAGGGGCAGCCTGGATGAGCGACTATGAATAGCATAGTCACTCATTATCATCAGTAATGAGGTACTTATAAAACGTTTTTATACACTTTGATTATGTGCATATAGGAGCTAAAAGGAGTGTAGGGAAAGTGTTAATATGCTCTAGGGACAGGTTTTAATAGGTTTAAAGGTGTTTTGGGGGTGACCGGATCCCTTTAACTACAATTAGAACGGATTGCGAGAGATGGCTGTCATCTGCCTTTACATGGATGGGCAGATGTCGACTTTTTAAAATGACTATTCTTCCAAGGATCTTCTATTACCTGCAGACGCTTCCCATCACTATTCTGGCGTCGTTTTTTAAAACGGTCTCTCAAATCCAGACGAGATTTATTTGGAACAAAATGAAACCAAGACTGGCAAAATCTATCTTGCACAGGCGTAGGATAAACGGTGGAGTAAACCTTCCAGACGTTAAATTATACCACGTTGCCAGCCACCTCGCGCGCATAATATATTGGTGCAGGCACAGCGAGAACAAATTGTGGGTTCAGATAGAACAGGGCTTCACCCCACTTAGACGTCAACACTGCCGTGGGTAATATTGCGGAATGATGAGACTATCACTGGGCATCCAACGATCGGACCTACCCTTAAGATCTGTGACCATAAATTAGTTAGGTCTTCCATAATACCACATGCTTCGACCATATTCCTGATTCTGAGTCATCCTGATTTTAAACCTAGCATAGGTGACCCTATATTTCAAAGCTGGATTTCAGACGGGGTGGACAGAGTGGGGAGCTGGGCGACGGGGACATTTGGCCTTCTCTCGAGCAGCTTAACGCAATTTCACGCCCGATAGCTTTAGGATTCTGGAGATACCTTCAACTCACACATCATTTACGGACACTCCCCCCTAAATCGACCTATCGCAGGACAAGACGCTATTCGAACACCTATGCCAGAACGAGGGTGACTGTAGACATGCCCTATCGAGGTCATATGCATTCTTGATCTCCCCTCCGGACCTGTCGACCCCACAGTTTATGCTGAACTGGGAGGCTGACCTGAGGCTTGAATTGTCCCTAGATTAGAGATCGGACATTTACACACTAGCGCATTCTACCTCAGTATGCTCACGATTACAGGAAGCTACCTATAAGCTGCTAACTAGATGGTACAGAGTTCCCTCGCAGTTACACAAAATTTTCCCCTCCATTGATGCAAAGTGCTGGAGGTGTGGCGAGACGGAGGGTACATTGCTCCATGTATTCTGGGAGTGTGCAAGACTTCGGCCGTTCTGGTCTGAGGTGGTGAAGATCATTGGAATAGTTATGGACTATCCAGGTGATCTTGGTCCGAGTCTCTTCATGCTACATCACTGTGGGATTCCTCTACGTAAGTATAAAGGGTCCCTATTGAGATTTCTGGTGATGGCGGCAAGATCTTGCTTCCCAATTCTCTGGAAGAGGGAGACTTGCCCTTCTGTGGCTCTGTGGTTGGAGAGGGTGAATGATCTCATGAACCTAGAGGACTTGACCTCCTCAATTCACGATACATATGTGCAATTCAGAAATACATGGTTTATCTGGATGATGTTTCAACAGTCTGATATGTATAAGTCCTACAGAGACCACTAGTAGACTCATCTTGTCTGAGAAACTTATTAGGCTTTTTTCAATGAGGCTTTATTAGATTGAGAATAGGATTAACTCCTGTTTTGTTACCCCCCCCCCCCCCCCCTCCATTCCTACCTATTCTTTCTTTCATGTCTTCCTCTTCTTTTTCTTTCTGAACCTGTCCAATTTGTCTTTAGGTTAAGCGAACCTTGTCTGATCACTATTAAAGTTATAGTCGTGAAGTCTATATACAGTCAGTAGTTATGAGCAAATCGAGAAAAAAATTTGTACCTCCATCCGTGAGAGGTTTGGGAAAATCTGTAATTTGAGTAGACTATTGATGTATATCTGATGTGGTATGCGTACAAAACCGAGTACTATAATGATGTTAATCGTTGTGTCTTATACTTGGCTTGCCTTCTCTTTAGATGATATTGGATGCTGGTGTGTATATTAGATTGATATACTGGTTCAAACCTTTGTTAACATTTTGTTGATAAAACACATAAATGAAGAAATCAGGAATTATAAAAAAAAATGATACAATATATGTTCTTAGCAGGAAAAAGCGTACATGGGGTATTAACCATTAATCGCTCATCTTTTTTACATTTTTTTTTTTTTTCTATTGGTGAGAAAAATTTGAACTATGCTATCTGCGGACACCTCAAATTACAGGAAGATTTATGTAAAGCTTGAGCTGATAAATAGCAATTGGACTTTAATATGGATAAATGTAAGGTCATACACTTGAGCAGATGAAATAAAATGTATGTACTTAATTGAAAAACACTGGGTAAAACTGTCACAGAAAAAGACCTGGGTGGATAGCAAACTCACATTTAGTGGTCAGTGGCAGCTGCTGCAAAGGCTAATATAATAATGGGATGCATTAAAAGAGGCATAGATGCTCATGAGAAGAACATAGTTTTACCTCTAGACAAATCACAAGTGCGACCACACTTAAAATATTGTGTACAATTCTGGTCTCCGGGAGTATAAGAAAGACATAGCTGAACTAGAGCGAGTGCAGAGAAGAGCGATCAGGGTTATTAGAGAACTGGGTGGACTGCAAAACCATAACAGGTTACTAAACTTGGGGTACAGTGAAGGAAATAATTATTTGATCCAGTCTATAATTACAAGGCTAGGATAATTTTAACGGTGAGAGAACGCATATCTAATATATAAAAGCCGAAGGCACTTCCGTCACTTTGTCCGGAGCTATATATAGAAGCCAATGGCACTTCCGTCACTTTGTCCTGAGCTATATATAGAAGCCAATGGCACTTCAGTCACTTTGTCCGGAGCTACGTGACGTCACAGGAGTCCTACACCCGTTCAGGGTGAGCCAAGATGGCGGCTGTAAGCGGAAGCGGGACTCATACAGCCCCTACAGTGCCCCAAAACACACACACCATCCAAACAACATCACACATACACACTCACACACCCGGACACACACACACTCTCGCTACACTTACGCAGCACTGCATCCACTCCTCAATCATCGCCCCTAAACAACATCACATATATATACACACACACACTGTCACTACACTATCTTATATTCTCACCGGTCCAGGCTCCACCGGCGATCCAGCTATATCGTCAGATGCTGTGTACAAGACCTCGCATGATGTCAGTCACGTGAACAGTCATGTGACTGTGAGACTACGCGAGGTCCTGTACACAGCTTCTGAAGATATAGCTCGATCGCCAGTGGAGCCTGAACTGGTGAGAATATAAGATGCTTACTCATTTTTAACCCCTGCAGTCCAGAGCACAGGAGCGGGAGAGGGGAGCACCGGGTACCGCAAGGCCCTCGTGACGGGGGAGAGCACGGGGACCCCGATGGAACGGTACAGGGGAGATGACTGGGACCGCACGGGGGACCTTACGGCCGAGAGCATGGGGGCAAAATTTATCCCCTGTCACCGGTGTCTATTGTTCCTGCTGCACTGTCACCTCTGTGTATTGTACCTGCTGCTCTGTCACCTCTGTGTATTGTACCTGCTGCTCTGTCACCTCTGTGTATTGTACCTGCTGCACTATCACCTGTGTGTATTGTACCAGCAGCAACAGCAGTGTCACCTGTGTGTATTGTACCTGCTGCTCTGTCACCTCTGTGTATTGTACCTGCTGCACTATCACCTGTGTGTATTGTACCAGCAGCAACAGCAGTGTCACCTGTGTGTATTGTACCTGCTGCTCTGTCACCTCTGTGTATTGTACCTGCTGCACTATCACCTGTGTGTATTGTACCAGCAGCAACAGCAGTGTCACCTGTGTGTATTGTACCAGCATTCTCACCTCTGTGTATTGTACCTGCTGCTCTGTCACCTCTGTGTATTGTACCAACAGACCTGTCACCTCTCTGTATTGTACCTGCAGCCCTGTCACCTGTGTGTATTGTACCTGCAGCACTCTCACCTCTGTGTATTGTACCAGCAGCCCTGTCACCTGTGTGTATTGTACCAGCAGCCCTGTCACCTGTGTGTATTGTACCAGCAGCCCTGTCACCTGTGTGTATTGTACCAGCAGCCCTGTCACCTGTCTGTATTGTACCAGCAGCACTGTCACCTCTGTGTATTGTGCCAGCAGCAGTAGTCTCACCTGTGTGTATTGTACCAGCAGCTCTGTCACCTCTGTGTATTGTACCAGCAGCAGCAGACCTGTCACCTGTGTCTATTGTACCAGCTGCACTGTCACCTGTCTGTATTGTACCAGCAGCACTGTCACCTCTGTGTATTGTGCCAGCAGCAGTAGTCTCACCTGTGTGTATTGTACCACCAGCCCTGTCACCTCTGTGTATTGTACCTGCTGCACTATCACCTGTGTGTATTGTACCAGCAGCAACAGCAGTGTCACCTGTGTGTATTGTACCAGCATTCTCACCTCTGTGTATTGTACCTGCTGCACTATCACCTGTGTGTATTGTACCAGCAGCAACAGCAGTGTCACCTGTGTGTATTGTACCAGCATTCTCACCTCTGTGTATTATACCTGCTGCCCTGTCTCCTCTGTGTTTTGTACCAGCAGCACTGTCACCTCTGTGTTTTGTACCAACAGCACTGTCACCTGTGTGTATTGTACCAGCTGCATTGTCACCTCTGTGTATTGTACCTGCAGCATTGCCACCTGTGTATTGTACCAGCAGCACTGTCACCTCTGTGTATTGTACCAGCAGCACTGTCACCTCTGTGTATTGTACCAGTAGCCCTCTCACCTCTGTGTATTGTACCAGTAGCCCTCTCACCTGTGTGTATTGTACCAGCAGCAGCAGTCACCTGTGTGTATTGTACCAGTAGCCCTGTCACCTGTGTGTATTGTACCAGCACCAACAGCAGCAGTGTCAACTGTGTATTGTACCAACAGCAGCACTGTCCCCTTTTGTATTGTACCAGCAGCACTGTCACCTCTGTGTATTGTACCTGCAGCAGCTGCCCTGTCACATGTGTCTATTGTAGCAGCAGCACTGTCACCTGTGTGTATAGTACCAGCAGCACTGTCACCTCTGTGTATTGTACCAGCAGCAGCATTGTCACCTCTGTTTTGTTCCAGCAACACTGTCACCTGTGTGTATTGTACCAGCAGCACTGTCACCTCTCTGTTTTGTACCAGCAGACCTGTCGCCTCTCTGTATTGTACCAGCAGCCCTGTCTCCTGTGTATTGTACCAGCAGCACTGTCACCTGTGTGTATTTTACCAGCAGCAGCATTTTAACCTCTGTGTATTGTACCAGCAGCACTGTCACCTGTGTGCATTTTACCAGCAGCCCTGTCACCTGTGTGTATTGTACCAGCAGCACTGTCACCTCTCTGTATTGTACCAGCAGCACTGTCACCTCTCTGTATTGTACCAGCAGCACTGTCACCTCTCTGTATTGTACCAGCAGCACTGTCACCTCTCTGTATTGTACCAGCAGCACTGTCACCTCTCTGTATTGTACCAGCAGCAATGTCACCTCTGTGTTTTGTACCAGCAGCACTGTCACCTGTGTGTATTGTACCAGCAGCCCTGTCACCTCTGTGTATTGTACCAGCAGCCCTGTCACCTCTGTGTATTGTACCAGCAGCACTGTCACCTCTTTGTATTGTACCAGCAGCACTGTCACCTCTCTGTATTGTACCAGCAGCACTGTCACCTGTGTGTATTTTACCAGCAGCATTTTAACCTCTGTGTATTGTACCAGCAGCACTGTCACCTGTGTGCATTGTACCAGCAGCACTGTCACCTGTGTGCATTTTACCAGCAGCCCTGTCACCTGTGTGCATTTTACCAGCACCCCTGTCACCTGTGTGTATTGTACCAGCACCCCTGTCACCTGTGTATTGCACCAGCACCTCTGTCACCTGTGTGTATTGTACCAGCAGCCCTGTCACCTGTGTGTATTGTACCAGCAGCCCTGTCACCTGTGTGTATTGTACCAGCTGCCCTGTCACCTGTGTGTATTGTACCAGCACCAACATTCTCACCTCTGTGTATTGTACCTGCAGCACTGTCATCTCTGTCTGTTCTACCTGCAGCACTGTCACCTCTGTCTATTCTACCAGCAGCAGCAATGTCACCTGTGTGTATTGTACCAGCACCACTGTCACCTGTGTGTATTGTACCAGCAGCAGCAGAGTCACCTCTGTGTATTGTACCAGCTCCAACATTCTCACCTGTGTATTGTACCTGCAGCCCTGTCACCTGTGTGTATTGTACCAGCAGCAGCAGAGTCACCTGTGTGTATTGTACCTGCAGCACTGTCACCTCTCTGTATTGTACCAGCAGCCCTGTCACCTCTCTGTATTGTACCAGCTGACCTGTCACCTGTGTGTATTGTACCAGCAGCCCTGTCACCTGTGTGTATTGTACCAGCACCCCTGTCACCTGTGTGTATTGTACCAGTACCCCTGTCACCTGTGTGTATTGCACCAGCACCCCTGTCACCTGTGTGTATTGCACCAGCACCCCTGTCACCTGTGTGTATTGTACCAGCAGCCCTGTCACCTGTGTGTATTGTACCAGCAGCACTGTCACCTGTGTGTATTTTACCAGCAGCAGCATTTTAACCTCTGTGTATTGTACCAGCAGCACTGTCACCTCTGTCTATTCTACCAGCAGCAGTAGTCTCACCTGTGTGTATTGTACCAGCAGCCCTGTCACCTTGTGTGTATTGTACCAGCAGCCCTGTCACCTGTGTGTATTGTACCAGCAGCCCTGTCACCTGTGTGTATTGTACCAGCAGCCCTGTCACCTGTGTGTATTGTACCAGCAGCCCTGTCACCTGTGTGTATTGTACCAGCAGCCCTGTCACCTGTGTGTATTGTACCAGCAGCCCTGTCACCTGTGTGTATTGTACCAGCAGCCCTGTCACCTGTGTGTATTGTACCAGCAGCCCTGTCACCTGTGTGTATTGTACCAGCAGCCCTGTCACCTGTGTGTATTGTACCAGCATCCCTGTCACCTGTGTGTATTGTACCAGCAGCACTGTCACCTGTGTGTATTGTACCAGCAGCACTGTCACCTGTGTGTATTGTACCAGCAGCACTGTCACCTGTGTGTATTGTACCAGCAGCACTGTCACCTGTGTGTATTGTACCAGCAGCACTGTCACCTGTGTGTATTGTACCAGCTGCCCTGTCATCTGTGTGTATTGTACCAGCAGCCCTGTCACCTGTGTGTATTGTACCAGCAGCCCTGTCACCTGTGTGTATTGTACCAGCAGCCCTGTCACCTGTGTGTATTGTACCAGCAGCCCTGTCACCTGTGTGTATTGTACCAGCTGCCCTGTCACCTGTGTGTATTGTACCAGCACCAACATTCTCACCTCTGTGTATTGTACCTGCAGCACTGTCATCTCTGTCTATTCTACCTGCAGCACTGTCACCTCTGTCTATTCTACCAGCAGCAGCAGTGTCACCTGTGTGTATTGTACCAGCACCACTGTCACCTGTGTGTATTGTACCAGCAGCAGCAGAGTCACCTCTGTGTATTGTACCAGCACCAACATTCTCACCTGTGTATTGTACCTGCAGCACTGTCACCTGTGTGTATTTTACCAGCAGCACTGTCACCTCTGTGTATTGTACCAGCACCAGCATTCTCACCTCTGTGTATTGTACCAGCAGCAGTGTCACCTGTGTGTATTGTACCAGCAGCTCTGTCACCTCTGTGTATTGTACCAGCAGCAGCAGACCTGTCACCTGTGTCTATTGTACCAGCTGCACTGTCACCTGTCTGTATTGTACCAGCAGCACTGTCACCTCTGTGTATTGTGCCAGCAGCGGTAGTCTCACCTGTGTGTGTTGTACCACCAGCCCTGTCACCTCTGTGTATTGTACCTGCTGCACTATCACCTGTGTGTATTGTACCAGCAGCAACAGCAGTGTCACCTGTGTGTATTGTACCAGCATTCTCACCTCTGTGTATTGTACCTGCTGCACTATCACCTGTGTGTATTCTACCAGCAGCACGCTGTATACTCTGCTAAGCACTCTACTCTGGCCGGGAGGGGGCCGGGGAACAGCGGCTGGCTGCGGCTTCGAGTAGCCCGGCCCCTCTTGCCACACCCCACAGCGGTTCCCTGGCCCCCTCCCGCCGGGACCTGCCTGCTCTTCCCCGGCCCCCTCCTGTCCCCACCCGCCTGCTCTTCCCCAGCTTGCTCCTGCCCGCACCTGGCTGCTCTTCCCTGCCTTCATCTTCATCAGCCCACCCCTCCTGACCGCTGTCCCCTACGGCAAGCAATCTGCTATATTGGCCCAGAATTTTAACCCAGCTTCCCTTTGCATTATTCTTAAATCTTCATTAATCAACTACATACAGTGTTGGCCAAAAGTATTGACACCCCTGCAATTCTATCAGATAATACTCAGTTTCTTCCTGAAAATGATTGCAATCACAAATTCTTTGGTATTATTATCTTCATTTAATATGTCTTCAATGAAAAAACACAAAAGAGAATGAAGCAAAAAGCAAAACATTGATCATTTCACACAACTCCAAAAATGGGCCAGACAAAAGTATTGCCACCCTCAGCCTAATACTTAGTTGCACAACCTTTAGCCAAAATAACTGCGATTAACCGCTTCCGGTAACCATCAATGAGTTTCTTACAATGCTCTGCTGGAATTTTAGACCGTTCTTCTTTGGCAAACTGCTCCAGGTCCCTGATATATGAAGGGTGCCTTCTCCAAACTGCCATTTTTTAGATCTCTCCACAGGTGTTCTATGGGATTCAGGTCTGAACTCATTGCTGGCCACCTTAGAAGTCTCTAGTGCTTTCTCTCAAACCATTTTTTAGTGCTTTTTGAAGTGTATTTTGGGTCATTGTCCTGCTGGAAGACCCATGACCTCTGAGGGAGACCCAGCTTTCTCACACTAGGCCCTACGTTATGCTGCAAAATTTGTTGTTAGTCTTCAGACTTCATAATACCGTGCACATGGTCAAGCAGTCCAGTGCCAGAGGCAGCAAAGCACCCCCAAAACATCAGGGAACCTCCACCATGTTTGACTGTAGGGACCGTGTTCTTTTCTTTGAATGCCTCTTTTTTTCTCCTGTAAACTCCATGTTGATGCCTTTGGCAAACTCCAGCCTGGCTTTTTTATGTCTCTGGGTAAGAAGTGGGGTCTTCCTGAATATCCTACCATACAGTCCCTTTTCATTCAGACGCCGACTGATAGTACGGGTTGACACTGTTGTACCCATGGACTGCAGGGCAGCTTGAACTTGTTTGGATGTTAGTCGAGGTTCTTTATCCACCATCCGCACAATCTTGCGTTGAAATCTCTTGTCAATTTTTCTTTTCCGTCCACATCTAGGGAGGTTAGCTACAATGCCATGGGCTTTAAACTTCTTGATGACACTGCACATGGTAGACACAGGAACATTCAGGTATTTGGAGATGGACTTGTAGCCTTGAGATTGCTCATGCTTCCTCACAATTTGGTTTCTCAAGTCCTCAGACAGTTCTTTAGTCTTCTTTCTTTTCTCCATGCTCAATGTGGTACACACAAGGACACAGGACAGAGGTTGAGTCAACTTTCATCCATGTCAACTGGCTTTAAGTGTGATTTAGTTATTGCCAACACCTGTTAGGTGCCACAGGTAAGTTACAGGTGCTGTTAATTACACAAATTAGAGAAGCATCACATGATTTTTCTAACAGTGTCAATACTTTTGTCCACCCCCTTTTTTATGTTTGGTGTGGAATTATATCCAATTTGGCTTTAGGACAATTCTTTTTGTGTTTTTTTTACATTGAAGACAAATTAAATGAAGATGATAATGCCAAAGAATTTGTGATTGCAATCTTTTTCAGGAAGAAACAAAGTATTATCTGACAGAATCTCAGGGGTGTCAATACTTTTGGCCACAACTGTACATAGTCTAGAATACCCGATGCTTTAGCATCGGGCACACATCTAGTCAAATATAAAATCCAGAAAATCACATTGTTTAAATTATATAAATGTACTTACTACTTATTTCTCTCTTGAACATGTATTTGATTCATCTGGCAAACAAAACTTAATACTTGGTGGCAAAACCCTTGTTGGCAAGCACAGCAGTTAGATGTTTTTTGTAGTTGATGATGAGGTTTGCGCATATGTCAGGAGGATTTTGGTCCACTCCTCTTTGCAGATCATCTCTAAATCATTAAGATTTTGAGGCTGTTGCTTGGCAACTTGGTGCTTCAGCTCCCTCCATATGTTTTTTATGGGATTAAAGTCTGGAGACTGGCTAGGCCACACCATGACTTTAATGGGGTTCTTTTTAAGCCACTACTTTGTTGCCTTGGCTGTATGTTTTTGGTCATTGCCATGCTGGAAAACCCTGCCACAAACCATTTTTAATGTCCTGTCGGAGAGAAGGAGGTTGTCACTCAGGATTTTAAGGTACATGCCTCCATCCTTTGTCCCATTGATGTGGTGAAGTCCTGTGCCCTTAGCAGAGAAACACCCCCAAAACGTGTTTTCACCGCTATGCTTGACAGTGGGGATGGTGTTCTTTGGGTCATGATCACCATTTCTCTTCCTCCGAACATGGCGAGTTGAATTAATGCCAAAGAGCTCAATTTTTGTCTTGTCTGACCACAGCACATTCTCCCAATCACTCTCAAAATCACCAAGGTGCTCATTGGCAAACTTCAGACGGGCTTACACATGTACCTTCTTGAGTAGTGGGACTTTGCGGGCACTGCAGGATTTTAATCCACTATGGTGTAATTTGTTACCAACGGTTTTCTTGGTGATAATGGTCTCAACTGCCTTTAGATCATAAACATGTAGTTTTAGGCTGATCTCTCACCTTCCTCATGATCCTGGATACTCCACGAGGTGAGATTTTGCATGGAGCCCCAGATTCCTGTCGATTTACACTTGTTGTATTTCTTCCATTTTCTCACTATTGCACTAAATGTTGTCTCCTCACCCAGCGTTTTTCTTATGGTTTTGTAGCCAATTCCAGCCTTGTGCAGGTCTAGGATCTTTTCCCTGACATCCCTAGAAAGTTCTTTGGTCTTGCCCATGTTATAGAGGATAGTCTGACTGATGAGTGTGTAAACTGGAGTCTTTTATACAGGTGACAATTTAAGACCGCTTTAATGCAGGTAATAATACCAACAATTGAGATTGGGAAGGTTAGCGCCCATATTTAAAGGGATTTGTCAAGAATCACACCCTCAGATATAATAAATTTTTATTAGTGCAAAATAAAAAAGACATTACAGAGTGTATACAATCTTGTCAAGGGTTTTTTTTTTTGTAAAAAAAAAAATACATAAGGATCAATGTTACAAAGGATGTTTCACAGAAATTGATTCCCCTTTATAAAGAACAGCATACACCATATACAAGCAGGTGTACAGTACTCAAAATTCCAAGATAAGCATAATAGACAAAATGAGGGTGCAAAAGCACACTAACACAGTAGTTGTAAGGAATATATCCCCTAATCACAGGTTACTCTGCAATATACATTCACGGGGTGAAAGTTTTTTATTACTTGTGTAAGTTGCCAGTATCCTTCCCTATAATCTGTTACTGCTCACAGGAGTTCACAACCAGTGTCGGACTGGGGTGTCTGGGGCCCACCAGGGAAATTGACTCTAGGGGCCCACCCTTCAGCTATAATCAAATACTTGTTAGCCGTTATACCCATTATAGTGGAGCGTGGACTATAAAACACAGGTGGCTCCTGCACATCACTGTGCGCTCACCATAACTGGGATGTACAATTAATATAGTTTGCATTAACTTGTTTTCACCAAAAATCCCTTTATCAGCGATCTGTAGGTTAGGAAGGTGATCATTTATTTCTTGGTGGAATCCGCACCGTCAGAAAAATGTGGCACTTTGCGTATTTGGTGAGTTTTTTTTTTTTTTTTAAATTAGATATGTTTTATTAAATAGTATGGTAAATTAACATACAGGAAAACAATAGTTACAATTTTTTTTTTTTTTCCAACAAAACAATTTCCCCCTCCCCCCCCCCGAACACTCCCCCCACCCCTCCCAAACAGACAGAATCCTACAGTACAGTTTCATCACAATTATAAGAAACTAGCTGTGAGCCCGATGCAAATGCATCGGGATTCTAGAACGTGCATTAATTTGATTATAGTAGTTATAGCTACTTTTTGGGGGAGTCCAATACTTTTTTTGGGGGGTCCAATACTTTTTGGGGGGGTCCAATACTTATTGGGGCGCGTTCAATGCTTTTTGGGGCGCGTTCAATACTTATTGGGGCGCGTTCAATGCTTTTTGGGGCGCGTTCAATGCTTTTTGGGGCGTGTTCAATACTTTTTGGGGGCGTTCAATACTTATTGGGGTGTGTTCAATACTTTTTGGGGCGCGTTCAATACTTTTTGGGGCGCGTTCAATACTTATTGGGGTGCGTTCAATACTTTTTGGGGTGCGTTCAATACTTATTGGGGTGCGTTCAATACTTTTTGGGACGCGTTCAATACTTATTGGGGTGCGTTCAATACTTATTGGGGCGCATTCAATACTTTTTGGGGCGCGTTCAATACTTTTTGGGGCGCGTTCAATACTTATTGGGGTGCGTTCAATACTTTTTGGGGCGCGTTCAATACTTTTTGGGGCGCGTTCAATACTTTTTGGGGCGCGTTCAATACTTATTGGGGTGTGTTCAATACTTATTGGGACGCGTTCAATACTTTTTGGGGCGCGTTCAATACTTATTGTGACGCGTTCAATACTTATTGGGGTGTGTTCAATACTTTTTGGGGGGTGTTCAATACTTATTGGGGCTGAGTGCTGGCCGAAAATAGAACCAGAGGCTCGGCCACAAAGTTAGCGATTTACCTCTCAGGCAGCGACTCGCAATGGCCGCGGCCATTGCGAGTCGCTGCCTGAGCGGTAAATCGCTAACTTTGTAGCCGAGCCTCTGGTTCTATTTTCGGCCAGTGACTCGCAATGGCCGCTTCGCGGCCATTGCTCGCGCGTGGTGACGTCACAGTGTGACATAGCCACGGCGTTTTCGGGGGCCGACACGAAAATGCCTACGGCAATTATAGAGTAGATTTTTTTGTTGTTTTTTATTATTATGTTTTATTTTATTGTGTCTTATTTATATTATTTATATTTTTTTTTTTTTAGTATTTTTATTATTATTAAAGTTAAAAAAACGCACTTGCTGCACCTGCCGCAAGTCCCCCTATACTTTCTATGGGGATTACCGCAACCGCGCCGCAACCGTTACACTTGCGGCGCGGTTGCGGTAATCCCCATAGAAAGTATAGGGGTACTTGCGGCAGGTGCGGCGGCTGAGGTAGCAACTCGCAATGGCCTCGCGGCCATTGCTCGCGCTACCTCAGCGGTAAATCGCTAAGTTTGTGGCCGAGCCTCTGGTTCTATTTTCGGCCAGCGACTCGCTGAGTAAAACAGCTGAGTGTGAGTGCTGAAGATCCGATACATTCATGAGCCTAATGAGCGGCTGAACCTGTGGGGATGAGTGCTTTGCTGGGCTAAACCTGAATGGTGCACAGGGGGTTAATCACATGTCCGGTCTGTGTGTGAGTGAAGATGTGCTGATTGACTCACTGGGTTGCAGCTGGGAGTGAGTAGGCTGGATAGGAACCTGCCAGGTGTCTGAGTGAGGAGAGGACGATTCAGAAGTTCAGAGCACTGCCATGTGAAGAGGTGCTGGAAGTGATCCGTCCTCAGTGGGTAAGTGATGGGAGCCTACCAGCTGATGTGTGCATGGCAGCCAGTGTCCAAGGGCCAGGCGGTCACAGCTGACTTTGGGACATTGAGGGGGGGGGGGGCTGTGCGGCCATTGAGGGGGAGGGGGGGGTCTGTGCAGCCATTGAGGGGGGGGGGTCTGTGCGGCCATTGAGGGGGGGGGGTCTGTGCGGCCATTGGGGGGGGGGGTCTGTGCGGCCATTGAGGGGGGGGGGTCTGTGCGGCCATTGAGGGGGGGGGTCTGTGCGGCCATTGAGGGGGGGGGGTCTGTGCGGCCATTGGGGGGGGGGGGTCTGTGCGGCCATTGGGGGGGGGTCTGTGCGGCCATTGGGGGGGGGGGTCTGTGCGGCCATTGGGGGGGGGGGGGTCGTGCGGCTTGGGGGGGGGGGTCTGTGGGCTTGAGGGGGTGGTCTGTGCGGCCATTGAGGGGGTGGTCTGTGCGGGTAGTAGGATGATGATGATGAGGAGGTGATGAGGAGGATGATGAGGAGGATGATGAGGAGGATGATGAGAGGATGATGAGAGGATGATGAGGAGGAGGATGAGGAGGAGGATGATGAGGAGGATGATGAGGAGGATGATGAGGAGGATGATGAGGAGGATGATGATGGATGATGATGATGATCCTCCTCCTCCATATATCGTCCGGTCTAGCGTATTACCAATGAGGAAGGGAGAACCAGTCATCAGCAAGGCCGAGTTACCCCCGTCTCCTCCTCGGTTCCCATATACCCTCAAAAACTGACATCGTACTCCTTTTCCGGTATATAACCTCCTCCAAACCCACAATGTAGTCGACCTATCTAATATACTCCAACCTGTTCGGGGTTGGTGAGTTTTTTACCTCCGTATTTATAAGACAAAACCAGGGGTGAGTGAGAAATGCATAAAAAATTACCTCTGATTGCTCCACTCCTGGTTTTGTCTTATAATCAGAGGTAATTTTTTATGCATTTCTCACTCACCCCTGGTTTTGTCCTATAAATACTGAGGTGAAAATCTCACCAAATGCTCAACTTGCTTTCTTTGGCGAACCTCTGTAACTGAATCTCTGCTGCTGTGTCACAGGACAGGGAGGGGTTAAATATCCAAATATTTAATATCTATTGGAAATAAAGAATTTTCAGATAAAACAAATTATCAACCACAATCCACTCTACCAAGACCAATAATACCAGATAGAAGGCAAAAATACCACCATACTGTGACCAGATCACATATTTCCATCACATAGTACCCAAATACCGCCACACCATGACCAAAGCACATACCACCACATAGTGATCAAATGCTACCACATACAAGGTAGAAATACTGCTACACCATGGGACCACATATTACCACCACATAGTGACCAAATAATACCACATACAAGGGACAAATACCATGTCATGGCCAAAGCACATAATGCCACCACATAGTGACAAATAATACTAAAATAATAAAAATGTAAAAAAGCTCTGTATATTGGGTCAGCGTACAGGTAATACAGTGATAATCGGTGGCATTATACACAGGAGTTCTGCATATAGTGTACAGGTTATACAGTCATCACCAGTGACATTACACATAGAAGCTCTGTATTTAGTGCCAGTGTACAGGTAATGCACTGATCACCATTGATGATATACACAGGAGCTATGTACCGTATATACTCGTGTATAAGCCGAGTTTTTCAGCCCAAAAATTGGGCTGAAAAGTCTCCCCCCCCCTCGGCTTATGCACGGGTCAATACGGTAGGGGCTGTGGTGGGGGCTGTGTACAGGGCTGGGGAGGCTGCTGTATGAGCGCCCCGTCATGTGGGGCCACTCATTATATATGCACTGCTTCCCCCCTGTCAATCAGCGGCAGGGGGAAGCAGTGCATATCTGCGTATATGGCCTCCAAATGCTGGCACTCAACCCCCACCCTCCGTTGTAAGGCCCCCCTGGCTGCTTAACTTGGCCCCCAAATGCTGGCACTCGTTCCCCTCCGTTGTAAGACCCCCCGGTGCTTAATTTACCATCCCTGGTCTTCTGCACCGCGCCGGTCCTCTGTGCTCCCGTCCTCTGCAGCATCCGAGGTCATGTGACCGGCCGGTCGCATGACGTCATCACTACGTGACGGCCGGGGACCCCGGATGCTACAGAGGACCGGCACGGTGCAGAAGACCAGGGATGGTAAGTTAAGCAGCCGGGGGGGAAAGGGGGCCTTACAACGGAGGGGGGCGAGTGCCAGCATTTGGGGGCCAAGTTAAGCAGCCGGGGGGGGCCTTACAAAGAAGGGGGGCGAGTGCCAGCATTTGGGGGCCATATATGACACACTGCTGGGGCCTGTATATACCACTGGGGAGGCTGCTGTATACCACTGGGGCTGCTGTATATACTGCTGGGGCCTGTATATACCACTGGGGAGGCTGCTGTATACCACTGGGGCTGCTGTATATACTGCTGGGGCCTGTATATACCACTGGGGAGGCTGCTGTAATACTGCTGGGGCCTGTATATACCACTGGGGAGGCTGCTGTAATACTGCTGGGGCCTGTATATACCACTGGGGTGGCTGCTGTATACTACCACTGGGGAGGCTGCTGTATACTACCACTGGGGAGGCTGCTGTATACTACCACTAGGGAGGCTGCTATATACTACCACTGGGGAGGCCTGTATACCTGTGCTGGGGTCCACCTTCGGCTTATACACGAGTCAATAGGTTTTCCCAGGTTTTGGGGGCAAAAGTAGGGGGGTCTGCTTATACACGAGTATATACGGTATATAATGTCTGTGTGTGTGTGTGTATAGTTAATATACATACTCACCAATAATGTCTCTAAATGAAGTTCTTGATCTGTCGCAGACCGATATCACATCTTCTATGCAGGACTTATCTCTGGAGAAAATAACAGTTATCTATAACTGATCACTTCCAGAGCAAATTCCACACTTTTCCAAGATTTCTAGACTACAGCAAATAAAAAAAGTGACATTGTACCGCACTACACAGTAACGATGCTCCAGTGTCATTCTCTGCCTTGTCATCTTTGTCAGCAGATACAAACTCATAACAGAACAACCCCCGGTCCCGGGACAGACTGAAATAAGGCTTTTCACCAATCCCTATTGATCCAAGGATCCCTTGTATATTCCTACATAAAGATTCGAAAGAAACAGGGTGAAGTATGCCCTTTTCTCTTAAGAGACGATATAACACAGGCAACTGTCATGACCAATGTCCAATTTGGACTGAAACGCGTTGACATCTGTGTTGCTCTTAAATAAAAATCATTTTTTGCATCAAAGGATTAAGAGTGTGCAATTGTAAAACTTCTTTATCATCCTTGTCAGCAGACCTATTTGTCTGATGGCAAAGATGTAGCAGAGCTGAAGACATAAGACCTATGCATTACTTCGGTGCGAGGATTTTTTATTATTATTAAAGATGGGAGTCCCTAAATGTGTTTTGTTTTATTTTTAATTAAAAAAAAAATCTGTTTTTTTTTCTGTTTACTAGAAATTGGTGGTCATGTCTAATTTGGTGCGACACCATGAATTTCCGGCTTGGTACCAGCTGATAATACAAAGCAGGCCTGGTTCTAACCCTATTATTACTCAGCGTGCCACCCACCACTAGGGCCGCTGGTAGAGCCGGATAAAGTGCCTGGAAATGGTGCGATGATGAATGCACCACTTTCAGGGGTTGGCTGCAGTCTGCGATTTTCAGCGTGGGGGGCAAATAACACTTAGGCCTTACAATGCTGAGAATCCTAGCCCCCAGCTGCTTTATTTTAGCTGGCTGGCTATCAACATATGTTAAATAAATTTAAAACAAATATTATGCTTCTGTCTTGATCGCCAGCCAAGGTAAAGCCAGGCAGCTGGGGGTGGCAGGCCGTAGCTGTCCACTTTATCTGTGGTGAGAATCAAAAATTCTGCGGAGCGCTAAGTCATGTTTTTAAAAATTATTTCTTTTCACACTTCTATATGTGTGACAGACCCAACAGCCAATCACAGATGCTGTCAAAGAGGATGGGCATCTGTGATTGGCTGTTCGAGTAATCTAATGTACAATCAGCCCAAACATTCTAGTATGGCACTATGTATGGGCTGCTTTCAGGTTACTCGAGCAGCCAATCACAGACGCCCATTCTCTGTGTCCATCTGTGATTAGCTGTTGGGTCTGTCACACATATAGAAATGTGAAAATAAATAAATTGACATAGCGCTCCACAGAAATTTTGATTCTCAGCACAGATAAAGCAGACAGCTACAGGCTGCCACTTCCAGCTGCCTGGCGTTACCTTTGCTGATAATCAAAAGTCAGGAAAGCCCAATGTGTTTTTTTAAATTGTTAAAAATAAATTTTAAAAAATGCGCCCAGCATGTCCTGACAGCCTGTGTGGTGCTATCATGTCCTGCCAGCCAGCCACTTGTGGAAGTACTAGCATGATAGTACCACGCCACCAGTGGGTGGCTGTCAGGGCATTCTGGGTGGCCATGAAAGTACCTCAGAGGCTGGCAGAACATACTAGGCATGAATCCTGCCTAGTATGTCCTGCTAGCCTCCTTGGTACTATCAAGCCCACCCAGCATGTCACTGGTGGCGTGGTACTATCATGCTAGTACTACCACAAGTGGCTGGCTGGACATGATAGTACCACACAGGCTGGCATGACATGCTGGGCAATGAGCATGATAATCATGCCCATTACCCAAGTAGTATGTCCTGCCAGCCTCAGCCAAGGCCATGGTCCCAGTCACCAAACTCCCCTTTCACCCATACTCACAAGTCTGCTGCAGCTTCTGTCCTCCACAGTGCCCCAAGTGCCGACACCCGACGCGCACACGAAGCAGTCTCGGAGATGACATAATCACCCTGAGACTGACCACCTGCACACGTGCCGGCAATGCCGCGCTGCGCAGAGGAGGCAGAGCGGCAGCAGGCAGAGCAGAGAGATAACTGTCCCTGCTTTGCCACTGTAGAGAGGGCCCATCACTAATCATATTGGCAGTGCTGCCGATATGATTAGCGATATTCCCGGACTGGGGAGGCCCTCTCCGATCCGTACAGGGCGTAGGGGGGTAGGGCTTGGGGGCTTGGTCATCAGGACACTCGGCCCACCGGAGGTTTTCCCAATCCTCCAGTGGGCCACCCTGTTCACAACACATAAATCTACCATATTTGTTTACCCGTAGTTTACTGCTTGAAAATGTATGCTATATTTCTCTTTCGCCTCATTAGGGGACACAGGACCGTGGGTGTTATGCTGCTGTCCACTAGGAGGCGACACTAAGCAGAATCTGCAAAAGAGTTAAGTGGCTCCTCCTCTGCAGTATACACCCCTGGAGCAGGCACTGCCTCACCAGTTTTTTGCTTAGTTTCGAAGGTGGCACACGTCCTTTTTTACTCTCAATTTTTTCTCATCTTTTTTTCTTCCAATGAAGAAAAGTGGGTTCGGCGTGGCCCCCGGCATGCTCCTTCGTTGGCCACCCACTGTTGGGGCACTGGGTTGAGGTTGAGAATTCCTTACATATGCCGTACTCCTTACTCGGCCTCCCATTGTTGGGTTGCTGGGTTAAAGTTGAGACAGCCCAGCATAACATACACCTTCCTCACTCCCTCTGGGTCCTGAGTTGAAGCCAGAGCTGGACTACCTCCCAGATGACGACCCCCTAATCACCCTCTGGGTGCTTAGGCTGAGGCACCACAGGTATGAGCAGCACATGCTGCATTCTGGGCTGGGACTCTGGAGGGATGCCTGCAGAAGCACAGGCTCAGAGAGGACCCCCTAATCACCCTATGGGTCATTAGGTTGAGGCACCACAAGTACCAGCAGTGCAGCTGCACTTATCCAGCGGGGACCGGTACCATATGCGGGGAAATCCCACCCCAGGATCCCGGTGAGGTCTGGGTACATCCAGCCCCACTCAGCCCGCTCTGTTCCTCCATAGGACCTGGGACAGAGGTGTCTCCTGTCCCCCTTCCCCCTGCACTGCTCCCACAAAGGCAGGGGAAGAGGTACACAGCACCCCCTGTGCTGCCCCTGCAAGGCAGGCAGCAATGTACCTGGGTGGCAGGGATCAACCATGGCCCCCCACTCGCTGCCAGCGCTGCGGTTCCGGATGAATTCCGGACCTTTGTGCCGACCCCCCCCGCCGTCTGCGGGGCCGCAAATCACGCTAGGCCCCGGCTTCAGGCCTTCAGGCCTAGCGTGGAAGACGACGCCCACCGCCCGCCCTCCGAATAGCATCATATGACGCTGGGCTGCACACAGAGAGGGGCGGGAAGTTCCTCTGGGCGCTTGTTTTGCGCGCCCATTCAGGTTCCCGCCCCCTCCTCCTGACGGCACCAAATGCAGCCTGGGCGCCATTACATCTGGGGACACAAACACTGCGAGGCAGAATGCCACATACAGTGTAGCAGGCTATGGGGGCATACAGGCTATGGGGGCATATACAGGACATCCAGCAGGGATCTTTCCCTGCTGCAGCTCTCGCCCCCTGTACACCAGAGTGACAGACTGTAGGGCAGATACAGGAAAGCCAGCAGGGATATAATTCCCTGCTGCAGCTTCCTCTCCCCCTGTACACCATGTGTGACAGGCGGTGCTATGTGTCACAGGCATTTACAGAAAAGCCGACAGAGTGTACCGTGCCCTACAAGATCTCAACCGACATACCGGGCTACTGTACAATGTCAGTGAAGCAATTAGGCGTCAGACTATTCTCAGTACGCACAGGGAACACGTAATCGACTGAATACACAGTGACACTGCTTCGCCTATGTTCATACCACATTGGAGGTTTTACCTCTTATGACTCTCACCCAGCGAGCAGAGTCCCTCTGCCTAGTGCAGGTGACACTCTAATAGGCAGCCTGGTTTTTCCTTATACCTTGTCAGCCAATGATGCAAGTACCTGTCTGAGCACGTAATGCTACATCTAAATAGACAGTCAGTACGTCTGCAGCTATGTCGCAGTTTATAGGAAACTGTGTCTGACAGGACACAAACCGTACCCATGGGACCCTCCGCCCCATTTACCATAAGGGAGTTTTGTTGGGTTGGGACCCCATAGCAGGTTTCGTGCGGTACCCTATCTGACAACAAGGTTCCCCTAGGGACACAGTTTCTGCTGAACAGAACACAACAGCAGGCATCAGTGTCTATCATACCTTGAAGATGGCAATCGCACAGCACCAGATGGTGCCTCTCTCGCCGTCAGCAATCCTGATTCCAACCTTTTTGGGACTTCATTTAGCGGATCATCGTCTAGATCGACACAACCTCGATCAACGCACATATAGCGATCACAGAAAACCTCCCTTAATTCAGGGAGTCATTATACCTGTGCTACACGCAGAGCGTGTTTAAAGGTTCTATGACTGTGCTACACGCACAGTGTAGTTTAAAGGTTCTCTTCCAATTACCTTGTAGTCCCTAAACAAGAACGTGCACTTCGTCCCGTGCTAGACTGACACAGCTAGACAAACTCGCTTGGGACAGATTTTTCCGCACGGACTCCCTCCGCTCCATAAGAATTTTTCCATGGAACACCGAAAATACCTTGCATCCTTAGATATACAGGACGACTATCTGCATGTTCCACTTGCAGCCACTTATCACATTTACAATTTGCAAATACCATTCCTCAGTGTGGCGTTTCCGTGCACACTCGTTTCAGTCCCCTAAGTGGTCACAAAGGTTATGGCAGTCATCGTGGTTTTCCTGCGTTCCAAGGACGTCGTCACTCTTCCATACTTGGATGATTTCCTCCTCAGCGCACGACCTTCAGGGACTGAGAACGCAGCGTCTCTATTGCGGTGAACACATTATTAAGACTTGGTTGGCTGGTCATCCTCCACAACTCTACGCCAGTTTCACTACAGTCTCTAGTATTTTCAGAACGCAGTTCAATACATTCAAAGCACTAATCAGACATTTCCAAGACTAGGCATGGGCACTTCAACTAGAAGTCCGCACTCTCCTTCAATGATTACCTCAGCCTGTCAGAGCTGACATGACGGTCAGAGGCAGCACGGTTGCAGCACTGGTAGTTATTCCTTGACGCAGCTGCTCCTCAGGCCTCCCCAGTTATCCATGCTCACGTCATGAGATAGCATTGTACGATCACGTATCAGGAGGTGTCTTCTTCCAGTACCAGCCATGTAGTATCTTCTGTGGTGGCTCAGCCACTCACTAGTACGCAGGAGAAATATTTTCTTCCACCAAGTTGAAAGGTACTATTCACAGACGAAAGTGGGACAGAATGAGGTGTGCTGTACCTACATCTCAACACTCGGAACAATTGGTCCTGATCAGAATCAAAGATGCTCATCATCCTTCGGGAGATTCGGACGAGATTCCCAACACCGAAGATTTTATCCCTTCTGGCGGACCGCCATTTCAGAAGGCAGTCTGACAATGCCACGGCCGTGGCATATGTCGACTCACTAGAGCGAATCCCGCAGTTCCCAGGCAATGAAGGAAGTTTACCACATTCTTCACTAGGCGGAATTCACAAACTCAGTACTACCGGATGTTATTCTACCGCTTGTAGATGATTAGGACAGACAGTTTCTTCTGTCGCCAAGGGCTTACCTCAGAATATGGTTGCTATATCTAGATGTCTTCAAACAACTCTGACGTCACCGAAGAACTCTGGAAGTAGCCGTAATAGTGTCACACCTCATTACCAGGGTTCCTAGCTTCATAGCCAGGTCTCACGACCCACAGTCATGGACGTCGGAAGGCCTGATCTTGGACTAGACCCAATTCCAACTCCACCACATTTTTTTACAGGCTACCACTATCCCGATGTAGTGAAGATAATCAAACTGGGCTGTCAGCAAATCATCCTTGCGTCCACACACTGGCTCAAGCGCGCTTGGTACGCTGATGTCGCCCACTTCATAGCAGACGTACCATGCCGCCTACTGGATCGTCCAGACCCACTCTCTCAAGGCCGTCTTACCATCATAATTCATCGGCTCTAAAATCGACAACGTGACCCTGGAGACCCGGGGGTTCACATAATATTGTCGCGACCTCAATCAGAGCACGCACACCGCCTTCAGACGAGATATCCCATCAACATGGAAGATCATTTTCTTTTCTTTTCTTTTCTTCTCGTGGTCTTTCACCTTAGCACTGTTCCCTCCCAAGGGTTCCCAGTTCCATCCAACCGGATCTACACTCATGCCTGTCCTTAGGTCCTCTCAAAGGACAAGTTTCAATTCTTTTCAGTCCCTCTCGGCAATGTCTTGCTACCAGACCTCAATTAACATTTTTTCTTCAAGGAATCTGCCGACTTGTTCCTTCCTCTCAAAGTTTTACCCGACTCGGGGGTCCTGACCCTCGCCCTCACGGCTTTACGCTAACCACATTTTAAGCCATGACTGGAAAATTCCCCTTCGTCTTTCACACAGGGAGTTTTCTTCTAGATGGCAATTACCTCTCTCCGCAGAGTCTTTAAATTTGCAGCGTTTTCATGTAAACCACTTTTTTATTTTTTTGTTTTTCTGGTCTCCCACCCAGACTCTCCGCAGAGTCTTTAAATTTTGCAGCGTTTTCATGTAAACCACTTTTTTATTTTTTGTTTTTCTGGTCTCCCACCCAGACTAGGTTGGCCTTGTTGTCCGCCTACCTGAAAAAAACATAAATGAATACTGTATATCATTAATATTATTATTATTATTACTCTTATTATATTATTCTTTATTTAGGGTAGCTCCATTCTCCCATGGTGCTGTATCCTTCCGGTTGTGGGCACAGCACATTCTACTATGACCGCGGGGGCCTTCTGGGCTACTCAGATATTATGCACCAGGCGTTAGCACAACAAGGTGTAAGGCAGCCCACGCGGACAGCATGCACATGCTTACCAAACGCTTTAGTGTTCTCACTCAGTCCTCGGCAAATGCAAGTCTGGGAAGCTGTACCCTCCAGGTGGCAGTAGCCCACCTGTAGGTGCATTGTTTTTTTTTATCAATAGTGGTTTTCCATTGCTGTTTCCCACCCAGGGACTGCTTTAGGACGTCCCACGGTCCTGTGTCCCCCAATGAGGCGAAGGAGAAAAGGAGAATTTTGTGTACTCACCGTAAATTCCTTTTCTCTTAGCCTCTAATTGGGGGACACAGCACCCACCCTGTTGCCCGTTTCGGGCCGTTTACTAAGTTATCATGTTAATCCTGAGCTGTTTATATAGTTGCCTGTTTATTTTACAGGCCTCATTATACTGTTATTACATGACTGACTGCTCGGTTAACAGGTTTTACTTACTGTTATTATGTGGCTTCCTGTTTACTTAACAGGCCTTATTTTAATGTGATTCTTGTCATTCTTCTGTTAATTCTCCTACTGCTTTAGCACAAAACTGGTGAGGCAGTGCCTGCTCCAGGGGTGTATACTGCAGAGGAGGAGCCACTTAACTCTTTGGCAGATTCTGCTTAATGTCGCCTCCTAGTGGACAGCAGCATTACACCCACGGTCCTGTGTCCCCCAATTAGAGGCTAAGAGAAAAGGAATTTACGGTGAGTACACAAAATTCTCCTTTTTAGCAAACTCCATGTACAAATAAATGTACAGTAATAAATTTTTTCAAGATAAAGTGGACAGAAATGCAAGCGCTAACCACTGTGTGCATATCTAACAAAAGAACTGGAAAGAGTGTATCCCCTAAACACAGGTTAATGTGTAGTATGAGTCAACACTGGTGATAGAATAACATAACCTGTTCAAGGTGCCCTTATCCTTTCCATAATCTACTGTCGTAGTAAGCAATAGTTAAAAGTACATAAAGATCCCATTTGCTTACCAAGATCTGCTGCTGAGAAGTGTGTGCTGTGCAGGAGTAAAGAAACACCCCTACATGTTTTGCTATGGAGCTTCATCGAGGGGCATATTAGACCAGTCTAAGTTTGTCCCTTATATAGCTATCCAACAGGTGGACGTAATGACCGCCGGGTTCTGCCACATATGCCGCAGGCTGCTCACCGCTACTTCCGACATTCCCTGACTGGATAAACGTCATTTGACGTTACATCGGTAAGGAAGCCCTTCTGCGGAGGTTGGCAGTGTGCACCTCCGCACATGCGCGGGCAGCGGCTATTTTGGAAGAGGTCAAGTCGCTCTATATGCAGCCACCACAATGAGGAAGCCACCGTAATGGATGTCAGCACTTCAGATTTCATGCTAATCATTTCCATGCAGTCTCTTCCATGATACCTCCGGGCTCTCATAGCATGGACTAAGTTTCTTACAATTTAGCCAGCCTACCCTCTAAAGGTCATTTCATGAATAAAAACAGATAAAGGGAATCCAATATGTTAACGATATCAAACATGTATAGATTTAAACATTAATTTTTCTAAATGTAAACAGGGTGATCATATGTAAATGAATATAAAAGTTGTCCATAATGCAGTAATCGAACCATTCTCAGGATTACCCTGTATTGGCTTCATGTTAAAACGGTCACCGTAGGATTCCAACACCATTAATCCAGCCCAGTTAGCAGGTTTTCTTTCAATGGGTTCAGAAAAAGACTGGTCAGAAGGACAAAAAGTGAAAGACAAGGAGAAAAAAGGTTAAAACCAAATTTAAAAGTACAATATGAGGCCCACCAGAGAGCTTCAATAGAAGCTAAGCTCATTATAGTAAAACATGCTGTGACAACATGGACTTTTTCAATACATAGCATGGGTTAAGTTTCTTAAAATTTAGCCAGACAAGATGTTGTTTTGTTTAGTTACTTGTGCATTGTGCACTCATTGTTTCTTCAAGACTTGTAGGAAATGCTTGTGTTTTAAAGTTTACTAATGTAATTATCTCACCCTTGTGTCAAAGACTCACGACAGATAAGGATGGGAAACCTTTTATTCTCCAAAGATGTGTATTGCTGATTCTATGTAAATTACTTCAGCCACCATTGTTTGTTGTTTTGGATGGCAGATTGGATGGGCTTCGCTTTGGCCCCTCTCTGTCCACATCATTTAAATGAACATTGTCCAGGCAGCTTGAAATCTAGCCAATGAGAGCACAGTCTTATTCCACCAATCGTGAGGTCCCCAATGTCCTGCAACAAGTGCTCAAGTATTTAAGGAGGACTATTCATTTGACCAGCAAACTTGATACATGCTGCTAATCTAGGATCTATAGATCCGATTGGCAGGCCATAACCCAGGCCTAGGCACTTTGGTGCTGACCAAGGGGATCAGAACGTGGATTATATTACCACATGGACTTCAGTATCGAATGTTCGGATTCAGCTGAGATAACAAAAGTCTACTTAAGGAAGAAACCCTGGCCATAGCAGAACTTTGTAATTCACCTGGTGAGCCAGCGGAGGGTGAGACTCTGTTGCCTATTACATTTTAGGTTTTGCTGCTTATGTGTTATATGCTGTTAACTGTTTGGGGATCCAATAAAGCCTTAATATTGTGGTTCCCTCACTCTGTGTTGTCTGAGTAGTGTTCCGCCCACAGGTAAAGAGCTCGGGCGTTCAGTTGTGATGCGCCCTGGTCCATGTTCTCTTTCTAAACGCTGCTGGGCCAGTGAACGAGAGCACACACCCCGTGTCTCCACACACATGCCAAAAACATAAAAAACGCCAAATTATCTAAAGGGAAGGGAAAGAAGCTCATGACGAAATAGTTGAATAGTTTACAAGAATCTAGTAAAATTGAACTTTTCATTTAGCTCGTTTGGGATGATTGTCCCCACTCGGACCATCCACTGACAAACTCTTTGGGCAAGGATTCTCTTATACATCTAGGAGCCGGGGAAGGGGGAGAGACTATAACATCAATGGCTTTAAACTTTAGATTGACTGGATCCCAGTTATGCCTACGTTAGAAGTGCCTTGCCAGTGGTTTTAGGTTGGAATCCCCAGTGTCAAGGTCTTTTGCTGTTTAAAATGTCCCTTACATGTTCGCATACCCGAACCCTAAATTCTCTGGTTGTTAGACCAATCTAAATTATTCCACAGGGACATGTAGCATGATATATGATGTTTTTCGTTACGTTACTCCCCCGCCTCCCCTCTCCGTCGAGCCCTCCACTCACTCCCCACTCCCCAGAGATCACACTTCAAAACCCTAACCTTGACATACAAGGCCATACACAACCTGTCCCCTCCCTACATCTCTGACCTGGTCTCCCGTTACCTCCCCTCGCGCAACCTGTGCTCCTCTCAAGAACTCCTTCTCTCAACCCCCCGCATTTCCTCCTCCCACAACCGTATACAAGACTTCTCTCGTGCTTCTGCCATACTCTGGAACTCCCTCCCCCACCACATCAGACACTCCCCTACCCTGGGTCACCTTCAAGAAAAACCTGAAGACCCACCTCTTCTTACAAGCCTACAGCCCACACTGAGACCCATCCTATGCACCACCCAACCCTCTCTTCTCCCCTTCATACTGTCTCCCTCCCCACCCCTCTAGACTGTGAGCCCTCGCGGACAGGATCCTCTGCCCTATTGAACCCGTATGATTTGTCATCGTTTTACTACTTGTCTTTGCCTACCCTCTCACTTGTAAAGTGCCATGTAACCTAATGGCGCTATATAATAATTAATAATTTAATAATTTATTCATTTATATAGCGCTATTAATTCCATAGCACTTTACATACATGAGTAATGCTGTCTCTCTTGGAGCTCACAATCTAAACATCCTATCAGTATGTCTCGCAATGTGGGAGGAAACCGGAGTGCCCGGAGGAAACCCACGCAAACACGGGGAGAACATACAAACTCCTTGCAGATGTTGTCCTTAGTGTCCTTGGTGGGAATTGAACCCAGGACTTCAAGACCCTCAGTGCTGCAAAGGCTACAGTGCTAACCACTTGAGCCACCGTGCTGCCCTGCTATATAAATACTTAATAATAATAATAACAATAATAATTTTTCGTGTGACACGTGATGCACTGCAGAAAATTGAAGGTTCTCTTACCATCTGCCGTCTCAAAAGTCTGTGATCTTACCGTATTACGGCAGGCCAGGCACAAGCACAGATGGAAAGAATCCCGACCGTGGTTTTCTAGCACTCACTAAAGATTTTATTTTACCTAACTAATGGCTATGCACTAAGTTGTCACGTAGGCTACTGCTTCTAGCCGTCATCCCTGGTCTATCAGAGAGCGTTTTTTCAATGTAGGAGGACCCCCAATCGGGGGGTCACTCTGGTTTTTTACGGTACATGGCTCCATCATTTATCCCATTGATATGGTGAAGTTGTCCTGTGCCCTTAGCAGAGAAACACTCCACAAAACATGTTTCCACTGCCATACTTGACAGGGGGGGCGGTGGTTTTGTGTCATGGCCACCATTTCTCTTACTCCAAACACTGAAGTTGAGATGATGCTAAAGAGCTCAATTTTTTGTCTCATCTGACCACAGTGCCTTTTCCCAATCGCTCTCCGAATCACCAAGGTGTTCATTGGCAAACTTCAGACAGGCATGCAAATGTGCATTTTTTAAGCAGTGCAGGCACTGCAGGATTTTAATCCATTATGTAATATGTTACCAATAAATTTCTTGGCAATGGTCCCAGCTGCCTTTAGATCATTAACAATTTTCCTCCCTGTGTAATTTTAGTCTGATCTTTCACCTTCCTCCTGATCCTGGATTCCCCGCGAGGTGAGATTTTGCATGGAGCCCCAGATTGATGTTGATTGACCTTATTTTGTATTTCTTTAATTTTTACTATTGCACCAACAGTTGTCTCCTTTCTCACCCAGCGTCTTACTTATGGTTTTGTAGCCCTTCCAGCCTTGTTCAGGTCTAGGATCTTTTCCCTGACCTCCTTAGAAAGCTCTTTGGTCTTGCCCATGTTGTAGTGGTTAGAGTCTGACTGAGTGTGAGGACAGGAGTCTAATATACATTTGACCGTTTAAGACAGCTGTCTTTAATTCAGGTAATGAGTTGATTAGGAGCGTCTAAATGGTCCGTAAGAGCCAGAACTCCGAATGGTTGGTAGGGGATCAAATAATTATTTCTCTAATAAAAATGAAAAATACATTTTTATATAATTTGGACAATGATTTTCTGTATTTTATTTTTGATATTTTAGATCTCACTGTTTATGATGAAATCAGCAAGGGATCAAATAATTATTTTCTTCACTATATTTAGTTTGGAAACACGAACGCTTAGGGGTGATCTTACTACAATGGTACAAAGATATGAGGGGACAGTACAGAGACTTTTCTAATGATCTTTTTACACCTTGGCCTGCTACGGGACAAGAAGGCATTCTCTACGTATGGAGGAAAGAAGGTTTAATCATAATCACAGATGTAAATTCTTTATTGTAAGAGCAGTGAGACTATTGAACTCTCTGCCGTATGATGTTGTAGTCAGTGATTCATTACAAAAATTTAAGGGCCTAGATGCCTTTCTTGAAAAATATCATATTAGTGGTTATATACACTACATTCTTTTATAGGATGTTGATCCAGGGAACTAGTCTGATTGCCGTATGTGGAGTCAGGAAGGAATTTTTCCCCCAATGTGGAGCCCAGTGTTTGTCACATGGGTGTTCCTTGCCTTCCTCTGGATCAACATGTTGGGCTATAGGTTGAACTAGAAGGACTTGGTCTACCTTCAGCCTTAAAAACTATGAAACCTCTGATTCATTTGCTCTATGGTTGCTCTCGGTTTGTAACCAATTCAAATCAAAGCAAATTGATCATATAAACTATCTTTAAAAATATATTTTGCGGTCTAAGTATTAATATGTTCTTTTTCTTCTTTACAGACACTGCAACCCCACCCCAAAAGAAAAATGCTGGCAGGTGTTAGCAATGAGCTGTACTGTTTGGTTTTTTCTTTCTCTCTGCTCTGTAAATTGTTATGAAATCTTATGATATGCATAATAAATTGTTTTAAAATAATTTTTTATATACGTGCATCAAAAATATTTCAAAAATTAAACTATTTTACACATGCCATTTAACAATTTGTTATTGCAAATATGTACATTGATAAATGTAGGTTAATTGTAGCCTGTTGAAAGTTCTGAGACATTCTCAAGAACAATCTCTGTTCCATCTATCCTGAACGTATTTGATTTGTTTTAACAAGTTCACGACTACATGAAGTAAAATTACATCATATGCTTGCAACAAAACTGAGCTCACTGCTGCTTGATCATTTACATGGCACCATCAATCATTGACAGCAACATTAGTGATGTTAGTCATGGAACCAGTTTCCACCTTAATGAACAGACTATTTTTGCAATTCTTAAACCAATAGTTGTTTATTAAAGTTAGAGAGTAGACATAATAAAGCAATCACATCACAATTGGAGACGCACAAGTCTACAGCATAAAATTATAAGTAACAAGAGAAGAAAAACATAGTGGCCAACAGTAGAATAAGAGTTAGCGATGGTCAATAGGGAAAGGAATGAAATATAATCAGGACCACCAGTTGTTTACACATTATTGCCGTTTGCCATAAATGTTCATATCTTAAGATGTGGATGTACAATAACTCGATGTGCTAGAGTGTCTAAAATATCAAGGCGTCTCAGTTTCATATCTTGACTGTATTATTTGGTGAGCTAACCCATGGGTCCCACCAGTTAAGGACCTCAGTTTTCCATGATAGATCGTGGGCTAAGGTTAATTAGTGTAAGAAATGTAGATGAATTCAGGCTATCAGCTCCTCAGAGTTCGGAATAGACGGGGACCTCCAGTACTTGGCTACACACTGGTGAGCCGGAATTAATACATTTGTAATTATCGGTCTTAATAGGGTGGGGAAGTCTTCCAATCCCACCCCTCATAGTGCTAAGGGTGCTGTCAGTGTACATGGGAGACCCGTGATTTGAATGAGGAGACATTCCACTCCCGTCCAAAAGTTTGACAGTTTCGGGCAGGACCACCATAGATGAGCCCCTGAACCTACAAGCCGACACTCCTTCCAGCATAAAGGCGAACTGGGCAATCTTCCCCCCCTCTAAACTTAGCCATCCGCTCAGGTGTCAAATACCAGTCCAGCTGCAGCTTTTTGGCCTGCTCTAGATGGTTTATACAGGAAGAGAAAAATGGGGCGTGGTTGGAGGCCGACTGCCAGATCTCCAAAGGCGAGGAGAAAGACAACCTAGTTTCCCATTTACTCATAGATGGCAATCTAGATTTACTTTTGTAATTCACCTCCCTGGCGGTATGATTATGTCAGGAATTTTGTACTACAAGCGGTACCATTTTTTTGGTAAAAAATGTCTTTTATGGGCAGAAATTTTATACATTTGTATTTCCCGCCCAGTTCCGCCTTCAATGAGCCGCTGCAGCTCATAGAGACGGAACCAGGAAGTCGTATGGAGGCATCCGAAGGGGCTCTCACCGGCGATCACAGCGGGGACATTGCTGGATCACCAGGAGAATGTAAGGAGACTCGGACGCTTTACCCCGAACGTAAGGGGCGGACCTACCGTGGTGCAGCTGATTCAGCTGCACCAGGGCCCCGACTGGGTAGGGGGCCCCTCAAGCATCAGTAGGGGGCCCCCGTGACCCTGTGACAGAGGAGAGGAGGGTAACTGAAGGAAGCATCCTGCTTCCCTTGGGTGTTCCCGCCCCTCCTCTCCTTTGCTGCCCCGGCTCCCAGACCTCTCAGCCCCAGGCGGTAGCACCCCCCCACCCCGCTCCTCTGCTCATCAGCACCACCACACATCCCCCTTCCCGCTCCTCTGCTCATCAGCACCACCACATCCCCCCTTCCCCTTGCTCCACAGCCCCTCTGCACTCTGATCATCAGCACAAGCTCCATCAACACCCCAGCATCACACACAGCCTTCCTGTGTGCCAGCTTCACTAGGTAAGAAGCGGTGAAATGCTGCAGGGGGGTGGCGGAGCTGCATACACCCCCCCGCCCACCCGCTACTCACTGCTGGAGGGCGGCGGTGCTGTGAAGTGGAAGCACCCCCACGCTCCTCACTTCAGCTGCTGGAGGGTGGCGGCGCTGTGAAGTGACAGCACCCGCTCCTCACTTCAGCTGATGGAGGGCTCAGGCGGCAGGGATGCATCTGCTCACCAGCTCCTCTGCGATCGCGGTAATTCTGCCCGCGGGAAACCCGAGTATGACTCGGGGGTTACCGCTCCTGTCAGCTAGGAAGGTTAAGAAGTGCTTTATAGATTTTGCTATTCCATGTTGAGTGGAGGTTCCTTCTTTAAAATATGCCTGTAGAGCCAGATCATAAGTTGTCATATCCCCTTGAGGAAAGCTAATTGAATTCAGGAAATGCCGGAATTGGAGATATTGGTAAAATAGCGAGCGAGGTATTGCGTTTTTAGTTGTTATAAAGTCAAATGGGAGCAACCCTGATTGATCCATTACATCTATCCATAGTAAAGCGCCTCTTTTCCTCCAACGCACCAGCGAGAGGGAATTCACCATACATTCGACTGCCTGTAGAGAAACATAGCAGTATAGAAACTCTAAATATTCTCTCCCAGATTGAGACCAGGTTATCAGTATGGCCTTCATTGAACGCAGGTATGTTGGGGAATCACTATGTTGTAGCAGGTTAATCTCCAATATGTTTGCAATTCTGAGCAGTCACTTTGGGGTGATAACTCCGGAACACTTCAATGGATCTCAGTGATTCTGAGATTGCTTTTCCATGACCTATTGGATTTCATGCCAGTGGTAAATTTGGAACTTTTTTTTGCATTTATTTGTGAAACAAACAGAATTTTTGGCACAAATTTAGAAAATTTTGTAGTTTTCAAATCTTATTCCATTAAACCAGAGAGTGATGTCCACAAAATAGTTAATAAATAACGTTTCCCACATGTCTACTTTACATCAGCACAATTTTGGAAACAAAATTTTATTTTATTCAAAGTTCATCAGCAATTTCCCATTTTTACATTAAAATTTACAAAACCATTTTTTAGGGACTACATCACATTTGAAGTCACGTTGATGGGCCTACGTGTCAGGAAATACCAAAAAGTGACAACATTCCAAAAACTGCACCGCTCAAACTACTCAGAACCACATTCAAGAAGATTATTAACCCCTCAGCTGCTTCACAGCAATGAATGCAAAGTGGAATAAAAAATAATTACATTTATATTGTTACTTTGGCTTCAATTTATTCACTTTTACAAGGAATAGCATGACCTATTGAATGCTAAAATTGTTACCCAGTATCTTCTGAATGCTCCGATACCCCACATGTGGTCAGAAACCTATTTGGACAAACGGGAACACTCAGAAGGGAAGGAGTGCTATTTGGATTTTGGAAAGCAAATTTGTCTGAAATAGATGACAGGCTCCATCCTGCGTATCCTGGACCCCTAAGATACAAAAACAGTACAAACTCCCCACAATTTACCCCATTTTGGAAACTAGACCCCTCAAGGATTAGATCTAGGGGTATAGTGAGCATTTTGAACCCACAGGTACTTCACTTTTACAAGAGGTAATGCCAAAAATGTAATATTTGAATTTTGGAAAAGCTGCAATGAATTGCTGGCATCATGTCGCATTTGCAGGACCGCTAGGGTGCCTAAACAGCAGTACACACACACACACAAACACACACACAACCCCATTTGGGAAATTAGACCACTCAAGGATTTTATCCAGTGGTATAGTGAGCATTTTAAGCCCACAGATATTTCACAGAATTTGAAATTTGATAATAGGTCATCATATTGAACATTTTCTTTTTTTTTAATAAATTGGTTTAAGATCTAGTGCTTACGCTAAAAACACCTTCCAGATGTATCCATAAAATTGACTAGTAGGTCACTTTACTTATTTATTTCCAAATTCTTTAAAAATAATTGAAGACCATTTTTCTAAAAATTAATTAAAAAGAGTATTTCTAAAACCAGTTCATAAACAAATGCATCCAGTCTTTGTTTTCACTGTCGAAGAAAAATTTCTAGTGGGGTCTTTTTGTTTGTAGGATCTTCTTTTTCTATATATGAATATCTTCTCCTTGGTGAATTGTTGTCATCTGAGGATGATAGTATCAGTAATGGAAAAATTCTATCTCCAAGGTGTTGAACTCGTAAAGCTCAGATATATGCTCTCACCTTTGAGGTATTGTGGAAATATTTATTCTCTTGTGGTAGTTTCTTCGTGTGATAACTTAAATCTGAATGGATAAATTCCAAATTTAACAATTGTGCTATGGAGGTAGGTTTGTAAATTATACACACCTTAAATTTTCTTTGAAGCTATCTAACAAGACTACACCACACACAAGCTTAACCTGTGTGAGATACCACAGTTGCACTAAATTCTTACAAAGTTTGCGCCCTCAAATTAGCTTATTAATCCTCCTGTAACGCTGCATGTCCCGGGAGGGTCTGCAAAGACCGCAGCCGACTGTGATGCACCCGGCTTCTGGGTTTGGTGACATCACTGGACGTCCGCGGTCAGATGATCTGTTGCGGTCACGTGGAGACGCTAAGCGGTTACTGTGGAGATGGCGTGGCGTCAGTCAGGGGCTGGTTGCGAATGCACAGAGGGCGGTGTCTATGCATTTCGTAGGTCATGCCCTACTTCATCAGGATACCTGCCCTCCTGTGCTGTGTTTCCATTCATACACCCTCCCCTGTCCAGCATTGGCTCAATTATTGGTATTTAATTCCTTAGGCTTTGTGCCTTCCTATTATAATGGGATAAACTGATAGAATAAATGATCAGTTTGATCCCAAAAAATAAATTAAATAAATAAAGGACCCTGGCTATTTCACTGTTTATTCATATGGCTCGTTCTAACCCTTGAGCTACTCCTATTCTCCATTCTATGTCCATACAATTATAGTAATGTTCAATCACCATAGATAATTTACTGCTTTTATTACTTTTCCTGTTTTATATGTTGTGCACATTTCTTCTGACTGTAAATCTGGAGTAGCTGTAAAGTGTTAGAGTTCTTAAGTTACTGTTGCTATCCCTTCATGTAAATATAGGTATACTATGTGACATTGTGCCTAAATGTGCAACTTTCCATCAGGAAAATTATTAATGGTGTGCGCCCCACTTATTTGAAACAAAAAAAAACTGCATCTTGGTTTAATCCATTTGGGGCTAGAGTGTTGAGTACATAGATCCATTTACCGTATATACTCGCGTATAAGCCGAGTTTTTCAGCCCAAAAATTGGCCACAAAGCAGGAAGACACAGATGAAGATGGAAGCCGGGAGCCGCGATCCGCCACCGGAGGGTGACAGCTGACAGGCTGGTAATGTATATGCGCAGCGCTGCGTGCAGGGGGGGCCATCCTGAGGTGGGGGCGCCAAACAGTGAGGGGGGCCAGTGTACTACCCCTGGGGCTGCTGTGTACTACCCCTGGGGCTGCTGTGTATACCTCTGGGGCGGCTGCTGTAATAATGCTGGGGTCTGTATATACCACTCGGAAGGCTGCTGTATACCACTGGGGCTGTATATACCTCTGGGGCTGCTGTATACTACCCCTGGGGCTGCTGTGTATACCTTTGGGGCTGCTGTATACTACCCCTGGGGCTGCTGTGTATACCTTTGGGGCTGCTGTGTACTACCCCTGGGGCTGCTGTGTACTACCCCTGGGGCTGCTGTGTATACCCCTGGGGCGGCTGCTGTAATAATGCTGGGGTCTATATATACCACTGGGAAGGCTGCTGTATACCACTGGGGCTGTATATACCTCTGGGGCTGCTGTATACTACCCCTGGGGCTGCTGTATACTACCCCTGGGGCTGCTGTACTGGGGCTGCTGTATACCCCTGGGGCTGCTGTGTACTACCTAAGGGCTGCTGTATACCACTGGGGCTGCTGTATATACTGCTGGGGCCTGCATACCACTGGGGAGGCTGCTGTATACTACCACTGGGGGGGCCTATATACCACACTGCTGGGGGCTGTATACCTGTTCTGGGGTCCACCCTCGGCTTATACACGAGTCAATAGGTTTTCCCAGGCTTTGGGGGCAAAAGTAGGGGGGGCGGCTTATACACGGGTCGGCTTATACACGAGTATATACGGTAGTTTCAATTTGTGACATTTTTTCTAAATGATTGCCTCCTCTCCAATTTTTCTTTATACATTCCACTGCCAAAAATTGGGTACCCTTGGTTTTTGATTGATGAATTTTATAGTGTCTGCTTAGGGGGTGTCCCTTGGAAACCTTTTGTTATATTTCTTATATGCTCCGACATTCTTTGGCTAATGTTCTTGATGTTCTTCCCACATATAGTTTTTTGCAGAGACAGATGATGGTGTATATAACTCTTGACGTCTGGCATGACAAGTATTTCTTGATACTGAAAATTTGCTTGTCCTCATTGTTTTCAATTTGTACGAACAAATTAGCATAGCCTGGTGCGAAACGCGTTCCCATCGTGGTCCTGACCTCTTGGCGGTAATAGATATTACCAAACTTGAAATAATTGTGTGTAAGTATGAATTTGATACTAGCTAAAATAAATATAATTTGTTCCTCTTTTAATGCAGACATTTTTCGCAAAAAGTGGTCTGCCGCCTCGCATCCATTTTGGTGGTCTATCACTGTGTACAATGATTTTACATCAAGGGTCCCCAGTATGTATTCTGGTTTGTGCTCCACCTCATTTAGAACTTGTTAGACATGCATTGTATCTTGAAGATAGGTTGACAACTTTTTTTTACACAGACTTGTAGATGCTTATCTATGTATTTGGTCGTTGTTTGTTCGTTGGAAAGTGGGAAGAGGAAACAATCCATCCCAAAGGGACCTTAAGAAGCCTTCTACTATGGAAAGATATATCGATGATATCCTGTTTATATGGAAGAATACGGAAGAGGAACTTGAAAAATTAATTCAAGACATAAACGACAATCAGTACGGATTACAATTTAAGGCCACAATGAGTACACAGAGTTAGGTGGTGAGAGAGTGCACTTCCTGGTTGGAGGTAAAAATGGGTGCTGCAACACAGAAGCAAGTATACTGTAAAGGGGAAGAAAGAGCTTCTGTATGAAGTGCCCACAGCCAATATGCAGGTGAAAAACAAATATTTATTTAATGTAAGACAGAAAAAACCTTAATGCGTGTTAAAAACAATTAAAACCAATTTCCCTCTGCCACGCACAATATCATACCCATGCGGGCTCTGGGTAAATTGTATTTAAGGTGGAGGTACATTAGGAGTAAGCTATTACACAGAGCAAAATAAACCTCTATTTAGAATATATATTGGTGACTTTGGCAATTGCAATATATCTAGCTATATGGATGTTTGTCTGGAAACATACATATTATGCACAGTTTGGTATATAATATACATACAAAATGACATCACATAAGCGACCGTATATACAAGATTGGGTGCCAAAAACCATGTAAATTAATCACAGATCATCACAGCGTTGTAGACAATCAAGAGGTATTAAGCTACAGCTCTAATTTTATCATAGTGTTATCCACCATAGGAAAAGCAGTATTGACCCGTGTAGCTGCAGCCCCTTTGGCATCACCCAAGGACATATGACACAGTCCCCACAATCAATGAATGGACAAGGCAGTTAACAGAATAGTGATCATACTGCATAGAAACCTTTCTGTATAACAATAGTCAACACCCTTATATGCCCTTCAAATAGTAAAGGCACCTCAGCACAGTGGCTATAAAGTCACATAAAAGTGACCCGTGCATACAGGGACCTTCAGGAAGGAGTGAGGCCCCTTTAGAAGGGTAGAGGGAGGTGAGCAGTTTGACCACACGGGTGGGAGGGTGTGTGCCTTTCAGTGGGATCTGTGCAGTGCTATGCTCGCTGGGAAGCCACATAGCATGCACTGGTGGGGATACAGGTGTATTAATCAAGGGGCTGTCAGATTGGGGAGAGCATACCATACCCCAAGTGATGTGGGCCTGGAGTGTGGGCAGTAGGGACCAAGCCCAATGCGTGTACAATGAGTGCACAGAAGATTAATTTTCTAGACTTGGAGATCTATAATAACACCAGCAAATTAGGCACCAGAACTTACAAAAAAAAGAGGTGGACTCAAACAGTTACATCCCAATGGACAGTTGCCATCTGGGAAGATGGCTAAATAGTGTACCGAAGAATCATTTAATAAGGCTAAAACACAACTGTACGAAAGTCGAGGACTTTGAAGAAGAATCAGAAGCCTTGAAAAAAGAATTTATCAGTAAAGGATATAGCAAAGAGAGATTAACAGAAAGCCTTCAACAGGTCAAGAACAGAGCTAATAACACACAAGAGGACTAGTAAAACAAACAGCAGTACAAGAGCAAATCCAACAACTCCCTATAATTATGGAATATCACAACAATTCTTCCAATTTCAGAAGGATAATCAACATGCAGTGACACTATATACGATTAGACAGAACGGTAGGGGACTTTCTTCCAGAAAAACCAAAGCTAGTTTTCAAGAGAGCTCAATCTTTAAGTATTTTCGTGGCACCTACAATTAAACAACCAAAATCACCTAAGAGACTAGTACAAAAAAAGAGTTGACGGGATGAAGGATTTAGACCATGCAAGCAATGCACAGCATGCCGAAACACTGACACATCAATAAAATTGTATACACAAATTGAAAACCGAGGACGAGCAAATTTTCAGTATCAAGAAATACTTGTCATGCCAGACGTCAAGCGTTATATACACCATCATCTTGTTGAGGAGAGCCATAGGATCAAATACTTAATTAACCTTAAGACATAAGGGCATGGGAGAAACGATCTATAGAATGTATTATTTTACATTGTATAAGTTGTGATTTAAACATGGCTGCCATTTCCTGCCACATCACACCATGCTCTCTGAGAGCAAGATGGAGTCCAGAGAACACTGACCCATCACCGAAGCAGGAGTCCAGAGAACACTGACCAATCACAGAATGCCACATCACCCGGACATACTCGATCAAGACAACACCCCCTGATGACCTCATGGATCCGCCCATGGACTAACCCACTGACCAATGAATACATCTGAGTAGGGCTGACTAAGCCCCCTATTGAGGAAGACCTAATGCTTGTTAAAATAAACCACTTGGAGCTTGGGACTGACCAAGGAAGGGTGTACATCTGACTCTGTGTGTCTGGTGTCATACTTTTTGTCGCCGGGCACTTGGTCTATATAAATTAGGACAGGAGCAGCAACTTGTTAATATTATTATGAAATATTAACCATAACAATCTGTCCCTGCAAAAAACTATATGTGGGAAGAACATCAAGAACAGGGTTTGTCCACACTATCTGCAAACATGGTGTCCTGTTCGCAGTGACTCTCTTCTCCTGCAGGAAAGGCCGGGATTTCCACGGATTAACGCAGCGACCACTGGATTTCAGTAAAGTCCATCCACTGTGCAACGCAGTAGTTTAGACATACTGTTAACATGCTGCGTCCAAACCGCTGCAAATACTGATTGTGTGAAAATAGTCTAAGTGTATGTGCCGACTAGAAAATAGTGGTGCAAATATTGTGCTTCCAGAAATCCGTACCTGCAGAAAAAAACAGCAGAGAATGGCTATGCCAATGGCACGTTTTTACCATGTTTTTTCATGTGGATTTTGCTGTGGTTTTTTTTGGCAAATGTTCACTGTTGTGACTGTTAGGCTGGGAAAAAGAGGGTTTCAGGATGTCATAATGTGGCATGGGGCTCCGCTATATTTTTGATCACCAGCCAGGTACGGCCTGCACCCTACATGCCTAGTTTTACCTGGCTGGTAATCAAAAATACATTCTTTTTAATTATTTCTTTACCAAATCTTTAAAACAAACAACGTGGATCTTCGCCATATTTTTTTCTTGCTAGCCAGGTACAGCAGGCAGGTATGAGCCGCCACCCACCCCCAGCTGTCTAGTTTTACCTGGATGGAAAACAAAAAGATAGAGAAGCCCCCTTTTTTTATTTCATGAAATAATTATATATAATTTTTTATGTATATATATATATATTATAGCGCCATTTTCTAGCACTGTACCCGACCTTTCCAGCTGCTGTGTAGTGGTGACAGACTGGATAATAAAGGGGTTAACGCCAGCTGAATATTGCCAGCTGGCATCAAGCCCAGAGGTTAGTGACATTGAGGCGTCAATAAGATACCGACATTACTAACCAAATCAGAATGAAACGCATCCAAGTAAAATATTTGAAAAAACGCTCCCCAACACAAAATCCCTTTTCACCAATTTATTGATAAAAAAAAAGGTCCGACGTAGTCTAGTGAGAGATCTGTCAGCGAATCTGTCTTATAGCATGTAGGGGCATCTCCCATATGCTATAAGACCTGGCACCCTGTCAAGAGACTGGAGTCAGGTCACACAGGAGTTAACTGTGATCCATGATGATCAGCAGAGCAGTCACCATGAGATCACAGTTAACCCCTGTGTGAGCCGAGGCGTCTGGACTGTGATGACCTCATCAAGGTCATCACAGTTCAGTATGCACAGGCATCGGCATCAGGACACATACAGGAAGTGCTGCAGGAGGAAGTTGCCTCGGAACCCCAGTGTACAGATCGGTTATCACAGAAGAACTAGGAGTGAGGAGGGGGACATCGGAGGGCGGGGGCGACTGATCAGATGATTGAGGGAAGGCAGGAATTGAACCCGGCAATTTTTTTTTTTGTTTTTTTTTTTCCCACCGTGCTCTGCGATCGCTGCCATTTTTGATAGGGTGGAAGGCGGGAGGGGGGGTAAACTTTGACAGTACTGGGGGTCCTAGGGATATACATTTCACTCTCAACACTGTCATCTGACATGTTTGACCACGTCAGATGAGAACGAAATAATTTTTTACCAGAGCTGTTATTTACAGTATCAATGATCACTTTACTGGTAAAAAAAAAATCTCCCAATTCATAATCTAGGGCTTCCGCAATTCCCTGTTAGCAGCTGAAACCCTAGAGATTTTATGACACTGGGGAGCGCTAGAGGGCTTTTTCTGTTTTGACGTCTAGATGTCAGAACAGAATAAGTACCCTTTTTTTGTCTCTAGTTGTTTGGCTGTTGTTATTAGGTTAAATGGCTATGGCTAAATTGCCAGTGTGCGTGTGTACCAGCAACCATCAACCCTCCCCGACCACCCACTGCAATGCAAATATGCGGTGCTGACAGGTTAAAATAGCAGAAATCCGATAAAGAACACATAATGGAACCATAACAAGGTAAACATTACAAATCCTTTATGGAACATACAACATTAATTGTAAATATTCAAACATTTATAGAGGAATATTAAGACAGCCATATAGTACATTAATAAATACAGTTTGTATATTATTTCTAATATATACTGCTCTGGCAAAAATTAAGAGAATATTGCAAAATTTTCAGTTTCTTTGTTTTTTCTTTCTATGTATACTTTTGTCTAAAAGGTACATTCTTTTATTTTATAAACTACTGACAACATGTCTTCGAAATTCAAAGCTAAAAGTTATGTATTTATTTGCAGCAAATGAGAAATCCTCAAAATAATAAAAAACTAACAGTGCTTTCAGACCTCAAATAATGCAAAGAAAACAAGTTCATATTAATTTAGAAACTCCAATACTAATGTTTTAACTCGGGAAGAGTTCAGAAATCACTATTTGGTGCAATAACCATGATTTTTAATCGCAGATTTCATTCGTCTTGGCATGCTTTCCACCATTCTTTCACCCTGCTTTTGGTTTACTTTATGCCACTCCTGGTACAAAAACGTAAGTGTTTCTTCTTTGATTTCTTGAGACTATCCATCTTCCTCTTGATTACATTCCAGAGGTTTTCAATGGGGTTCAGGTCTGGAGATTGGGCTGGCCATAACAGGGTCTTGATGTGGTGGTCCTTCATCCACACATTGATTGACTTAGCTGTGTGGCATGTGTCCTGCTAAAAAAAAAAAAAAAAAGTCCTCAAAGTTGGAGAACATTGAGCAGAAGGAAGCAAGTGTTTTTCAAGGATAACCTTGTATACAGTTTGATTAATATGTCCTTTGCAAAGATTAACCTACTCAATTCCAGCCTTCCTGAATCATCCTCAGATCATCACTGATCCTCCATGAAATTTCACAGTGGGTGCAAGACACTGTGGCTTTCATGTCTCTCAATCTCCGTCTAACCTTTAGACAACCAGGTTTTGGGAAAAGCTGAAAATTAGACTCATCACAGAGGATTACCTAATTCCTGTCCTCTATGGTCCAATCCTTATGGTCTTTGGCAAACTTCAGCCTTGCTCTCCTTTACTTCTCATTGATGAAAGGCTTTCTTCTAGCTTAACATGACTTGAGCCCTTCTAGCAGAATGTTACAAACTATTCTCGCAGTGCATTTCACCCCAGCTGCTATTTGCCATTCCTTTTGTAGGTCACTGGATGTTATTCGACAGTTGCTGAGTGATATTCGAATAAGATGACTGTCATCCCAGTCAGTGGAGAGTAGCTTTCGCCCTCTGCCAGTCTGTAGCTTTGTTGTCCCCAATGTCTGCTGCTTGACCTTGCTGTAATGGACTTCCATCTTCAAAATTTTAAAGATGGAGGCAACTTGACACTCACTGTATCCCTCTGCTAGTAAAAGCAAAATTGAGCACTTCTTTTCATCACACAAAACTTTATTTTTAACTCCTTTGGCATGGTTAAGTTATTTTTTCATTTAAATTACTTTTGGGCTGTTCCTAGCACTTGTTTTGCCATTCAGCTTGTCCTATTGCAAGAGGGTTGTGAAGACCACAGCAATGGTGTTTATATTTTCCCTCGTTAAATAAGATTTGGTTCAGGTGATCACCTAATCAGAAGTACATTAAGTAGAATGAGGTGTACTTTGGTTGAAAGGCTGGATGAAGGACGCATGTGCCCAATACGTTGCCCAATGGTACCTGTGGCCGAAATAAAGGCACAATGATACATCTTATGACGGAGTGCTGCAGCATTTTTTCAAGTATATACAGTTAGGGCCAGAAATATTTGGACAGTGACACAATTTTCGCGAGTTGGGCTCTGCATGCCACCACATTGGATTTGAAATGAAACCTCTACAACAGAATTCAAGTGCAGATTGTAACGTTTAATTTGAAGGGTTGAACAAAAATATCTGATAGAAAATGTAGGAATTGTACACATTTCTTTACAAACACTCCACATTTTAGGAGGTCAAAAGTAATTGGACAAATAAACATAACCCAAACAAAATATTTTTATTTTCAATATTTTGTTGCGAATCCTTTGGAGGCAATCACTGCCTTAAGTCTGGAACCCATGGACATCACCAAACGCTGGGTTTCCTCCTTCTTAATGCTTTGCCAGGCCTTTTCTGCCGCAGCCTTCAGGTCTTGCTTGTTTGTGGGTCTTTCCGTCTTAAGTCTGGATTTCAGCAAGTGAAATGCATGCTCAATTGGGTTAAGATCTGGTGATTGACTTGGCCATTGCAGAATGTTCCACTTTTTTGCACTCATGAACTCTTGGGTAGCTTTGGCTGTATGCTTGGGGTCATTGTCCATCTGTACTATGAAGCGCCGTCCAATCAACTTTGCAGCATTTGGCTGAATCTGGGCTGAAAGTATATCCCGGTACACTTCAGAATTCATCCGGCTACTCTTGTCTGCTGTTATGTCATCAATAAACACAAGTGACCCAGTGCCATTGAAAGCCATGCATACCCATGCCATCACGTTGCCTCCACCATGTTTCACAGAGGATGTGGTGTGCCTTGGATCATGTGCCGTTCCCTTTCTTCTCCAAACTTTTTTCTTCCCATCATTCTGGTACAGGTTGATCTTTGTCTCATCTGTCAATAGAATACTTTTCCAGAACTGAGCTGGCTTCTTGAGGTGTTTTTCAGCAAATTATCTCTGGCCTGTCTATTTTTGGAATTGATGAATGGTTTGCATCTAGATGTGAACCCTTTGTATTTACTGTCATGGAGTCTTCTCTTTACTGTTGACTTAGAGACAGATACACCTACTTCACTGAGAGTGTTCTGGACTTCAGTTGATGTTGTGAACGGGTTCTTCTTCACCAAATAAAGTATGCGGCGATCATCCACCACTGTTGTCATCCGTGGACGCCCAGGCCTTTTAGAGTTCCCAAGCTCACCAGTCAATTCCTTTTTTCTCAGAATGTACCCAACTGTTGATTTTGCTACTCCAAGCATGTCTGCTATCTCTCTGATGGATTTTTCTTTTTTTTCAGCCTCAGGATGTTCTGCTTCACCTCAATTGAGAGTTCCTTTGACCGCATGTTGTCTGGTCACAGCAACAGCTTCCAAATGCAAAACCACACACCTGGAATCCACCCGTGACCTTTTAACTACTTCATTGATTACAGGTTAACGGGGGAGATGCCTTCAGAGTTAATTGCAGCCCTTAGAGTCCATTGTCCAATTACTTTTGGTCCCTTGAAAAAGAGGAGGCTATGCATTACAGAGCTATGATTCCTAAACCCTTTCTCCGATTTGGATGTGGAAACTCTCATATTGCAGCTGGGAGTGTGCACTTTCAGCCCATATTATATATATAATTGTATTTCTGAACATGTTTTTGTAAACAGCTAAAATAACAAAACTTGTGTCACTGTCCAAATATTTCTGGCCCTAACTGTATATGTGCTGGGAAGACCGCTGAGCTGATTAGCACCCACTTGGCAGTGCTGCTCTATTTGTTTCTACATATATAATCATATATACTCGAGAATAAACCGAGTTTTTACAGCACAATTTTTGAAAAGTGCCCCCCTCAACTTATACTTGAGTCATTGTACAGACTCAGTGGGGGGCGGTGATCGGGCGCTGAAGGAAGAGGGGAGGAGGCTGCAGTAGGAGCGGAGAGGTCACATGGGCCCGCTCATTAGTGTAATGCAATATGCACTGCACCCCCCTGTCCATCAGTGGCAGGGATTGCACTGCATCCCCCTGTCCATCAGCGGCAGGGCGAGTGCTGCACATTACATTGCACTATGTGTACTCTCCCCCTATCATCAGTATATGCCCCCATGCTGCCGCACACCATAAAATAATAAACCATTGACCGTTCTGACTCTCCATCGCTAGGTCACCGCCGTGTCCTCCGGTCTTGCTGCTTTTGCTGGCATCATGTGACTGGCGCAGCAGCGGTGACGTCATCGCTGCTGCGCCGGTCATATGACTCCAGCAAAAGCAGCAAGACAGCAGGACGCAGAGGTGACATTGTGACGGAGGGTGAGAAAGATCAATGGATTATTAATTTATGGTGTGCGGCCACATGCGGGCAACTACTGTGACAATAGGGGCGAGTATACCAGTGATGGGGGCTATATAACAATATGGGGACCATATACCAGTGATGGTGGGGCCATATACCAAGCTGAGAGTCTATATACCAGTGATGGGGGAATATGTACAGTGAAGGGGGTATATACCATGATGGGGATGCTATATACTAGTGATGGGGCTATATAAAGTATTACCAGGATGGGGGCTATATACCAGGCTGGGAGTCTTTATACCAGTGATGGGGGAATATGTACAGGGAGGGGGGTATATACCAGGCTGAGGGGCCATTTACCATGATGGGGGAGCTATATACCAGTGATGAGGGTCTGTAAACAGTGATGATTGCTATATACCAGTCATGAGAGGGTATATACGAGGATGAGGGTCTGCTGCATTTCCCACCCTAGGCTTATACTCTTGTAGGTTTTCCCAGTTCCCTTTGGAAGTACACTGAGCTGTAGGCTGATTTTCTGCTAAGGGAAAAAAAAACCAAAAAAAACCTTTAAATCTTCTTTCTTAGCGAGTGTGACGAGCTTAGTGTGAGCGCAAGTGCAGACGGAAGTAAGTGTGTGACTTGTGATTCAGTGAGGAGGTATTTGGGAATCCTGTAACAAATACCTGTGTGAATTGCTGACTGCTTTTGTTTTTTTACCTTTTTAATTTTATTGGGCTTTCTTAATTTTCATTTCTCTCTACAAGTTTATAGTCTCTTATTTTACTACCTGTAAGTTAAAGGGTTAACTACTTTGCACTTAAAACCTGTGGTGTAGCTATACTTACAAAGGGTTAATTAAGGGTGGGGGTGCCTAATTAAGGGTTTATAAGTAGCAACTTGTTGGGGCTTCAGTCCTTTGCAAGTACACTGAGCTGTATCTGATTTTCTGCTAAGGGAAAAAAAACAAAAAAACCTTTAGGGTATGTGCCCACAGGATGTTTTTGCTGCGTTTTTCCTTCGGTTTCTGCATGCAGAAAACCATTGGTTTTACGGTAATGTATGCGAATTTGTTCCTGCGGTTTTGATTCCCAGCAAAACCAATGTGTTTCACAGAAACGCTGTGCCCACACATTGGTTTTGCAAGTGTCAAGAACTGTCAAATACCTGCGTTTTTGCTGCGGATGGGAAAGAATTGACATGTTAATTATTTTCTTGCGTTTTTGCTAAAGTCAATGTAAGAAATGCAGCTATCAAAAACGCAGTAAAAACGCACATGGAATAATTCTGGAGATCCAAGATGGCCGAGATCCAGGAAGGATGCATGTGAAGAAGCTCCTGCTACCTGATCCTCAATCACAGGCATCCGCGGCTCTGGAAGTGCTATTTGGCCTCCATTCATCCCTAAATCATCTGCTGCCTCATCCCAGCACACCAAGCTGGGCTTATTTTTACCTGTCTACCACCTCAAGCTCTCATTTTGGCCTGACTGTGTGACCTCCCCCTCACAGAGCTGTGCTGCCACAAGGAGCTCTGCCACCTGCTCTTACAGGGACTTTCTATCTGTCCTCGGGTGCACACTCTGCACTGTGTCTCCTCCAGCAGCTGCAACCACAGACTGGCTCACACAAACAGAATGGAGCTGGGCTGCTGATATCTGACACTCCAGGAAGCAGTGAGGAGCCTTTGCCAGGACCTGCTATTTGAGAAGTCACTGGAGTGGTAAGTGAAAGACAGCTCCTGCAGAGATAATGGTGACTCAGGAAAGTTAACCCTCGCTGGCACACATAACACAGTGTAAGTGCTATCAGGAAACATTCCCACTCAGAGGAAGGTTATTAACAATCTTGGCCACACATTGAGCAGCAACAGGGCTGAGATACAGAGCTAAGACCAAATAGACTGTGCCTGGATGAGTGGAGGGGAGAGAAGCTCCCTCAAGGCTGCTCGGTATTGCACTTTTGCAAGAGACTAACAACACCTTGGCCCATACAGGACCCTGTCTTTCTGATCTCAGAGTATATTCTAGTGGCTGGCACCATAAACTATCTTTGTGGGGACACCTGATCTGCTGTAACCCGCTGCAATTTGGGTAACACTGTTGTGCTGTCGGTATCTGCTCCCACTACAGAAGATCCTACTCCTCACTGACCCCCACCCTTACTTGTAGGACTGCAGCATCACTGCCTCACAACTCCTGCAGCATTCAGACTTATCAGTTCTATTGTTAACCCCTGCAGTGCTAGACGCCACCTGGGCCTGTAGTGCTATATCTTCTGGATCTCCACATGTGCTTTATTCCTCTATTTCTCTGATACTACGGATACATAACGTCATGTGAAGCATCATGTATACTCAGTAGAGACTAACGGGTTATAAGAATCCCATAAGAATCAACTCCCACTTCCGGTTCCGGCGCTGTGCTGATGGCTGCCTGAAATGAGGGCTCCTGTCCCTGAGCCGACAATCCGTCACAATCACCGGGTTTAAGGAGCCATCCGGGCCATATCCACGCTGGCGTCCACTCCCCGTACCACAGGGACTCTGGACAGATACATATTGAGGAGTACGGGCGGAGAGGAGACTGTCACCCGGCGCATCACGAGGCCGAGCGGGACACAGCTTAAGATGGCGGCGGAAGTGCGAGCCAGCGCCGCCAAAACGAAAGAACACAGCCGTGCTGCCAAATCCTCCGGGGGGTGAGGAGGCCAGACTGGAGGTACCGCCAGGAGCAGACCAGAACCGCCGGCGAGAGGTTTGAACGGGGGATCATCTCCCGCTTCGGGAGTGGGCGAGACGCAGCCTAGGAATAACAATAGTAATGGCGGACAACGAGGGGGGACCTCCGGTGGTGAAATGGGGGACCCAGCCTCCTGTATGCACACTGTGGATGTGCAATCCTTAGCTAAAGAGGTCGCACCATACCTTGCGGCTGATCTGAAAGCGGCGGTCAAGGAAGCTGTAGCAGAAGTGATTCAGGATCTACAGCGCACGGTATCAGCTCAAGGGGACCGGCTGCAAGAGGCAGAACGTAGATTGGGAGAAGCTGAAGACAGAATTCTGCGCTTGGAAGAGCAGGTGGCGGGCTTGCAAAAGCAGGCGGTGTACTCGGAAGACAAATTAGATGATTTGGAAAACCGGTCCCGCCGGAATAATCTGCGTTTGGTGGGTCTACCTGAATCCATCTCACCTGGTCAACTGGACGCTATCTGGGAGGTGGAACTGCCAAAGGTGCTGGGTATGCAACATAAATGCAGAGTTGAGCGCTTGCACCGAGTGGGCCCGCCACGGGACCCGCAAGACAACCCGAGACAAGCTATTGCAAGATATCTGGACTACAAGGACAAAGAAACACTACTGAGGGAGTACAGGTCCAGAAGGCTCCCATTGATAGTGGGTGGCCACAGAGTCAGGTTATATGAAGACTTTTCGGCTTCAGTGGCACGTAAGAGGAAACTGTTCAGTCCAGCCTGCTCCCTGCTTTTTAAACAAAACGTGCGCTTCCAACTAGCGTTTCCGGCTATACTCAGGTTTCGGGATCCAAAAGGTGTCCTGAAATCATTTACAGACAGTGCTGCAGCGATGCAATTTATTCAAGGTTGTGCTTCCTTTGGGTTTCATCGTCGCACGCCAGAGAACGGGAATTCCCCAAGATCCCAGACACAACGCTCGTACGCTGACGCTGTTACAGAGAAAATGGTTCCTGGATGACGCGATAGTTACTCTGACAACGCAAATTGGACAACGCAACAGCGTCGCAGGCGTAATCATCGCTCCAGTGAGGAAGCCTCATCTAGAGACCAATGCACGGCGACAATACTGGACTCAGCTGAGATTGGGAACGCATCGGACGTGTGACACAGCAAGGAAGGATTGCTTTACAAGTTGTGACTTCCCTATGATGATCTTGGCATCTTATCTCTGAGGATCCATGGACAGACCGATGCTAATGGATAGCCATGTCTACTAAAGCTACTGGCAAGCGTTGGTTCCCATTTTCAATCCTCCCTCTCTGCTTTTTTGTTTCCGCTCATATGACGTTTCCACTTCACTCCCGTACATCTATATGTACTCCATATACTTTCTCACCGACTCAATCTCAATCTTGAACTTAAACCTCTTCATCCCCTTTTCATCCCTCTCATATACATATTTCTACACACTCCCTTCCCCTCCTCTATTCCCCCCACATTCACACAATTACTCTCTTGCCTCTCACTTCTATTTCCACATCCTCCTCTCCCCCCCCCCCCCAGTATTCCCCCCTCTCCTTCCCCCCTCCACCTCGCAATTTCTCCCTCTCATTCGCTCTCCTATATGTCCCACTTTCCTCCTCTTCTTTCATTTCTCCCCTTCCTTTCTTTTCTCTACCTTTCTCTCTCTTCATCTCTCTTTTTACGTGAATATCATATGATGAGAAGTTCACTCCATAGTCTGATTGCCCTAATGTGCCTCCCTTACTACTGGTGTTGTTTTTTTTTTTTTTCTTTCTCTTTTTCTTTTCTTTTCTTTCTGGGAAGGGATGTATATTATATCTGAAGTTGGGGGTATGTATAAGCTTACATGTCCAAGGCAACATATACCAATTCAACGCCTTCTTGGAATGGTTCCGTATATGTGAATATCAGGCGTAAGGCTCAGGGCGGGCCGCGTCAGCACAGAAAAAAGGAAGCCATGGGGTAAAGGAAAGACATTTTCCCGAGAGGAAACTTGTTTGTTGAAGTTCCCATCTCGTGTGCCCGGCATGGTCGGGTGATGACTAATAAGGGGAGGGTTGTTTGTTTCAGTTTATTTTTTGTGGTTGTGTTGTTGCTCCCAATAGGTTTATTACTCCAAGTATATAGTGCTGTATCATTGGATGCTCTGATTTCCCAACACATGAAATGGGTACTATACTATCTAGTCGTCAATCCGAGACTCTGGGGTGGGCTGGGTGCCTACTTTTCTCCTCATGACGTTATGAAAAATGGTTAGAGTAATAACCTGGAATGTTAAGGGGCTTAGGTCCCCCAATAAGAGACATATGGTGCTTAGACATCTGAAAAGACTTAAGGTGGACATTGCCCTTTTACAGGAGACACATCTTAGGCAACATGAGTTACATTACATGCAAAAGCAATGGGTGGGAGCGGGATGGATTTCAGGTGCACAAGACCGTAAAGCTGGGGTATTAATACTAGTTAACAAACATCTAGCTCATACTGAGGTATCGGTATCTAGAGACCAAGAGGGGAGGGTACTACATTTAGTCCTGGAAGTAAAGGCTCAACGGTTAAGTCTATATAACATCTATGCTCCAAACGGCCCGCAGGGTCAGTTCCTTAGAGATTTACAGACGAGGTGGTTGGAGGATAGTGAACCAAATATAATAATTGGAGGCGACTTTAACGAAGTAATGACTGAAGATTTGGATAGGAGGAGGGATACCTACGGGACTTCGGGTCTTATAGGAGCACCTAGGCAGGGAGGAGCATTAGCTGACATGGTGAGGTCTTTGGGTTTGGCAGATGTGTGGCGAACTCTACACCCACAGGAGTTGGAATATACTCATTACTCGTACCCCCACTCGTCTTGGTCACGATTAGATATGTTCCTGGCAAATACGAAAATGTTGCGATCCATAGAGGGTGCAGAGATCGAGCCAATGGTCATCTCAGACCACAGTCCGGTGTCTTTGGACATCCTTGATGTTCAACCTAAAGGATCGGACATCCTGTGGCGCTTTCCCTCACATCTGTCGAAACTGGGAGACTTTAGGACCAGACTTAAAGAATGGTGGCTTGAGTTCTCGAGAGATAACACGGCCCACAAAGATGACCATACGTTGTTCTGGGGAGCGGGGAAGGCAGTGGTTAGAGGACAAATTATTGCTCATACTTTAACACAAAAGAAGAAGCTGACAGAACAGTACTCAGTGGCCAGCGCGAAAGTCACAGACGCTTACAGGACATTCCGCCTCACATGTAATCAGTCCGACAGACAGAAATGGACAGAGGCGAGGAAAGATTTTGACAGATTGGCAGAGACCAGGGAAATCATGATACGTGGTCAGCTGGACGTGGATCTAAATAGATTTGGCGATAAGGCGGGGAAGTTACTGGCGAACCTGGCTAGGGGTCGCAGATTACCTAATCCGATTATGGGACTACTTCGTCAGGGTGGGGAAGTGGTTACTAGCCCAAGAGACATTAATAATGTACTGGGAGACTTTTACCGAAAGCTTTACAGAGTACAGGGAGAACAAATGTCGGGAGGAGAAGATTGGTTACGAAAGATACACCTTGACTCGATCTCGGAAGCAGATCTGGACGTTCTTAACAAACCCATATCGGAATCCGAGGTCGACTCAGCCATCAGGAAATTGGGTACTAATAAGGCACCAGGCCCAGACGGTTATACGGGGGAGTTTTATAAAATCCTGAGAGAGGAGGTGACCCCAACACTGACGGGGATGTTTAATAGATTTACCATGGGTGACCCTATACCTGACGACACGAATATGGCCTATATTAAATTGTTGCCCAAAGGAGATAAAGATAGAGAAAATCCGGCAAATTACAGGCCTATATCTCTCGTAAATGTGGACCTTAAACTTCTATGTAAAATAATGGCAGACAGGCTGGCCCAGGTCCTCCCAGAACTCATTGAGGCTCACCAATCTGGGTTTGTTAAAGGGCGTTCCGCAGTGACTAACATCCGCAAGGCGTTATTGGTGTTGGACGTGGTGCGAAATAGTGCCAGACAGGAGGGGAAACATCCGGCCATGGTCACCTTGGACGCAGAAAAGGCGTTTGATAATGTCCGGTGGCCATGGCTGGATCTGGTTATGAATAGAATGGGCATAGAGGGCAGATTTCGTAGCTTTATTTCTAATCTTTATTCTAACCCTACTGCGAGGGTGCACACCCCGGGCTTCCTGTCACCGAAATTTCCGCTACAGAAAGGGACTCGGCAGGGGTGCCCACTATCGCCTCTATTGTTTAATATAGCCCTGGAGCCCCTGGCGAGATACATTAATAATGCTAGCCCATTTTCAGGAATTAAAGTGGGACGCTGCGAGGTGAAATCTGCTCTGTTCGCAGATGATATCGTTCTCTTTTTGGATAACCCGGAAAGTGATCTGCCTATGTTGATTAGGGGCATTGAGTCATTTGGAATCTTTGCGGGGTTTTCCTTAAACAGACGAAAATGCGAAATACTGAGTATTAGAGGGGGGAGAGCTTTAAGGGAAACTGCGAACGCATTGGGAATTCCGTTGGCCAACTCTCACATCAAATACCTAGGGATCCAGTTAGGCAGGACACCGAGCCAGGTCTACACCCTTAATTACTCCCCACTTTTTGACAAAATTGAACAGGAACTGAAAAGGTGGGCAAATCTTCCACTTTCCCTGTTGGGTCGATGTCATTTAGTAAAGATGGTAAGTTTTGCCCGACTTCTCTATCCTTTACAAACGATTCCCCTACTGTTGAAACATGTTGATGTACATAGGATTAACAGGGCATTCTCCACGTTCGTGTGGAAGGGAAAGAGACCTAGACTTCGTCTGGGTACGTTGATGCTACCGCGAGCTGAGGGGGGTACGAATTTACCTGACTTGAGGGGTTATAATCTGGCATGTTTGCTGCGGCACGTAGTAGAGTGGATCACAGCTGCTAACAGATATTCTGCTGGCCCACTTGAGGTGGAATTCTGTGCCCCTTGGGACCGTTGTTCCCTCCTACATTCATCCCTAGCAAGCATTCCGCCTCATATCAAGTCAGCCATTGTCTGCAAGGACACAATTGCGGCATGGAAGGCGGTCAGAAAGAAATGTGGCCTGTCCTGGAGGGTCTCTAAACATCTTAATCCATGGGCCTTCCCTGACTTTACTATGGGACGTGACAACGCACTATTCAGAGACTGGAGAAGGAAGGGGGTGTTGAAGATGGGCGATCTGCTACATAAGACGGAAGGACGTTGGATGACGGGGTTGGAGATTCTGGGCAATTTTGGACTGGGGGGGACACAGGGTCTCCAATATATGCAAATAAAAAATCACGTCATGGCACGACTACGTGATGTATCCAAGGAACTGTCCCCAAACGTTTGTGACAGGCTAATTAACATGGAATCTTCGCAGCTGAGCATCTCTTCCATATATAGGGAACTTAGGGTCATTCTGTCACCGAGTGGGGACTCGGGATTGTTCTCCGTGTGGAGGAGATATTTGGAGGATGACTCAGTGCAGGACAGTATTTTGACAGGGTGGGATAAAGTAGGGCGCGCTATATTTCCAGTGAACAGTGGAGAGATTCACATTTCCGCATCATTCATGCGATGGTATACGGATTTAACTTCCCGCGTTCTGTATCCAATCCAGATCGCCTACTTAATTGCCCGAAATGTCAGCGGGAAAAAACTGATATGATACATGGTATATGGAAATGCCCTAAGGTCCAAGTATTCTGGAGCATGGTAGATGCCCTGCTCTATAGTTACTGTAAATATCACTAGGCTATGGAACCCTCGAAATGGATATTCCAGGACTTGGAGAAGCCTGGGAGTCACAGAGGGGCCTTGCGTTTGGCTCATGTCCTTATGCTGTTAGCGAAATTTCTGCTACTCCTTTTCTGGCTACGACCGGACATGGTGATGGGCTTGGACAGAGCGCTGGAAATAGATAGACGAGAGGTGCTAAGAGATAAGGAGGCGATGATGGTGGCCTTCATGGAGAAATGGAGGAGCTTCATAGAAGCCAAGACCTCAGGGGAAGCGATACGTCATATCATGGTCCCACTTAAAGACACTTCATGGTACCTTCTGGAGGAATTAGGGGGGACTTTGGGACGACTAGATGTAGGATAAGAAATATGTTATAGGGGAGTAAAGATAGGGACTCACACTTACAGATAGATTTATAAGATGGCAAGGTCTCGTACATCCACCGCTGGAATATAAACGGTATTAGATATTGAGACACAAAGCCTTGAATAGGTGGTATTGGAGGGGTCCTTGCCCATACCTTGCGGCACTTGGATATTACTTGGAGATTTGGGAGCATTGTGGTTTTTGTTATATGATAAATACACCGATTTGACATGCAAAAATGTCTATATTAATGTTTGTTTAATTTTTGTATGATTGTCTTGCTCTGATTTTGTATATTATGATTATACCGAATGTAAACTATTTTTGTTGGAAGAAAACTTTGGTGGAAAATTGAATAAATATGATGTTTCAAAAAAAAAAAACGCACATGAAAAAGCAGACAAGATCATAGCTAATCTCCTGTCAAAGACTCTGGGATCCTCAGGTTTTGCTGCGCTCAGGACTGTTTAAAAAACGTCCTGTGGGCACATACCCTTAAATCTTCTTTCTTAGCGAGTGTGACAAGCGGAGTGTGTGCGGGAGCGCAACTGCGGACGAAAGTAAGTGTATGACTTGTGATTCAGTGACTTTGGATTCAGGGAGTTTGGAAGGGAGGACTTACTGAATTGCTGGTTGTATTTCAGTAATACTTGCATTTCTTTTTACTTATCATTTCTGTCTGGTGCAATCCCCATTAGGAAATGAGCTCCATAATTGACAATGCCATCCAGTGTACATCTTGCCACATGTATGCAATCCTTGAACAGCCGGTTGAGGGTGCATACTGCTGTGTGAGATGTGAGTATGTTGTGCATTTGGAAGGCCAGATACTGGATCTAAATGAACAACTGGCAACGCAGAGATCCATAGACAATATGGAAAGGAGTCTTCTGCTCACTGAACAGCTGCTCAATGGCATAGATGTGGGGGAGGATGGTAGCATGGAGCTGCAGGACAGTGAGGTAGCTACCTGGGTGCCAGGGAGGCTAGCCCTGATCTGGCACACGCCAATAAATTTGCTAAGTTGGCAGATGAGGGAGGTGGGAGTTCAGGTATAGCACTGCTGCAGCAGGGCATATCCTCTGAAAGCCGGAGGAGTGTCTGCTCCAGTAAGGGGAAAAACAGGAGAGCAGGGCAGGCCAGGCAGGTGCTGGTAGTGGGGGACTCAATTATTAGGGGAATAGATAGGGCAATCTGTCACAAAGACAGGGATCGTCGAACAGTCTGCTGCCTACCTGGCGCTCGAGTCCGGCACATCTCTGATCTGGTTGACAGATTACTGGGAGGGGTTGGTGAGGACCCAGCGGTCATGGTGCACATTGGCACATATGACAAAGTTAGAGGTAGGTGGAAGGTCCTTAAATATGATTTCAGGGAATTAGGCTACAAGCTTAAGGCAAGGACCTCCAAGGTAGTATTCTCGGAAATACTGCCTGTATCACGTGCCACACCAGAGAGGCTATGGGAAATTACGGAGATAAATTAGTGGCTCAGGAATTGGTGTAGGAAGGAGGGGTTTTGGTTCCTGGAGAACTGGGCCGACTTCTCTGTTGGCTACAGGTTCTATGATAAGGACGAGCTGCACCTCAATGAGGAGGGTGCAGCTGTGCTGGGGGAGAAAATGGCTAGAAGGTTGGAGGAGTGTTTAAACTAGGGATTGGGGGGGAGGGTGCTTATTGAACAGGAGGGAAAGATAGTGTAAATAGTAACCTGGGCACAAGTAATAAAATTGGGGGTGGCATGGGGGATGGGGTTAGAACAGTCAATATAGTAGGAAGGAATAGAGGTAAAGAGAGATGCATAAAGTGCATGTACACTAATGCCAGAAGCCTCACCAACAAAATGGAAGAATTAGAATTGATTTTGTTGGAAAATAATTATGACATGGTGGGGATATCTGAGACCTGGCCGGACGTGAGCTATGACTGGGCTGTAAATTTACAGGGCTATAGTCTGTTCAGAAATAACTGTACAAATAAGCGAGGGGGAGGTGTCTGTTTATACGTAAAATTATCCTTAAAACCCATACTGCGTGATATTATAGGTGAATCTAAGAATCTAATGAAAATGTGGAGTCCCTGTGGGTGGAGATAAGGGGAATGGGAAAAATAAATTACTGATAGGGGTTTGCTTGAAGTCTCCAACAATAATGGAAGTGGAGGAGAATATCCTCATAAAGCAAATAGATGAAGCAGCGACTCAGGGAGAAGTCATTATTATGGGGGACTTCAACTACTCTGAAATACATTGGGGAACAAAAACCTGCAGTTTCAGCAAAGGTAATAGGTTTTTGACAACCATGAGAGACAATTATCTTTCACCCAACAAGAAGGGGTGCACTGTTAGACCTAATATTAACCAACAGGCCGGACCGCATATCACATTTACAGGTTGGAGATCACTTGGGTAATAGTGATCATTAAATAATACGTTTTCAAGTATCTTTTAATAAGATGTGTAGTAGAGGAGCAACAAGGACACTAAACTTCAGGATGGCAAATTTCCAACGGTTGGAGTAAGTAAAGAGGGAGGGCACCACTAATATATAAAAATGAAAGGACTGGGGATCGCTAGGACAATTAAAGGGTTAAACACGTGGAAAGAGGAACAGAAGGTCCCTAAAGAGCGATACAACCTCATATAAATGTATTTCGATATTAGTAAATTTATTTAATGAAAAAGAAAACCACACTGAAGTAAACACACAAGATAAAAACAATTAAAAAGCTGAATGCAGCTTATTACAGTACATATGAAATTGGTGTTTCATAAGCAACTACCGCACCCTAAGCGAAACTGGTTACAGTATCATACATTCCAATAAAGATTATACAAAGTATTTGCTCATGGAATACATAACAAGTTCACATACATAGATAAATCACACAGAATATGCGACCATATAGTATATATTGCAAACCACGGCTCCCATAAGTGTACACTTTGTGAGGTAGCAAGGGGAATGGTGGTAGAGGGACGCTATGTTTCCCCAAGGATGGTGAGCTACTGCATGTACGGGACAGGAGATGCTTACATGAGCATAGGTGAGGTAGGTGTGGCCACCGTTACTGAGAACGGTGGCTGTTGGTAAAGCCTGTTATGGGACCTCATCTATGAGGAATGGGGGAAGGTTTTTGGGCGGGCCTCCATTCCTCATCTCCCGCCCCAGGCTTTTGAAGTAGCTGGGAGGGAAAGACAGGTGAGAAATGTTAGGCCGGAAGAGACGGCTGTGAAGGTCTTGTGAGATGAGATCAGACTAGAGAGGAGTTCAGTCGGTGAAAAAGGAGCCTGTGAGCACACAGAGAGCGTGTACCGGACCCCAAGGTGGGGAAGGACCCCTAGGCGAGCTCCAGGAGGAGCAGGTTTAGGACCGACGCTATTATCCTGATGTAAGGACTGTTTTTTTGGTTTGTTTTTGCCATTGTGTGAAATAAAACACACTTGTTTTTGGACTGAGCCTGAGTGTCACTGCCTTACTTGCTGCTGCTATAGAGACTGATCCCTACATATGGTGGAGAATGCGGGCAATGCAGTAAGGCATACACTAACCGCTGTAGAGGACGAGTTGTATGTCCTGGGTGAAGCAAGCCCTAAAGCAGCGCTCAGCAATGGAGGACGTTGTAAAGGCATTGATTGAAGCCAACCTGCAGCAGAAGCAGCAACAGCAGATGTATGCTGAGGCGCTGCAGGCCCAGCAGCACAGCCATACGGAGGCCCTGAGACTTCAACAGCAAACTAACCAACTCCTGATGGAACAGTTAACAGCCCTGAGGTCAAGCGCATCATCTGATCCACAGCAGGACATCAAGAAGAGGGTTTGTGCGTCCCTCCAAAAGATGACCGCAGGGGACGATGTTGAAGCTTTCTTGGCGGGGTTCGAGAGAGTGGCAGAGCGAGAGAGTCTGCCGCCACACCAATGGTCAGAGGTCGTAGCGCCATATCTGATTGGAGAGCCCCAGAAAGCGTACTACGACCTGAGCGAGCAGGACGCCCGGGACTATCAAAAGGTAAAAGCCGAGATTCTAGCTCGATTAGGTGTGAATGTGTATCTCCGTGCCCAGAGAGTCCATCGCTGGGCTTATGTAGAGACTGTAGCGGTCCGGTCTCAGATGTATGATCTCGTCCATCTTGTAAAAAAATGGTTACAGCCGGAGCTGTTGTCCGCAGCACAGATGGTGGAAAGAGTGGTACTGGACAAGTTTGTGCGGGCCTTGCCCCCATCCATACAGCAGTGGGTGGGACATGGGGACCCTGTCGATGCCAACCAGCTGGTCGGTTTGGTGGAACGTTATGAGGCCACCCAGAACTTGTTAAAAGTTTCTTCCCCAGCCCGTGTGCTCCCCAAATCCCGCAAGGTCATCGACCCTGAGAAATACAGGACTCTGACACGCACCCCCACTCAGGCAAGGAAGCTAGAGACTGTTGTGTGCTGGAGGTGTCAAGAGCGAGGACACATTGCTGCAAACTGCCCTATCACCACCGATCCTATGGACTGCAGTGTGGCCCGGCGTGTCTCCCTCTATGCCTTCCCGGTATATACCGCTGCTTCCCCAGAGCCTGCACCTATCTCTCCCATGTGTCAGGTTACGGTGGCGGGATGTCCTGCAGCTGCCCTCTTGGCCTCGGGAAGCCTTATCACCCTGGTGCATGCCACCTTGGCTGGGTCTGCATCCTACACGGGACGTAATGTGGGGGTCTTATGCATTCATGGGGATTTGAAAGAGTACCCTACCGCCATAATCACTATCCAAACCCCGAAGGGAGAGTGTCGTCATGAGGTGGGAGTGTTAGAGTCCCTGCCGTATGGACTGATCCTTGGGAGAGACTTTCCTCTATTCTGGACTCTGTTACCGGGAAACCCGGGGTTAAGGGGTAAACAAGTCGAGAATGTCACGGACCCTGAGCCTGAACCTCGTGATCCCGACTCAGGGGTGCCAGCCGTGGGAGTAACAATGTCCCCTCTAGAGGTATTAGCTGGTGAAGCCGACGAGCTCGGGTCAGTACCTGAGTTCGCAGAGTTGGGAATTCCCCGTGACAATTTTGGTACTGCACAGCTCCAAGACCCGACGTTAAATAGGGCAAGGGAAAACGTTATTTGTATTAATGGGGTGTTTCAGTACCCAGGAGCAGACCAGGTGTTTCCCCACATGGCTGTCAACCAGGATCTGTTATACAGGGTTGACAGAGTGCGGGGTGAGACCTTGGAACAGCTGGTGGTTCCGCAGCCTTATCGCCCGACGGTGCTCGACTTGGCACATAGGCATGTGCTGGGCGGACACCTCGGCCATAAAAAGACTCTGGAACGAATTCTGCAGCGTTTTTACTGGCCGGGAGTGTTTCGGGAGGTACAGCGGTATTGCGAATCATGCCCCGAGTGTCAGCAATCCGCTCCTATGCCGCACTTCCGTAGTCCCTTGGTACCCCTGCCCATTATAGACGTACCATTTGAAAGGGTCGCCATGGATCTGGTGGGTCCTCTGGTCAAGTCTGCCCGAGGGCATCAGCATATCCTGGTAATCATGGATTACGCTACCAGGTATCCAGAGGCAATTCCACTGCGGCACACCTCGGCGAAATTGATAGCCAAAGAGCTACTCGCCGTGTTCTGCCGGGTAGGAATCCCTAAAGAAATACTTACGGACCAGGGGACGCCGTTCATGTCCAAGGTTACCAAGGAGCTATGTAAACTGTTCCGGGTAAAGCAGTTGCGCACCTCGGTCTACCATCCGCAGACAGATGGCTTAGTTGAAAGATTCAACAAAACCCTAAAGAGCATGCTGAAAAAGGTGGTATCCAGGGATGGGAAGGACTGGGATTGTCTTCTACCATACCTGATGTTCGCGATTCGGGAGGTACCACAGGCCTCAACAGGTTTTTCTCCGTTCGAACTCGTGTATGCTAGACATCCCCGGGGCCTGCTCGACATTGCCAAGGAGGGATGGGAGCAGGAACCCACCCCTCACAAAAGTGTAGTAGAGCACATCGCGACCATGCAGGACCGGATGGCAGCGGTGATGCCGATAGTGAAAGAACACTTAGAGGAAGCCCAAAGAGCTCAAAGTCGGGTATATAATAGATCCGCTAAGGTCAGAACTTTTAACCCGGGAGACAGAGTCCTGGTACTAGTGCCTACTGTGGAGAGTAAATTCTTGGCGAAGTGGCAAGGGCCCTACGAAGTCCTAGAAAGAGTTGGGGAGGTCAACTACAAGGTATATCAGCCGGGTCGGAGAAAGACCGAGCAGATATACCATGTCAATCTGCTAAAAGCCTGGAAAGACAGAGAGGGTCTGGGTACGGAAGGGTCTCCAGCTGACCGTCCTCCTGCACTGACTTTACAGGCCAAGGTGGTGCCTGAGGGGGCAGTGGCAGAAGTGATGATAGCCGAAACCCTCACGAAAAACCAGCAGCAAGAGTCTCGAGAGTTTGTGGCCAGGAATACGGATGTATTTTCAAAGCTGCCAGGGCGTACCTCGTTGATTACACACGACATTGTCACCGAGCCCCAGGTAAAAGTTCGGATGAGGCCCTACCGAGTACCTGAGGCACGGCGAAAGGCCATTTCAAAGGAGGTTCGTCAAATGCTGGAGTTAGGGGTTATTGAGGAGTCGAAAAGTGAATGGGCTAGTCCCATTGTGCTCATTCCCAAACCCGATGGGACGATACGGTTTTGCAACGACTTCCGTAAGCTGAACGAGGTCTCTAAATTTGACGCTTATCCAATGCCACGAGTAGACGAGCTCATTGAAAGACTCGGAAAGCCCGGTACTTCTCCACACTCGATCTAACTAAGGGATACTGGCAAGTACCCCTTACGGATAGCGCCAAAGAGAAGACCGCGTTCATCACCCCGGAGGGTCTGTTTCACTACCTGGTGTTGCCATTTGGCTTACATGGGGCTCCAGCCACGTTCCAAAGATTAATGGACATCGTGTTGAAGCCTCATCAAAGGTACGCCTCGGCCTATCTGGATGACGTCATCGTTTTCAGCAGCGACTGGGAGAGCCACTTGGCCAAGGTACAGGCTGTGGTGGACTCTCTCCGGGCAGCGGGGCTGACTGCCAACCCCAAAAAGTGTGCTCTGGGAATGGAGGAGGCACGCTATTTGGGGTATGTGATAGGGCGAGGTATGATTAAGCCGCAGGTCAACAAGGTCGAAGCCATCCAGAGTTGGCCCCAACCAAGGACAGTAAAGCAGGTGAGAGCCTTTCTGGGAATTGTGGGATACTACAGAAGGTTCATCCCCAATTTTGCCACCCTCTCAGCCCCATTGACAGACCTTCTGAAAGGAAGACGGCCCGTCATGGTAAAGTGGAACCCCCAGGCAGAGCATGCCTTTCTGGTCTTGAAGACGGTGTTATGCGGGTCTCCCATCCTTATCACACCTGACTTCACCCAAACCTTCATCGTTCAGACAGATGCATCAGAAGTAGGGCTAGGTGCAGTCCTTTCTCAGGAGGTGCATGGGGAAGAACACCCCGTTAACTACCTGAGCCGCAAGCTCACGCCTGCAGAGAAAAATTACAGTGTGGTCGAGAGGGAGTGCCTAGCCATCAAATGGGCCTTGGAAGCGTTGAGGTATTACCTGCTGGGGCGACGGTTTCGGTTGGTGACTGACCACTCCACACTCACGTGGATGAGCCAGTCAAGAGAGAGGAATGCGCAAGTCACCAGGTGGTTCTTGTCACTCCAGAACTTCAACTTCACGGTGGAACACAGAGCCGGGAGGCTGCAGGGCAATGCCGATGCCTTGTCCCGGACTCACTGTTTGGTGACAGGAGTTCACCCCCCAGGGTTGAACTGAGGGGGGGGGTGTGTGAGGTAGCAAGGGGAATGGTGGTAGAGGGACACTATGTTTCCCCAAGGATGGTGAGCTACTGCATGTACGGGACAGGAGATGCTTACATGAGCATAGGTGAGGTAGGTGTGGCCACCGTTACTGAGAACGGTGGCTGTTGGTAAAGCCTGTTATGGGACCTCATCTATGAGGAATGGGGGAAGGTTTTTGGGCGGGCCTCCATTCCTCATCTCCCGCCCCAGGCTTTTGAAGTAGCTGGGAGGGAAAGACAGGTGAGAAAGGTTAGGCCGGAAGAGACGGCTGTCAAGGTGTTGTGAGATGAGATCAGACTAGAGAGGAGTTCAGTCGGTGAAAAAGGAGCCTGTGAGCACACAGAGAGCGTGTACCGGACCCCAAGGTGGGGAAGGACCCCTAGGCGAGCTCCAGGAGGAGCAGGTTTAGGACCGACGCTATTATCCTGATGTAAGGACTGTTTTTTTTGTTTGTTTTTGCCATTGTGTGAAATAAAACACACTTGTTTTTGGACTGAGCCTGAGTGTCACTGCCTTACTTGCTGCTGCTATAGAGACTGATCCCTACAACTTTTAGAAAACACTCCCTCATATATATATAGAAAGATTTTGTCTAAAAACCTCACTACAAAGTATATGGAGTCAATTGCAACTAATAGCAATGATCATACCCAGCAATATAGTACAAAGCCCTTTAGCATATCATGAGAAGTTAACAACATAGTAACCATGGGCTAATGGTGCTTAGTAGGATCAGAAATTTGACCCATGCAAGAGTGAGGTATGTGAAAGGTCCTATAAGACCAATATAAGAAAGTACATGAAGGAGGGAGAGGGGGAGGTTACAGAGTCATGTAACCAGTTTACCAGTTCCAGATAGTATAGGGTGTGGAGGGTGGCGCTCCCCACGAGTATCGCTGCCTGCGCCTGGCAGCTTCGTCAGGGGAAGGTGTCCTTCTCTGTGCGAGGTCATTTTTATAGGGCACTAGCCTCATTTCCTGGAATCATCCCCAGCTGGGTGTAGGAGGAGAACGGGTGGCCAGTCCGTCCCTCCTACATCCAGAATGCGCAGGCGCGGAAGCGCTAGAGCGCATGTCAGACTCCTCAAACATGACCGCCCGCATAGAGGCGACATGTCCGGGTGCGCATGCGTCAGAGACGTACTGCGCATGCCCGGGAGTCCGCAATGTTAGCAGTATGTTTCACCAGGTAACAAGTCCTGGTCATTAAAGGAAGGGGGCGCTCAGTTAGCAATCAACATGGGGCAAAGTTAGCACATATACAAGGTGATAATAAGTTTAATTAAACCTTTTTGAGAGTATTTTCAAGGAGAAAGAAAAATCTGATCCCTCCATAATACCTTAGAACATTATATGGGCTATATAAAGAGGGGAAGGCTAAGATGGCCAGCGCAGCAGTACATAAAATCCAACAAGCATTTTTTATATATAAATGTAACAGGCAATGCATCCAGTGGCATATACCAAAAGGAGATGAAACCATATAGATATATGGGAAGGTATTACCCATAGTAACTAAGAATATATACCTCCCAGAAAGCAATAACCAAACACAGTTTGGAGCAACACAAGAAAAATGTTCAGAGATAAATCAGATTAAGAGGAAACAAATTAAGAGAAAACAAGATACCAGGAGGGAAGAGAAAGAGAGGAGAGGGGGAGGAGAAGGGACAAGCGAGTGGAAAGGGCAAGGATGTGGGAAGGTATCCATATAAATATAAAGATGCTCAGACAAAGGGGAACCTTAGTACTAATATATCAGAAACTAACAGGGGACAAAGTCCAAGATAGGGACAGCCTCAACAAAGGGGAAACCTGGTCCATAGGTTCCGGTGGTCCAACCAGAATCCGAGGCCCAAGGTAATCCCCTAAAATAAGGGAGAGAAGAAAGGGGAAAGGGGGAGGACTACCAAGAGAGCGAACGAGAATAAAGAAGGGGTAAACAAGAATATAGATATATTTAAAGGGGCTTTGTTTATATAAACCCACATGTTTACCCAAGACAAGAAAATGTGGTAAGGATTTTTTATTATTATTATTATTATATATTATGCAAGAGTATAGGGAGAAGCTAAAAGGTTCTCCTCCAAACTCTTCTCACTTTTTAAGAACCAAATGCTCGAGGAAAAAACAAGGAATCAGGTTCAAAATACCAAAATCAGGAAAAAACGACAAAAGCTTATTTATAGAAACCCGTATATAAGAGTTCTTCATTGATGCCAGCCGGCGTCAAAGTATTCAGTCTATAGATCCAGGCCGACTCCCGTCGCAAAAGTTCCTTGGTTTTGTTTCCTCCTCGGATATTGGTATGGACTTTTTCCAGTCCCAAAACCCTTATATTTTTGGTATTACAGCGATGGTTCTCCAAAAAATGGGCTGCTACCGATGAGATGCCTTTTTCTTTACTTTCAAGGTCCTTTCTGGCCGTCCCAATATTCGATAGGTGTTGCTGAATGCGTTTTCTCAATTCCTGAGAAGTTTGGCCAATATAGGCCTTGGGACAGGTACAGATAAGTGCATAGACCAGATTTCTCGTTCTACAATTGAAGTAGCCAACCGGTTTCCTGGCTGTAGGAAAAATGTCAAAAAAGAGTGTATCATTGGACAACATCAAGGGACAGACATTACAGTTTCCACAAGGGAAAGAACCCTCCAAGGGGGTTCCCCTTCCAAGCTTCATACCTGGCCTAGTGAAGTGACTCCTAGTGAGAGAGTCTTTCAAGTTTCTAGCTCGCCTAGCAATCAAACGTGGCTGGGACGGAATACAATTTGCTGTTTGTGGCTCACTTAGGAGGATATCCCAATTCTTCTCCCTATACTCTTGCATAATATATAATAATAATAATAATAATAATAATAATAATAATAATAAAAAATCCTTACCACATTTTCTTGTCTTGGGTAAACATGTGGGTTTATATAAACAAAGCCCCTTTAAATATATCTATATTCTTGTTTACCCCTTCTTTATTCTCGTTCGCTCTCTTGGTAGTCCTCCCCCTTTCCCCTTTCCTTTCTTCTCTCCCTTATTTTAGGGGATTACCTTGGGCCTCGGATTCTGGTTGGACCACCGGAACCTATGGACCAGGTTTCCCCTTTGTTGAGGCTGTCCCTATCTTGGACTTTGTCCCCTGTTAGTTTCTGATATATTAGTACTAAGGTTCCCCTTTGTCTGAGCATCTTTATATTTATATGGATACCTTCCCACATCCTTGCCCTTTCCACTCGCTTGTCCCTTCTCCTCCCCCTCTCCTCTCTTTCTCTTCCCTCCTGGTATCTTGTTTTCTCTTAATTTGTTTCCTCTTAATCTGATTTATCTCTGAACATTTTTCTTGTGTTGCTCCAAACTGTGTTTGGTTATTGCTTTCTGGGAGGTATATATTCTTAGTTACTATGGGTAATACCTTCCCATATATCTATATGGTTTCATCTCCTTTTGGTATATGCCACTGGATGCATTGCCTGTTACATTTATATATAAAAAATGCTTGTTGGATTTTATGTACTGCTGCGCTGGCCATCTTAGCCTTCACCTCTTTATATAGCCCATATAATGTTCTAAGGTATTATGGAGGGATCAGATTTTTCTTTCTCCTTGAAAATACTCTCAAAAAGGTTTAATTAAACTTATTATCACCTTGTATATGTGCTAACTTTGCCCCATGTTGATTGCTAACTGAGCGCCCCCTTCCTTTAATGACCAGGACTTGTTACCTGGTGAAACATACTGCTAACATTGCGGACTCCCGGGCATGCGCAGTACGTCTCTGACGCATGCGCACCCGGACATGTCGCCTCTATGCGGGCGGTCATGTTTGAGGAGTCTGACATGCGCTCTAGCGCTTCCGCGCCTGCGCATTCTGGATGTAGGAGGGACGGACTGGCCACCCGTTCTCCTCCTACACCCAGCTGGGGATGATTCCAGGAAATGAGGCTAGTGCCCTATAAAAATGACCTCGCACAGAGAAGGACACCTTCCCCTGACGAAGCTGCCAGGCGCAGGCAGCGATACGCGTGGGGAGCGCCACCCTCCACACCCTATACTATCTGGAACTGGTAAACTGGTTACATGACTCTGTAACCTCCCCCTCTCCCTCCTTCATGTACTTTCTTATATTGGTCTTATAGGACCTTTCACATACCTCACTCTTGCATGGGTCAAATTTCTGATCCTACTAAGCACCATTAGCCCATGGTTACTATGTTGTTAACTTCTCATGATATACTAAAGGGCTTTGTACTATATTGCTGGGTATGATCATTGCTATTAGTTGCAATTGACTCCATATACTTTGTAGTGAGGTTTTTAGACAAAATCTTTCTATATATATATATGAGGGAGTGTTTTCTAAAAGTGTACACTTATGGGAGCCGTGGTTTGCAATATATACTATATGGTCGCATATTCTGTGTGATTTATCTATGTATGTGAACTTGTTATGTATTCCATGAGCAAATACTTTGTATAATCTTTATTGGAATGTATGATACTGTAACCAGTTTCGCTTAGGGTGCGGTAGTTGCTTATGAAACACCAATTTCATATGTACTGTAATAAGCTGCATTCAGCTTTTTAATTGTTTTTATCTTGTGTGTTTACTTCAGTGTGGTTTTCTTTTTTATTAAATAAATTTACTAATATCGAAATACATTTATATGAGGTTGTATCGCTCTTTAGGGACCTTCTGTTCCTCTTTCCACAAATTTCCAACGGTTGAGAGATGATCTTAATGCAATAAACTGGGACAATGTCCTGAGACATAAAAGTACACAAAGCAAATGGGAGATGTTTAATAGCATCCTGAATAGGACCTGTGCACAATATATACCCTATGGGAATAAGCATGCTAGAAATAGGAGGAAACCACTATGGCTAAATAAAGTGGTAACAGGTGCAATACGTGACAAAAAGAAAGCATTTAGGGAATTAAAGCAAGTAGGTAGTGATGAAGTGTTAAAATAAATACAGAAAATTAAATAACATCTGTAAAAAGCAAATCAAGGCATCAAAGATTGAGAAAGAGAGACTCATTGCCAGAGAAAGTAAAATTAATCCCAAAATATTTTTTAACTACATAAATAGTAAGAAACTAAAAAATTATTGTGTTGGCCCCTTTAAAAATAATCTGTTTGAAATGGTGGATGAGGGTGAGGAAAAAGCCAATATGCTAAATGACTTTTTTTCAACAGTATTTACCGTACACAAGAAAATCCCATGACAGACAATATGATCAGACAATATGATCAGTGATAACAAAAACTCTCAATTAAATGTCACCTGCTTAACCCAGCAGGAAGTACGGCATTGTCTAAAAATCACTAAAATTGACAAATCCCCGGGCCCGGATGAGATACACCCCTGAGTGCTGCAGGAATTAAGTACTGTCGTAGATACACCATCATTTTTAATTTTTAAAGATTCCATAATAACAGGGTCTGTACCGCAGGACTGGCGTATAGCAAATGTGGTGCCAATATTCAAAAAGGGGACAAAAACTGAACTGGGAAATTATAGGCCAGTAAGCTTAACCTCTACTGTGGGTAAAATCCTAGAGGGTTTTCTAAGAGATGCTATACTGGAGTACCTGAAGAAAAATAACCTCATGACCCAATATCAACATGGGTTTACTAGGGACCGTTCCTGTCAAACTAATTTGATAAGCTTCTATGAAGAAGCAAGTTCTGGACTGGACCAAAGAAATGCAGTGGACGTGGTGTATATGGACTTTTCAAAAGCTTTTGATATGGTGCCACACAAAAGTTTGATGCATAAAATGAGAGCAATGGGGATAGGGGAAAATATGTGTAAGTGGGTTAAGAACTGGCTTAGGCTGGTTTCAGATCAGGTCAGATCAGGTCAGGTTTTGTGTGCCAAAACCAGGAGTGACTCCAAAACCTAGAACAGGTGTCAATCTTTCAATTATACTTTTTTCTCTGCAAGTTCCTCTCCTGGTTTTGAAACACAAAACCTGACCTGATCTGACCGCAGTGTGAAACCAGCCTTACACTGGTTTCACACTGCGGTTTTTCACTGATCACTGTCCATCAGTGTTTGGGTGCCAAAACCAGGAGTGTCTCCAAAACTCAGAACAGGTGTCAATCTTTTAATTATAGTTTTTCTCTGCAAGTTCCTTTCCTGGTTCCTCTCCTAGTTTTGGCGCCCAAACACTGATGGACACTGATTAGTTAGGCTGGCTTCACACTGCAGTTTTTAAGTGATAGGAAACAAAGGGTGGTCATTAATGGAACACACTCAGAATGGGTCACAGTTAACAGTGGGGTACCACAGGGGTCAGTGTTGGGCCTGCTTCTTTGTAATATATTTATTAATGACCTTGTAGGGGGCATACAGAGTAGAATCTCAATATTTGCAGATGACACTAATCTCTGCAGGGTAATCAATACAGAGGAGGACCGTTTTATATTACAGGAGGATTTATGTAAACTAGAAGCTTGGGCTGATAAATGGCAAATGAGCTTTAATGGGGATAAATATAAGGTCATGTCATTGGGTAGAGGAAATAACAGGTATAATTATGTGCTTAATTGTAAAACACTGGGCAAAACTATCACTGAAAAAGTCCTGGGTGTATGGGTAGATGACTCACTTTTAGTGGCCAGTGTCAGGCAGCTGCTGCAAAGGCAAATAAAATAATGGGATGCATTAAAAGAGGCATAGATGCTCATGAGGAGAACATAATTTTACCTCTATACAAGTCACTAGTGCGACCACACTTAAAATACTGTGTACAATTCTGGTCTCCGGTGTATAAGAAAGACATAGCTGAACTAAAACGGGTCCAGAGAAGACCGACCAAAGTCATTAGAGGACTGAGGCGTCTGCAATACCAAGACAGGTTATTAAATTTGGGGTTATTTAGCTTGGAAAAACGAAGGCTATGGGGTGACCTTATATTAATGTATAAATATATGAGGGGACAGTACAGAGAAACTTTCTAATGATCTCTTTACTCTTAGGCCTGAGACGGGGACAAGGGGGCATCCTCTACGTCTGGAAGAAAGAAGGTTTAATCATAATCACAGACGTGGATTCTTTACTGTAAGAGCAGTGAGACTATGGAACTCTCTGCCACATGATGCTGTAATGAGTGAATCACAACTAACATTTAAGAATGGCCTTTAAATAATATAATATTAAAAACTATAATATACCGGTTATATATACTAGATTCTTTGAAAGGGCGTTGATCCAGGGAACTAGTCTGATTGCCATATCTGGAGTCAGGAAGGAATTTTTTTCCCCTAATGTGGAGCTTATTGTTGCCACATGGGTTTTTTTTTTTTGCCTTCCTCTGGATCAACATGTTGGGCTATGGGTTGAACTAGATGGACTTAGTGTTCCTTCAACCTTAAAAACTATGTTACTATGTAGTCTTTAGGGTAAAATTAGGGGCCTCTGCTTATAATTGGGTCAGCTTATACTCGAGTGTGTGTGTGTGTGTGTATATCTAATATATAATTACCTTAAGCCACTTCCGTCATATTCGGCGCTGTTTCCGTCGTTGTGTCTGTGGCTGCCTCTCAAACCCTAACTCGCAATGCGTTTGCGAGTCCTTGCAGAGTCTCTCTCTCTCTATCCTCCCCCCCCCCCCCACGGCTTGCAGGACCTGAGATGATGTCACTGGTATGGGCGGGGCTATATCACATGACTGTGACATCATCACAGGCACTTTAATTGCTGCAGTGTCAGCACAGGAGACATCATGCTGCTGTCTCACATCAGACGTGTCCTCATCAGTGATTCTCTGCCTCTGACATCCTGCGATCACAGGGGGACATAGAGGTGACAGAGGACCCCCGGACTGAGCCCCCAAGAGCTGATCTCCAGGTTACAGGTGAGAGGAGGCTGCACACGAGCAATGCTCTGCACACAGGAGGGGGCTGCACAGGAGCAATGCTCTGCACACAGGAGGAGGCTGCACAGGAGCAATGCTCTGCAGAGAAGAGGCTGCACAGGAGCATTGCTCTGCAGAGAAGAGGCTGCACAGGAGCATTGCTCTGCAGAGAAGAGGCTGCACAGGAGCAATGCTCTGCACAGAGGAGGCTGCACAGGAGCATTGCTCAGCATGAGGGGAGGCTGCACAGGAGCATTGCTCTGCAGAGAGGAGGCTGCACAGGAGCAATGCTCTGCAGAGAGGAGGCTGCACAGGAGCAATGCTCTGCAGAGAGGAGGCTGCACAGGAGCATTGCTCTGCATGAGGGGAGGCTGCACAGGAGCATTGCTCTGCAGAGAGGAGGCTGCACAGGAGCATTGCTCTGCAGAGAGGAGGCTGCACAGGAGCATTGCTCTGCAGCGAGGAGGCTGCACAGGAACAATGCTCTGCAGAGAGGAGGCTGCACAGAGCAATGCTCTGCAAAGAGGAGGCTGCACAGGAGCAATGCTCTGCAGAGAGGAGGCTGCACAGGAGCAATGCTCTACAGTAAGGAGGCTGCACAGGAGCAATGCTCTGCAGAGAGGAGGCTGCACAGGAGCAATGCTCTGCACAGAGGTGGCTGCACAGGAGCATTGCTCTGCATGAGGGGAGGCTGCACAGGAGCAATGCTCTGCAGAGAGGAGGAAGCTGCACAGGAGCAATGCTCTACAGTAATGAGGCTGCACAGGAGCAATACTCTGCAGAGAGGAGGAGGCTGCACAGGAGCAATGCTCTGCAGAGAAGAGGAGGCTGCACAGGAGCAATGCTCTGCAGAGAAGAGGAGGCTGCACAGGAGCAATGCTCTGCAGAAAGAAGGAGGCTGCACAGGAGCAATGCTCTGCAGAGAGGAGGAGGCTGCACAGGAGCAATGCTCTGCAGAAAGGAGGAGGCTGCACAGGCGCAATGCTCTGCAGAGAGGAGGAGGCTGCACAGGAGCAATGCTCTGCAGAAAGAAGGAGGCTGCACAGGAACAATGCTCTGCAGAGAGGAGGAGGCTGCACAGGAGCAATGCTCTGCAGAGAGGAGGAGGCTGCACAGGAGCAATGCTCTGCAGAAAGAAGGAGGCTGCACAGGAGCAATGCTCTGCAGAGAGGAGGAGGCTGCACAGGAGCAATGCTCTGCAGAAAGGAGGAGGCTGCACAGGCGCAGAGAGGAGGAGGCTGCACAGGAGCAATGCTCTACAGTAATGAGGCTGCACAGGAGCAATACTCTGCAGAGAGGAGGAGGCTGCACAGGAGCAATGCTCTGCAGAGAAGAGGAGGCTGCACAGGAGCAATGCTCTGCAGAGAAGAGGAGGCTGCACAGGAGCAATGCTCTGCAGAAAGAAGGAGGCTGCACAGGAACAATGCTCTGCAGAGAGGAGGAGGCTGCACAGGAGCAATGCTCTGCAGAAAGGAGGAGCCTGCACAGGAGCAATGCTCTGCAGAGAGGAGGAGGCTTCACAGGAGCAATGCTCTGCAGAGAGGAGGAGGCTGCACAGGCGCAATGCTCTGCAGAGAGGAGGAGGCTGCACAGGAGCAATGCTCTACATTAATTAGGCTGCACAGGAGCAATAATCTGCAGAGAGGAGGCTGCACAGGAGCAATGCTCTGCAGAGAGGAGGCTGCACAGGAGCAATGCTCTGCAGAGAGGAGGCTGCACAGGAGCAATGCTCTGCAGAGAGGAGGCTGCACAGGAGCAATGCTCTGCAGAGAGGAGGCTGCACAGGAGCAATGCTCTGCATGAGTGGAGCCAAGATGCTGGGGACGGTGGAGTGAAAATGCCGTGGCGGGGAAGACTATGACCCGCTGGTAAGTATGACAGGCAGAGTGCCTCTGTCCTCTGCTGACCACTCTGCCCACCGCACTGCGCTAACCACTCTGCCCGCTGCACTGCGCTGACCACTCGGCCCACTGCTCTCACTGCTAACCACTGAGCCACCATACTCCTGCTAACCACTGAGCCACCGTACACTGCTAAACACTCACCAACCGCGCAGTGCTAACCACTGAGCCACTGCGCAGTGCTAACCACTGAGCCACCACGCAGTGCTAACCACTGAGCCACCACGCAGTGCTAACCACTCACCAACCGCGCAGTGCTAACCACTGAGCCACCGCGCAGTGCTAACCACTGAGCCACCGTGCACTGCTAACCACTCACCAACCACGCAGTGCTAACCACTGAGCCACCGCGCAGTGCTAACCACTGAGCCACCGCGCAGTGCTAACCACTACGCCACCGCGCAGTCCTAACCACTGAGCCACCGCGCAGTGCTAACCACTAAGCCACCGCGCAGTGCTAACCACTGAGCCACCGTATACTGTGCTACCCACTGAACCACCTGTATACACACAATTAATTTCACCGCACTCCCCTAAATATTAGTAAATAAACTATATATGGATTCTAGACTACCCGATTCTTTAGAATCGGGCTCACAGCTAGTATATATACCGTATTTTTCCTTTTATAAGACGCACTTTTTTTCCTCCAAATTTTGGAGGAAAGTGGGGGTGCGTCTTATAATCGGAATATTCCATTCTGGCATCCTGGGTTACTTGTGGGGGGGGGGGCAGCGGTGAAGTGGGGTCAGAAGTGGCAGGGAATGGTTCCTGCTGAAGAATCAAGCGGCAGGAGAACCACGTGTCCCCGCTCATTACCGACATGAATATTCACTTCACTTCTCCATGCGCACTGAAGACAGCGCACAGAGCTGGGCATGGGAGCAGGGAGCGCTCCTTTACTCTAATAGCCGGCACATTTGGCTGCTCCCCAGCTTCCTTCAGCTGCTGGGGAGATCGTGCCGGGCTATTAAAGTAATGAAGGAGCGGGTTGTAGCAGCAGAGGCAAGTGAATCAGCACTAAGCTTGTGCTGAATCACTGCCATGATGACAGGGGCAGAGCAGGGCAGATCCGTACCTTGTGTCAGCATTCCAAGGTCCCTCTGCTTTGTTTGCTAAGCCCCTGTGTCGCAGAGCTGAGAACCAGGAAGTGGCCGATCTTCATTCACACTGCACTAGATCTGAAGCTGGCAGGGCTGGAGGCCGAGCATCATCACTACAGCACAGCTCCTCCGGTTCAGCTCTGCCTCTATATTACAGGACATTGCACTACAGCACAGTGCAGAGTGCACAGCTCCCCCAGCTCTGCCTCTGTATTACAGGACATCACAGTGCAGAGTGCACAGCTCCCCCAGCTCTGCCTCTGTATTACAGGACATCACAGTGCAGAGTGCACAGATCCCCCAGCTCTGCCTCTGTATTACAGGACATCACAGTGCAGAGTGCACAGCTCCCCCAGCTCTGCCTCTGTATTACAGGACATCACAGTGCAGAGTGCACAGCTCCCCCAGCTCTGCCTCTGTATTACAGGACATCACAGTGCAGAGTGCACAGCTCCCCCAGCTCTGCCTCTGTATTACAGGACATCACAGTGCAGAGTGCACAGCTCCCCCAGCTCTGCCTCTGTATTACAGGACATCACAGTGCAGAGTGCACAGCTCTGCCTCTATATTACAGGACATCACAGTGCAGAGTGCACAGCTCCCCCAGCTCTGCCTCTATATTACAGGACATCACAGTGCAGAGTGCACTGCTCCCCCAGCTCTGCCTCTATATTACAGGACATTGCACTACAGCACAGTGCAAAGTGTACTGCTCCCCCAGCTCTGCCTCTATATTACAAGACATCACACTACAGCACAGTGCAAAGTGCACTGCTCCCCCAGCTCTGCCTCTATATTACAGGGCACACTACAGCACAGTGCAGAGTGCACTGCTCCCCCAGCTCTGCCTCTATATTACAAGACATCACACTACAGCACAGTGCAAAGTACACTGCTCCCCCAGCTCTGCCTCTATATTACAGGGCATCACACTACAGCACAGTGCAGAGTGCACTACTCTCCCAGCTCTGCCTATTCACTAGTCAGTGTGAAATACGACCAAGTTGGACGTGTCATAGATGATTAAACTGGAATGGCCTCCCCCTCTCTGGACGTCTGGATGCGAGCGTCAGCTGCTTGTGTTTTTAAGTAGCTCCACACTCCTGTCCTGACAGGGGGGAGGCCATTCAAAGTTAATCATGTGTGAAACGTCCAACCTAGTTGTATATCACACGGACAGTGTGATACCAGCCTTAGACGGACACTGGCATTATAAGACGGACCCCATTTAACATTAAAAAATATTTTTTTTCTCTTTTCCTTCACCAAACTTGGGGTGCGTCTTATAATCAGGTGCGTCTTATAAAGCGAAAAATACGGTATATTATAATATATAGAAAAAATTAGAGCAGCACTTATTTCCCTAATAAGGGTGGTGCAAACAGTCCAGGGTCAGTTCCTTCACCCTATTATACAGACCAAAAAATTGACTGCAGCACTCCAAAATGTTGTATTTCGCCTTTATTGTCCTTCAGGCATCATAGTGGTGGGACGTTTCGGTCCTCAGACCTTCTTCCAGCAAGCACCCATTGTAAATGCTGGTCTCTTTATACATCCAGTTCACATCTCTACATAATCATTTGCATTTACAGTCAATCATTTACTATTCAATATATGCTTTGATTATGATTTTTACTCATCCTCCCTCTATATCACAATGGAAGTCTATATATACACTATCCATTTACCCATATGTTCAATGTATACTTAATAGAACTCAATTGGTCACTTACAGTGTTGGCCAAAAGTATTGACACCCCTGCAATTCTGTCAGATAATACTCAGTTTCTTCCTAAAAATGATTGCAATCACAAATTCTTTGGTATTATTATCTTCATTTAATTTGTCTTCAATGAAAAAAAACACAAAAAGAATTGTCCTAAAGCCAAATTGGATATAATTCCACATCAAACATAAAAAAGGGGGTGGACAAAAGTATTGGCACCCTTAGAAAAATCATGTGATGCTTCTCTAATTTGTGTAATTAACAGCACCTGTAACTTACCTGTGGCACCTAACAGGTGTTTGCAATAACTAAATCACACTTGCAGCCAGTTGACATGGATTAAAGTTGACTCAACCTCTGTCCTGTGTCCTTGTGTGTACCACATTGAGCATGGAGAAAAGAAAAAAGACCAAAGAACTGTCTGAGAACTTGAGAAACCAAAATGTGAGGAAGCATGAGCAATCTCAAGTCTACAAGTCCATCTCCAAAGACCTGAATGTTCCTGTGTCTACCGTGCGCAGTGCCATCAAGAAGTTTAAAGCCCATGGCACTGTGGCCAACTTCCCTAGATGTGGACGGAAAAAAAAAATTAACAAGAGATTTCAACGCAAGATTGTGCGGATGGTGGATAAACAACCTTGACTAACATCCAAACAAGTTCAAGCTGCCCTGCAGTCCGAGGGTACAACAGTGTCAACCCGTACTATCCGTCGGCATCTGAATGAAAAGGGACTGTTTGGTAGGAGAATAAGGAAGTCCCCACTTCTTACCCCGAGACATAAAAAAAGCCAGGCTGGAGTTTGCGAAAACTTACCTGAGAAAGCCTAAAATGTTTTGAAAGAATGTTCTCTCTTTTTGGGCAAAGGCATCAACATAGAGTTTACAGGAGAAAAAAAGAGGCATTCAAAGAAAAGAACACGGTTCCTACAGTCAAACATGGCAGAGGTTCCCTGATGTTATGGGGTTGCTTTGCTGCCTTTGGCACTGGACTGCTTGACCGTGTGCATGGCATTATGAAGTCTGAAGACTACCAACAAATTTTGCAGCATAATGTAGGGCTCAGTGTGAGAAAGCTGGGTCTCCCTCAGAGGTCATGGGTCTTCCAGCAGGACAATGACCCAAAACACACTTCAAAAAGCACAAGAAAATGGTTTGAGAGAAAGCACTGGAGACTTCTAAGGTAGCCAGCAATGAGTCCTGCCCTGAATCCCATAGAACACCTGTGGAGAGATCTAAAAATGGCAGTTTGGAGAAGGCACCCTTCAAATATCAGGGACCTGGAGCAGTTTGCCAAAGAAGAATGGGGTAAAATTCCAGTAGAGCACTGTAAGAAACTCATTGATGGTTACCGGAAGCGGTTGATCGCAGTTATTTTGGCTAAAGTTTGTGCAACCAAGTATTAGGCTGAGGGTGCCAATACTTTTGTCTGGCCCATTTTTGGAGTTTTGTATGAAATTCAATGTTTTGCTTTTTGCTTCATTCTCTTTTGTGTTTTTTCATTGAAAACAAATTAAATGAAGATAATAATACCAAAGAATTTGTGATTGCAATCATTTTCAGGAAGAAACTGAGTATTATCTGACAGAATTGCAGGGGTGTCAATACTTTTGGCCAACACTGTATATCGCTTATAAGATTTCATTCATTAATTCCCTGTATTTACTTTACCACTCCGCACGTCCACGCTGCCTACAGCGTTGCGGAAGTGGTAGTGCGCATGCGCGAGCGCTCCCCTGACGTCACCCCAGTCTAAACACAGGATGTGTACTTGCGGCCATCTTGGGACTCCCGCGCATGCGCAGTCCCGTTTTTCTTGCTAATACACCCAGTGACCGTCATAATTTGTGTTCCCCCTCTGCTGGCACTTCCTGTATCGCCCCAAAGCCCCTTAAACCTTTCTCTATCAGCCATATCTTATCAAATCGTCTCAGATATCATATAGGAAAGGTTTTTAAACCTATCTACCTTAATTAATCTATAATATAAAACCCGAAGGCCACTTCCGGCCAATCCGGCCAACTTCCGTGATGGCCTCCGACCTGTGTAATCAGACCGGAACCGGAAGTGGCGCTTTAGCGCCCACCAGATCCACGAGCGGTGAGCCGTTAAACTCCCACGACCCCTGTGTCCCGGCGCCTCCTCTCTCCTCCGGCCCAGTCCTCCAGCTCCTCTCTCCGCCGCTCCAGCCCCTTCCTCCCGCTCCTCCTCCCGCCGCTCGGTTCTCATCCTCCCCCCAATGTTGCAGCTCAGAGCGGAGGACATGCGGTTCTCTCCCGACGCCGCCCGCAGATGACCGGCATCAGCCGGTTCTCTCCCGCTTGCCACACATGCGGCTCCCCAGCTCCTGCGGCCCCCCCGCGGGTCCTCCTGCCCCCCCCGCGGCTCCTGCGGGCCCCCCGCAGCTACTCATGCCCCCCCGCGGGTCGTCTTGCCCCCCCGCGGCTCCTGCGGCCCCCCGCAGCTACTCATGCCCCCCCGCGGGTCGTCCTGCCCCCCCGCGGCTCCTGCGGCCCCCCGCAGCTACTCATGCCCCCCCGCGGGTCGTCCTGCCCCCCCGCGGCTCCTGCGGGCCCCCCGCGGGTCGTCCTGCCCCCCCGCGGCTCCTGCGGCCCCCCGCAGCTACTCATGCCCCCCCGCGGGTCGTCCTGCCCCCCCGCGGCTCCTGCGGGCCCCCCGCGGTTCGTCTTGCCCCCCCGCGGGTCGTCTTGCCCCCCCGCGGGTCGTCTTGCCCCCCCGCGGGTCGTCCTGCCCCCCCGCGGCTCCTGCGGCCCCCCGCAGCTACTCCTGCCCCCCCGCGGCTCCTGCTGCCCCCACCCTGCTTGCTTCTACTAAAAATAATAAATCCCTCATAGAGGATACTCACCCGTCCGCCGGCGCGCTCCATCTACGTCCTATAGCTCCATGGCTTGAGGACCTGTGGTTGCCTGGGAAACCGATCAGCTGATCGGTTTCCCAGTCAACCACAGGTCCTGCGAGCCGCCCACGGTGAGTATCCTCCCATCCATCCTGCCCTACCCCCCACCGGCTCCAACCTGCCCCCCCCTGCTCCATAGCACACATCCCCTCTGCTCCATCCTGCCCCCCCTCCTCCTCCCCCCCCCACCCGCTGCATCCAGCCCCCCTCTGCCACCCCCATCCATGCCCCCCCCCCACAGACATCCATCCTGCCCCCGCCTCCACCCCTCCCCCGCCACTCCATCCTGCCCCCCCCCGCGCTCCATCCTTGCCCCCCCCCCGCTGACTCCATCCTCCCCCCCACACCAGCTCCATCCTGCCCCCCCACCGGCTCCATCCTGCACCCCCCGCCCGCTCCATCCTACCCCCCACTGCCTCCATCATGCCCCCCACCACACCAGCTCCATCCCGCCCCCGCCGGCTCCATCTCTGCCCCCCCCCCACCAGCTCCATCCTGCCCCCCCACCAGCTCATCCTGCCCCCCCAACTCATCTGCCCCCCCCCAACCATCGCCCCCCCACACTCCATCCTGCCCCCCCCCCCGCTCCATCCTATCCATCCTACCCCCTGCTGGCTCGATCCTGCCCCCCCACACCGTCTCATCCTGCCCCCACACCGTCTCCATCCTGCCCCCCACCGGCTCCATCCTGCCCCCCCACCGACTTCATCATGCCCCCCCGCCAACTCCATCCTGCCCCCCCCACCAGCTCCATCCTGCCCCCCCCGCCCGCTCCATCCTATCCATCCTACCCCCCCGCTGGCTCGATCTGCCCCCCCCCACACCGTCTCCATCCTGCCCCCACACCGTCTCCATCCTGCCCCCCACCGGCTCCATCCTGCCCCCCCACCTGCTCCATCCTGCCCCCTTCCCACACCAGCTCCATCCTGCCCCCTCGCCCGCTCCATCCTCACCCCCCGCCAGCTCCATTCCACCCCCCCCACCCGCTCCATCCTGTGCCCCCCCCCCCCCGCTTCCATCCTGCCCCCCTCCCGCTCCATCCTGCCCCCCCCACACACCAGCTCTATTCTGCCCCCCCGCCACCTCCATCCTGCCCCCCCCGCCAGCTCCATCCTGCCCCCCCCCCTGGCTCCATCCTGCCCCCCCTCCGGCTCCATCCTGCCCCCCCTCCGGCTCCATCCTGCCCCCCCTCCGGCTCCATCTTACCCCCCCGCCGGCTCCATCCTGCCCCCAGCCGACTCCATCCTGCCCCCCCGGCTCCATCCTACCCCCCCGCCGGCTCCATCCTGCCCCCCACCCCCCCCAAGTTCCATCCTGCTCCCCCCCCGCCAGCTCCATCCTGCCGGCCCCGCCAGCTCCATCCTGCCCCCCCGCCAGCTCCATCCTGCCCCCTCTCCTCTGCGTCCTCTGCCCCCTGTCCTCTGCGTCCTCTGCCCCCTCTCCTCTGCCCCCGTTCCCCTCTGCCCCTGCCTCTGCCCTGTCCTCTGCCCCCTGTCCTCTGCCCCCTGTCCTCTGCCCTGCCTGCTGTCCTCTGTGTCCTCTGCCTCCTCTGCCCCCTCTGTCCTCTGCCCCCTGTCCTCTGCCCCCTGCTCCTCTGCCCCCTGTCCTCTGCCTCCTCTGCCCCCTCCTCTGCCTCCTCTGCCCCCTGTCCTCTGCCCCCTGTCCTCTGCCTCCTCTGCCCCCTGTCCTCTGCCTCCTCTGCCCCTGTCCTCTGCCTCCTCTGCCCCCTTGCTCCTCTGCCCCTGTCCTCTGCCTCCGCTGTCCTCTGCCTCCTCTGCCCTCCTCTGCCCCCTGTCCTCTGCTCCTCTGCCCCCTGTCCTCTGCTCCTCTGCCCCCTGTCCTCTGCCGTCCTCTGCCCCTGTCCTCTGCTCCTCTGCCCCCTGTCCTCTGCGTCCTCTGCCCCCTGTCCTCTGCGTCCTCTGCCCCCTGTCCTCTGCGTCCTCTGCCCCCTGTCCTCTGCGTCCTCTGCCCCCTGTCCTCTGCGTCCTCTGCCCCCTGTCCTCTGCGTCCTCTGCCCCCTGTCCTCTGCGTCCTCTGCCCCCTGTCCTCTGCGTCCTCTGCCCCCTGTCCTCTGCGTCCTCTGCCCCCTGTCTCTCTCCTTGCCCCTGTCCTCTGCCCCCTGCCTCTGCGTCCTCTGCCCCCTCTGTGTCCTCTGCCCCCTCTGGTCCTTCCCCTCTGCGTCCTCTGCGTCCTCTGTGTCCTCTGCGTCCTCTGCCCCCTGTCCTCTGCGTCCCCCCCGGCTACAGTCACCGACACACGGAAACGTTCCGATCTCGGAAGTTCCGTGTGCCCTCCTGCCACTCCCCTCCACCCTCTGCCCTCCAGCCAGTACCTACATACCGGGGGGGGCAGGGGGGCCATTGCCCGCCACCTCGGAGGGCCACACACACCCTGGGGGTACCCGTGCTCCCTGCCGTGTGCCTGGAGAGGAGGGAGGGCGGGACTTCCTCTCCTGCAGCTCTGCCCGCCCCTCCTCTCCTCCTACACCCGACGCCCGGCCACCGGTAAGTCTGCAGCCATACACGCTGCTCTGCCCTCCAGCCTGTGTGCCCCCTCTGCCCTCTGTCCTCTGCGTCCTCTGCCCCCTCTGTGTCCTCTGCCCCCTCTGTGTCCTCTGCCCCCTGTCCTCTGTGTCCTCTGCCCCCTGTCCTCTGCGTCCTCTGCCCCTGTCCTCTGCGTCCTCTGCCCCCTGTCCTCTGCCCTGTCCTCTGCCCCCTGTCCCTCTGCCCCCTGTCCTCTGCGTCCTCTGCCCCCTCTGTGTCCTCTGCCCCCTGTCCTCTGCCCCCTGTCCTCTGCCCTTCCTTGCCCCCTCTGTGTCCTCTGCCCCCTGTCCTCTGCGTCCTCTGTGTCCTCTGCCCCCTGTCCTCTGCCCCCTTCCTCTGCCCCTTCCTCTGCCCCCTGTCTCTGCGTCCTCTGCCCCCTCTGTCTCCTCTGCCCCCCTCTGTGTCCTCTGCCCCCTGTCCTCTGCCCCGTCCTCTGCCCCCTGTCCTCTGCCCCCTGTCCTCTGCCCCCTGTCCTCTGCGTCCTCTGCCCCTCCTCTGGTCCTCTTCCCCCTGTCCTCTGCGTCCTCTGCCCCCTGTCCTCTGCGTCCTCTGCCCCCTGTCCTCTGCGTCCTCTGCCCCCTGTCCTCTGCGTCCTCTGCCCCCTGTCCTCTGCTCCCTGCCTCTGCCTGTCCTCTCGTCCTCTGCCCCCTTCCTTGGTCCTCTGCCCCCTGTGCCTCTGCCCTGTCCTCTGCCCCCTGTCCTCTGCCCCTGTCCTCTGCCCCCTGTCCTCTGCCCCTGTCCTCTGCGTCCTCTGCCCCCTCTGTGTCCTCTTCCCCTGTCCTCTGCGTCCTCTTCGCCCTGTCCTCTGCGTCCTCTGCCCCTGTCCTCTGCGTCCTCTGCCCCCTGTCCTCTGCGTCCTCTGCCCCCTGTCCTCTGCGTCTTCTGCCCCCTGTCCTCTGCGTCGTCTGCCCCCTGTCCTCTGCGTCGTCTGCCCCCTGTCCTCTGCCCCCTCTGCCCCCTGTCCTCTGCCCCCTCTGCCCCCTGTCCTCTGCGTCCTCTGCCCCCTCTGTGTCCTCTGCCCCCTCTGTGTCCTCTGCCCCCTCTGTGTCCTCTGCCCCCTCTTGTTGCCTCTGCCCCCTCTGTGTCCTCTGCCCCCTCTGTGTCCTCTGCCCCCTCTGCCCCCTGTCCTCTGCGTCCTCTGCCCCCTCTGCGTCCTCTGCCCCCTGTCCTCTGCGTCCTCTGCCCCCTGTCCTCTGCCCCCTGTCCTCTGCGTCCTCTGCCCCCTGTCCTCTGCGTCCTCTGCCCCCTGTCCTCTGCCCCCTGTCCTCTGCCCCCTCTGCCCCCTGTCCTCTGCCCCCTCTGTGTCCTCTGCCCCCTGTCCTCTGCGTCCTCTGCCCCCTCTGTGTCCTCTGCCCCCTGTCCTCTGCGTCCTCTGCCCCCTGTCCTCTGCGTCCTCTGCCCCCTGTCCTCTGCCCAGCCGCCTCTGCCCCCTGTCCTCTGCGCTGACCACTCTGCCCACGTCGCTGCGCTGACCAATCTCACCGCACTCACTGCTAACCACTGAGCCACCGCACTCACTGCTAACCACTGAGCCACCGCACTCACTGCTAACCACTGAGCCACCGCACTCACTGCTAACCACTGAGCCACCGTACACTGCTACCCACTGAGCCGCCTGTATACACACAATTCATTTCACCGCACTCCCGTAACTATTAGTAAATAAACTATATATGGATTCTAGACTACCCGATTCTTTAGAATCGGGCCGCCATCTAGTTCTATAATAAGTGTTTCTTTTGTTTTTTTAGTGTTAATTATATAAAGTGCTGTTGTGTGTATCTATTATATAATCGCAAATCGGAAAAGCGCCCCTCCGCGCGCTACTTCCGGTGTCGTCATGTGGATACGAATTTAACATTGGGCGCGAGCAATGGCCGCCAGGCCATTGCGAGTCGCTGGCTCAGGGCGAGCAATGGCCGCTAAGCGGCCATTGTGAGTCGCTGTCCGAAATTCGATCCAGAGGCTCGGCCACAACCTTAGCGATTTACCGCTCAGGTAGCGCGAGCAATGGCCGCGAGGCCATTGCGAGTCGCTGCCTGAGCCGCAACTCGCTCCCCGGGGACCATGGAGCGGAGGCGGCACAGCCGCCTCCGCTCCCCGCTACCCACAATTTGCCACCACCCATGTCCGCACAGCCCCCCCCATGTCCGCACAGCCCCTCCCATGTCCGCACAGCCCCCCCCATGTCCGCACAGCTCCACCCATGTCCGCACAGCCCCCCCCATGTCCGCACAGCTCCACCCATGTCCGCACAGCCCCCCCCATGTCCGCACAGCCCCCCCATGTCCACACAGCCCCCCCCATGTCCACACAGCCACCCCCCATCTCCACACAGCCACCCCCCATCTCCACACAGCCACCCCCCATCTCCACACAGCCCCCCCCATGTCCGCACAGCCCCCCCATGTCCGCACAGCCCCCCCCATGTCCACACAGCCCCCCCATGTCCACACAGCCCCCCCATGTCCACACAGCCCCCCCATGTCCATACAGCCACCCCCCATCTCCACACAGCCCCCCCATGTCCGCACAGCCACCCCATGTCCGCACAGCCCCCCCATGTCCACACAGCCCCCCCATGTCCACACAGCCCCCCCATGTCCACACAGCCACCCCCCATCTCCACACAGCTTCCCCATGTCCGCACACCCACCCCGCAATGTCCGCACAGCCACCCCGCACCTAAGCTCCTACCCCCTAACTCCGCCGCCCCTAAGTCCCTACCCTCTAAGCTCCGCCGCATCCTAAGCCCCAACCCGACGCACCTAAGCCCCTACCCCCTAAGACCCGCCGCACCTAAGCCCCTACCCCCTAAGCCCCGCCGCCTCCTAAGCTTCCGCCGCTTTCCCCCGCCGCTGTCCCTAACACCTAAAGCCCTACACCCGAAGCCCCCGCCGTCCCCTACCCTAACGTCCCCGTCGATCACTTACATGCCTTCTTAGTCATCTGATCGTCCGTCCGGCCAGGCGTCCTCTTCCTCTGGCCCCGGGGGTCTTCTCTCTTCTTTCCGCCATCTCCGCCTCTTCGTCCGGCCCCGGGGATCTTCTGTCTTCTTTCCGCTCCGACGTCCTCTTCACTTATCATTAACATAGAATGGACGACAAATCCACCATTCTATGTCAATGAGATGTGAGGGGCTCTTCTGATTGGTCGCTGTCTACTGCCCTCAGCCAATCAGAAGAGCCCCTCATTTCCCATTGACATACATTACCGGTCTGTCGGCGATTTTATGGCCGCCCACCTGGTTCTATTTGTCGGCCCTAAAATCGCCGACATACCGCTAATGCATCTCTATGGGCAGTCAGCCCGATTTCGGATTGGACGCAGACCAATCAGAATTCGAGCTGACTGCCCATAGACATGCATTAGCGGTGTGTCCGCGATTTTAGGGCCGACAAATAGAACCAGGTGGGCGGCCATAAAATCGCCGACACACTGCTAATGTATTTCAATGGGAACAAATAAATTTAATAATAAAAATAATAATTAAAAAATATTTAAAAAATAATAAAAAAATAAATAAAAAATAATAAATAATTCAAAAAAATAATAATAAAAAAATTAAATATATGCTAACAATATCAGCCCTTTTAGCAGACCTGAAAGAGAACTGGGTCTCAGCCTAAATAATAAATTTAATAATAAAAAAAATAATTAAAAAATAATAAAAAAATAATAAAAAAATAAATTAAAAATAATAAATAATTCAATAAACATAATAATAAAAAAATTAAATATATGCTAATTATATCAGCCCTTTCAGCGGACCTGAAAGAGAACTGGGTCTCAGCCTAAATAATAAATTTAATAATAAAAAAAATTATTAAAAAATAATAAAAAATAAATAAAAAATAATAAATAATTAAATAAAAATAATAATAAAAAAATTAAATATATGCTAATAATATCAGCCCTTTCAGCGGACCTGAAAGAGAACTGGGTCTCAGCCTAAATAATAAATTTAATAATAAAAAAAATAATTAAAAAATAATAAAAAAATAAATAAAAAATAATAAATAATTAAATAAAAATAATAATAAAAAAATTAAATATATGCTAATAATATCAGCCCTTTCAGTGGACCTGAAAGAGAACTGGGTCTCAGCCTAAATAATAAATTTAATAATAAAAAAAATAATTAAAAAAATAATTAAAAAATAATAAAAAAATAAATAAAAAATAATAAATAATTAAATAAAAAATAATAATTAAAAAAAAAATGATAATAATAATGATATTACTGCTAATAATAATGCTATTAATGCTAATAATTATGCTATTAATGCTAATAATAATGTTATTAATGCTATTATTAATGCAATAATGCTATTATTAATGCTATTAATGCTAATAATAATAATGCTATTAATGCTATTAATAATGTTATTAATGCTATTATTAATGCTAATAATGCTATTATAATGCTATTTATGCTAATAATAATGCTATTAATGCTAATTAATAATGCTATAATGCTATTATTTATGCTATTAATGCTATTAATGCTAATATTATCCTATAATGGTATTATTAATGCAAATAATAATCTATTAATGCAAATTAATGCTAATAATAATGCTATTAATGCTATTAATAATGTTATTAATGCTATTATTAATGCTAATAATGCTATTATTAATGCTATAATGCTAATAATAATGCTATTAATGCTATTAATAATGCTATTAATGCTATTAATTATGCTATTAATGCTATTAATGCTAATATTTAAATCCTATTAATGCTATTAATAATGCTATTCATGCTAATAATATTGCTATTAATGCTCATTAATGCTAATACTAATGCTATTAATGCTATTTTTTATGCTAATAATTCTATTATTTATGCTATTAATGCTATTAATAATGCTATTAATAATGCTATTAATCCTATTAATGCTATTAATAAATGCTATTCATGCTATTAATAATACTATTAATGCTATTAATGCTCATAATAATGCTAATTAATGCTATTAATAATGTTATTAATGCTATTATTAATGCTAATAATGCTATTATTAATGCTATTAATGCTAATAATAATGCTATTAATGCTATTAATAATGTTATTAATGCTATTATTAATGCTAATAATGCTATTATTAATGCTATTTAATGCTAATAATAATGCTATTAATGCTATTAATAATGCTATTAATGCTATTATTTATGCTATTAATGCTATTAATGCTAATATATTATCCTATTAATGGTATTATTAATGATATTAATGCTAATAATAATGCTATTAATGCTATTAATGCTAATAATAATGCTATTAATGCTATTAATATAATGTTATTAATGCTATTATTAATGCTAATAATGCTATTATTAATGCTATTAATGCTAATAATAATGCTATTAATGCTATTAATAAATGCTATTAATGCTATTATTTATGCTATTAATGCTATTAATGCTAATATTTAATCCTATTAATGGTATTATTAATGTATTAATGCTAATAATAATGCTAATTAATGCTATTAATGCTAATAATAATGCTATTAATGCTATTAATAATGTTATTAATGCTATTAAATGCTAATAATGCTATTATTAATGCTATTAATGCTAATAATAATGCTATTAATGCTATTAATAATGCTATTAATGCTATTAATTATGCTATTAATGCTATTAATGCTAATATTTATCCTATTAATGCTATTAATGCTATTAATAAATGCTATTAATGCTAATATTTATCCTATTAATGCTATTAATAATGCTATTAATGCTATTAATTATGCTATTATTGCTATTAATGCTATTAATAATGCTATTAATTATGCTATTAATGCTATTAATGCTAATATTTATCCTATTCATGGTATTATTAATGCTATTAATGCTAAATAATAATGCTATTAATGCTAATAATAATGCTATTAATGCTATTAATAATGTTATTAATGCTATTATTAATGCTAATAATGCTATTATTAATGCTATTAATGCCAATAATAATGCTATTAATGCTATTAATAATGCTATTAATGCTATTAATGCTAATATTTATCCTATTAATGCTATTAATGCTAATAATAATGCTATTAATGCTATTAATAATGCTATTAATGCTATTAATTATGCTATTAATGCTATCAATGCTAATATTTATCCTATTAATGGCATTATTAATGCTATTAATGCTAATAATAATGCTATTAATGCTATTAATGCTAATAATAATGCTATTAATGCTATTAATAATGTTATTAATGCTATTATTAATGCTATTAATGCTATTATTAATGCTATTAATGCTAATAATAATGCTATTAATGCTATTAATAATGCTATTAATGCTATTAATTATGCTAATAATGCTATTAATGCTAATATTTATCCTATTAATGCTATTAATATTGCTATTAGTGCTAATAATAATGCTATTAATGCTATTAATAATGTTATTAATGCTATTATTAATGCTAATAATGCTATTATTAATGCTATTAATGCTAATAATAATGCTATTAATGCTATTAATAATGTTATTAATCCTATTATTAATGCTAATAATGCTATTATTAATGCTATTAATGCTAATATATAATACTATTAATGCTATTAATAATGTTATTAATGCTATTATTAATGCTAATAATGTTATTATTAATGCTATTAATGCTAATAATAATGCTATTAATGCTATTATTAATGCTAATAATGCTATTATTAATGCTAATAATGCTATTAATAATGCTATTAATGCTAATAATAATGCTATTAATGCTATTAATACTGTTATTAATGCTCATAATACTGCTAATAATGCTATTAATACTGCTATTACTGCTAATAATAATGCTATGGCTTATATTATTGCTATTGATGATGCGATTATTATTTAAAAATCTTTAAAAAAACAATAAACATATTTTAGATACCCGATGCATTTGCATCAGGCTAACAGCTATAACTACTATAATCAAATTAATGCACGTTCTAGAATCCCGATGCATTTGCATCGGGCTCACAGCTAGTATAATATATATATATATATATATATACATATATATAATATAAATTATGCACCTCAACAAACAAGGGGTCAGCCTCCTAGCCGAAGAAACTCCAGGCCTGGATTTAACAGTGACTATAATTACACTGAAAGACCCCTAACAATGGAAAGGCAGAAAATCCAAATCCCATCTCCAGAAGCTAAAAACAAAGCTCTTCACCCAAAATCAGACCTCCATGTAGGGGACCACCAACCTCACACAGATATATGCAGAGCAGTCAGAAATCCAGTTTGTTCTACACACCCATAATCATTACAAGGTATGTTACACACAAGATATAGAGAAAAATGACTTCACTTACAATCAGCAGCTGGAATATCCAGGGTCTCACCACCTTGACCTTTGGATGTAAAACCAATAACCCTGACGTCATACAAAGACTGAAAAATATAGACATTCAGATCCTCCTGGAAACATGGACCAGAGCCGAAAATGAATCCCTGGTGCCTATCTGATACAGGGAAATCTCTGTCCCTGCCCTGAAAAATATAAACATCAAACAGGGCAGGGGCTCAGGAGGAGTACTGATCTGGTATAAAGAGGAGCTTCAGCAGTACATCAAACTGGTGAAGAGAGGAGACAGCCACATATGGATCAGAATCAGCAGCTCCATCGTCACCTCTTAAGGCCCTGTTACATGGCACGACGTTGGAACGATGGCGGCAACAATCTTGTGTGCGCGTGATCATTTCAGACATAATTTTGACATCGCTGGTGAGATGCCACACGTATAGATATCGTTACAGAACATCAACGATCCTGCGAGTCTGACATCGCCTGGATGACACAGCGAACGATGTTGGCAGTTGTTATCACGGCGTCACACAGTATAACCCCAAGCTCAATGTGGGCATACTGTTTGACAGAGGCTGGGAGATAGGTGTGCCAGAGTGTGTTTTGACGTGCCCCTACCACTCCGATTGGTCACCACAACTGCGTTACTATTGGTCAGCCCTGTCTGGCAAGATGGCCACGTAATTACGGCATTTGCCCTTTCTACCATCTCGCCATTCAAATCTGTTGTCATTTGTTCGTGGTTGTGCAAGACACTGCGGCGTTGCCAAACTGTCACACAGGAACGCTCCTGTGTGCACTGTTGCCAATACAATTTGGCTATGTGTACGTGTTTTTTTTCACGTGCATCCAATAGTTGCATCTGCGACTGTGTGTATGTATGTATGTATGAAAACACCAATGTGTACATGTGCATACACATACATATGTATGTATAAATGTAAGTGGAAATGGTTGGTTTTGTGCTGAAATGTGTGTATGTACTTTGCATCTGAATTAAAAAGATATACAATATGTTGTCATACTGTAAGTACCAATGTGGCAGCCATACATGACCAATGAAGTTCAAAAGGTTGTCAGAAGTCTACATTTATTTGTATATGGTGCACACGTTGGCTCATAACTTTTACAATCCAAAAAAACAACGTAACATAAACACATTTTTGTATATATTTAGGACTTCACAAATGTATCGTTACAGGTTTTTATTTTCTTGCACACGCGGGTAGATAAACGCCTATACAACAGAATGGCGACTTCAATGAGTCTCCTTGTTTACATGTGTTTACTGAAAGGTTAATGAAGAAACAAGTCAATGAGCCTACTGATCTAAGCACGGATCTTCAGAGATGCCGCCCTATTCCCTAAACAGCCAATCGGAACTCACTAGTGACAATCAATCAGTGCAGATGGGGCACGGAAACAGCAACGCCAAGGTGCGCCTACGGGATGGTTTGCACGATCACAGAAATCTTTAACGACATCGTTATTGCGGTGTCACACACAACGATAAAGCAGGTTGGAAGTTCGTGGAGCGCTTGGTTGGAGAACATGTTCATAAACCTGTCAAATCCGATCAAACAATTTATCGTTGTCGTATCATGCTGTTACATGCAACAACGCAGTTACGATGTCGTTTCAATGTCGTTCAAACCGTGACTTTTAAGCAATGTTGTTCACGATGTTTTGTCGTGTAACTGGGCCTTTAGTCTAATAAACACCTCTGCGCCACCTACAGTACAGACCAAAAGTTTGGACACACCTTCTCATTCAAAGAGTTTTCTTTATTATAATGACTATGAAAATTGTAGATTCACACTGAAGGCATCAAAACTATGAATTAACATATGTGGAATTATTTACTTAACAAAAAAGTGTGAAACAACTGAAAATATGTCTTATATTCTAGGTTCTTCAAAGTATCCACCTTTTGCTTTGATTACTGCTTTGCACGCTCTTGGCATTCTCTTGATGAGCTTCAAGAGGTAGTGGATTGAAACCATTCAAAGGCAGTACAAAACCATCCTCAGGAGGAAGAAGCAGTTATATATCTGCCAAGCTTACCCAACTCCAAGATGCCCTCCAAGACAACTCTTTCTGGGAACAATGGAACCACATGGGCACGAAAGACAAGAAAAACAGCATCCATATCCAAAATGGCAACATTTGGCTCCTGTACTTCAGAAACCTCTATAAAGACATCCCAAAGGAAGAACTAAGCCGAGAACAGAAAAACATAATGGCAAAACTAAAAGCAATGGAGGAAAAAATCAAAAACCTCCAAAATCCGGTGGATACACCAATTACATTACAGGAAGTAGACAATAGGATCTCTGCCATAAGATGTAAAAAAGCTGGTGGCCTGGATGGAATTCTACCAGAAATGCTGACGTACAGCCCATTAGAAATACAGGCTGCAACGGTTAAACTCTTCAATATTGTGCTTAGTACCGGCTACTTCCCTTGTACCTGGAACCAAGGTCTCATCACACCCATCCACAAGAATGGGGACAGGTATGACCCAGCCAACTACAGAGGCATATGTGTCAGCAGCACCTGGGAAAACTGTTCAACAGCATCCTGAACAAGAGGTTCCTCACCGAGCACAACCTCCTCAGCAAGAGCCAAGGAGGGTGCATGCCGAACCACCATACCACTGACCACATCTATACCAAGCACAACCTCATTCAGAGACACGTCCACACTATAAAGAATGGGAAGATATACGCCTGCTTTGTGGACTTTAAAAAGGCCTTTGATTTGGTGTGGCACCTGGGCTTATTCCTGAAACTGCTGGAGAGTGGAATAGGAGGAAAGACCTACGATGTCATCAAAAGCTCGTACACCAAGAACCGCTGCAGCATGAGTGTGAACGGCAAAAGAACGGCTTATTTCCAACAGAGCTGCGGAGTCAGACAAGGCAGCAGCCTAAGTCCAACGCTCTTCAACATTTACATCAATGAGCTGGCTTACCGCTCTGGAATCTTCCACAGCACTAGGTCTCATCCTCCACGATGCCAGGTGAAATTCTTGCTGTATGCAGATGACCTGCTGCTGCTGTCACCAACCAAGAAAGGCCTCCAAGACAACCTGAAAATGTTAGAGAAATTCAGCTTCACCTGGGCACTACCGGTTAACCTAAAGAAAACCAACATCATAGTGTTCGAGAGGAGAAAAAGAAAAATCAGACGAGCACCCTTCATTTGTCCTCAACAACTGCATCCTTACAGGAATGGACAAATATACCTACCTGTGTCTAGAGATTCACTGGTCAGGGAGCTTCAAACAAGTCATAGAGACCCTGAAAGACAAGGCCTGCACAACCTTCTATGCCATTTGAAGGAAACTACCATCTGAAGCCACCAGTAAGGGTCTGGTTAAAAATCTTCGACTATCATCGCCCCAATCCTCCTGTATGGCAGCGAAGTCTGGGGTCCTCACACCTACCCAGACTGGTCAAGGTGGGATTCCAGCCCAACAGAAATATTTCACCTGGAATTATGTAAGCACCTTCTCCAGATCCATTGGAGCACCTCCAACAGTGCTTGCTGGGCTGAGCTGGGCAGATTCCCTCTACACCTAAGGGTTCTAAAGAGGGCACTGTCATTCCGGGCTCACCTACATAGGAGCAAATTAACCTCCCATCACCATAAAACCCTGATACATGTAGGTGAAACAAAAACCAGGACCCTCGGAACAACCCACCCAAACACAACCCAACCAGAACACCAATCACAACAACCTGACAAAAGCCGAAATCAGGAAGATGGTAGACGAAGGCCAGGAGAGGCATTTCAGTGACTGGAAGAACAATGTCATCAGCTCACAGAAAATTACCATGTACTGGAGTTTACAGAGAGACTACAGACTGGCCCCATATCTGGAGATATTCCTGGAACCCAGAGACCGCAAGATCCTGAGCCCATATGGACTCAGTGCCCACAGTCTGGCCATCGAATCCAGCCAACATAGGCAGAGCTACAAGCCCAGGGAGGAAAGACTGCCAACACTGATCAGTAGGCCCTGGAAGACAAAACCCACTTCCTGCTACACTGCTCCAAATTCTCAGCAGTGAGGGGCGCTCACTTCAGGAGACTAACATGAAGGAGGAAGAGAAAACATATATCCTGCTGGGAGAAGAAGAGAGAGTAGTGGAGATAGCAGCTCGGTATGTGAGCGAATGTCATAGACTGCGAGAAAGAGAACTATGATATTCCATGCATTTCTACAGCCCCCACCCTGGATCTGCCCCCATCCATTTTTCTTATAGCTCTCACCCTGGATCTGCCCTATCCACCTTTCCTACAGGCCCTACCCCTCATCCCTACAGTCCCTATCCCTATTCCCTTTTGTACACTTGCTTTGGCAAAACTAATGTGTTCTTTGTACGGTACCTTTAATCCTGAATATATATATTCGAAGTCGAAGCGGCACTGTCCCAAAATGGCAGGCCGTCGTCCGCCGTCTCTCAGCACCCCCTCCCCTGCCACACACAATTTGATGACAACTTTTCAATAAAGAAGAAAATCACAAAACCGGTGAGTGCCGCCTTTCTTTAAACATTATGAATTGTCTCAACTTTTGAGTGCGTGCAACACCAAATAGGAGCTCCCACTCCACTTCCAACTCCACCCCATGCAAGGGTATAGTGCCCAGGTTTTCATTTTCTAAACCTTAAATCTAATATATAAAGCTGAATGTGTGTGTATGTATGTATGTATATCCGGGATTGGCATCTACACTGTCGCAACTACAGGCACAAAATTTTGCACAGTCACACGTCTGGACCCCAAGAGCGTCATAGGCTATGTTGTGAGGCGAAATTTTAACCCTGCGCGTTCCAGTTCACTAAACAATTTTGCCTCTATCTACATAATGGGGAAAAAGTGAATGGAAAAGTGTTGGAGGAAAATAGACAGCAGTCAGCTATAGCCACAAAATTATAATTATAATTATAGCCACTCTGCCTCCATCCTGCGCTGACCACTCTGCCTCCATCCTGCACTGACCACTCTGCCTCCATTCTGTTCTGACCACTGAGCCTGCATCTTGCGCTGACCACTGGGCCTCCATCCTTCACTGACCACGGAGCCTCCATCATGTGCTCAATCTGCCTCCATCCTGCGCTCACCACTCTGCCTCCATTCTTTTCTGACCACTCAGCCTGCATTTTGCGCTGACCACTGAGCCTCCATCTTACGCTGACCACTGAGCCTCCATCCTGTGCTGACCACTGAGCCTCCATCCTTCACTGACCACTGAGCCTCCATCCTGTGCTGACCACTCTGCCTCCATCCTGTGCTCAACACTCTGCCTCCATTCTGCGCTGACCACTTTGCTTCCATCCTGTGCTGACCACTCTGCCTCCATCCTGTGTTGACCACTCTGCCTCCATCCTGTGTTGACCACTCTGCCTCCATCCTGCGCTGACCACTCTGCCTCCATCCTGCGCTGACCACTGTGATTCCATCCTGCGCTGGCCACTGTGCCTCCATCCTGCGCTGGCCACTCTGCCTCCATTCTGTACTAACCACTGAGCCTCCATCCTGCGCTGACCACTGAGCCTCCATCCTGCGCTGACCACTGAGCATCCATCCTGTGCTGACCACTGAGCCTTCATCCTGTGCTGACCACTCTGCCTTCATTCTGCGCTGACCACTCAGCCTCTGCATTGTGCTGACCACTGAACCTCCATCCTGCACTGATCACTGAACCTCCATCCTGCGCTGACCACTCTGCCTCCATCCTGCGCTGACTATTCTGCCTCCATCCTGTGCTTACCACTGAGCCTCCATCTTGTGCTGACCACTGAACCTCCATCCTGTGCTGACAACTTTGCCTCCATCCTGTGCTGACCACTGGGTTTCCATCTTGCACTGACCTCTCAGCCTCCATCCTGCGCTGACCGCTCAGCCTCCATCCTGCAGTGACCACTCAGCCTCCATCCTGGGATGACCGCTGCACTTCCATCCTTTGCTGACCACTGAGCATCCATACTGGGCTGACCATTAGGCCTCCATCCTGCACTGACCACTCTTCCTCCATGCTGTGCTGATCACTGAGCCTACATCCTGCACTGACCACTGAGCCTCCATCTTACGCTGACCACTGAGGCCCCATCATGTGCTGACCACTGATTCTCCATCCTGCGCTGACCACTGAGCCTCCTTCCTGTGCTGACCACCCAGCCTCCATCCTGCACTGACCACTGAGCCTCCATCCTGTGCTGCCCACCCAGCCTTCATCTTGCGCTGACCTCTCAGCCTCCATCCTGCGCTCACCACTGAGCCTCCATCCTGCGCTGACCACTTTGCCTTCATCCTGCACTGACTACTCTGCCTCCATCCTACGCTGACTATTCTGCCTCAATCCTGGTCTGACCAACGAGGCTCCATCCTGCGCTGACGACTCTGCCTCCATCCTGCAATGACCTCTCTGCCTCCATCCTATGCTGACCACTATGATTCCATCCTTCGCTGACCACTCTGCCTCCATTCTGTGCTAACCACTGAGCCTCCATCCTGCGCTGACTACTGAGCCTCGATTCTGCACTGAACACTGAGCCTCCATCCTGCACTGACCACTGAGCCTCCATCCTGCGCTGACAACTGAGCCTCCATCCTGTACTGACCACTCTGCCTTCATCCTAAGCTGACCACTCTGCCTCCATCCTGCGCTTACCACTCTGCCTCCATCCTGCGCTCACCACTCTGCCTCCATCCTGCACTGACCACTCTGCCTCAATCCTGCATTGAACACTGAGCCTCCATTGTGTTCTGACTACTAAGCCTCCATCTTGTGCTGACCACTGAGCCTCCATCCCGCGCTGACCACTGAGCCTCCATCCTGTGCTGACCACTGAGCCTCCATCCTTCATTGACCACTGAGCCTCCATCCTGTGCTGACCACTCTGCCCCTATCCTGTACTCAACACTCTGCCTCCATTCTGCGCTGACCTCTCTGCTTCCATCCTGCGCTGACCTATTTGCCTCCATCCTGTGTTGACCACCCTGCCTCCCTTCTGTGCTGACCACTGAGCCTCCATCCTGCGCTGAAGACTGAGCCTCCATCCCGCGCTGACCACTGAGCCTCCATCCTGTACTGACCACTCTGCCTCCATCCTGCATTGACCACTGAGCCTCCATCCTTTGCTGCCCATCCAGCCTTCATCTTGCACTGACCTCTCTGCCTCCATCTTGCGCTCACCACTGAGCCTCCAGCCTGCGCTCACCACTCGGCCTCTATCCTGCGCTGACCACTGAGCCTCCATCCTGCACTGAACACTGAGCCTCCATCCTGCACTGAACACTGAGCCTCCATCCTGCACTGACCACTGAGCCCCCATCCTGCGCTGACCACTGAGCCTCCATCCTTCGCTGACCACTGAGCCTCCATCCTGTGCTGACCACTCTGACTTCATCCTGTGCTGACCACTCTGACTTCATCCTGTGCTGACCACTCTGACTTCATCCTGTGCTGACCACTCTGCCTCCATCCTGCACTGACCACTGAACCGCCATCCTGCCTGACTATTCTGCCTCCATCCTGTGCTTACCACTGAGCCTCCATCTTGTGCTGACCACTGAACCTCCATCCTGTGCTGACAACTCTGCCTCCATCCTGTGCTGACCACTGGGTCTCCATCTTGCACTGACCTCTCAGCCTCCATACTGCGCTGACCGCTCAGCCTCCATCCTGCACTGACCTCTCAGTCTCCATCCTGCACTGACCACTCAGCCTCCATCCTGGGATGACCACTGCACTTCCATCCTCTGCTGACCACTGAGCATCCATACTGGGCTGACCATTAATCCTCCATCCTGCGATGACCACTCTGCTTCCATGCTGGGCTGACCACTGAGCCTCCATCCTGCACTGACCACTGAGCCTCCATGTTACGCTGACCACTGAGCCTCAATCCTGCGCTGACCACTGAGCCTCTATCCTGCACAGACCACTGAGCCTCGATCCTGCACTGACCACTGAGCCTCCATCCTGGGATGACCACTGCACTTCCATCCTCTGCTGACCACTGAGCATCCATACTGGGCTGACCATTAAGCCTCCATCCTGCGCTGACCACTCTGCCTCCATGCTGTCCTGACCACTGAGCCACAATCCTGCACTGACCACAGAGCCTCCATCTTACGCTGACCACTGAGCCTCCATCTTACGCTGACCACTGAGCCTCCATCTTACGCTGACCACTGAACCTCCATCTTACGCTGACCACTGAACCTCCATCCTGTGCTGCCCACCTAGCCTTCATCTTGCACTGACCTCTCAGCCTCCATCTTGCGCTCACAACTGAGCCTCCATCCTGCGCTGACCACTTTGCCTTCATCCTGCGCTGACCACTCTGTCTCCATCCTGTGCTTATTACTCCACCTCCATCCTGCACTGACCACTTTGCCTCCATCCTGCGCTGACTACTCTGCCTCCATCCTGCGCTGACCAACGAGGCTCCATACTGCGCTTACCATTCTGCCTCTATCCAGTACTGACCTCTCTGCCTCCATTCTATGCTGACCACTCTGCCTCCATTCTGTGCTAACCACTGAGCCTCCATCCTGCACTGACTACTGACCCTACATCCTGCACTGAACTCTGAGCCTCCTTCCTGCGATGACTACTGAGCCTCCATCCTGTACTGACCACTCTGCCTCCATCCTGCGCTGACCACTCAGCCTCTGCAGTGTGCTGATCCCTCAGCCTCTGCACTTTTCCTGACCACTGAGCCTCCATCCTGCACTGACCCCTCAGCCTCCATTCTGTACTGATCACTCAGCCTCCTTCCTGGGATGACCACTGCGCTTCCATCTTCTGCTAACCATCGAGCATCCATCCTGGGCTGACCATTAAGCATCCATCCTGCATTGACCACTGAGCCTCCATCCTGCGCTCACCACTGAGCCTCAATCCTGTGCTGACCACCCAGCCTCCATCCTGCACTGACCACTGAGCCTCCATTCTGTGCTGCCCATCCAGCCTACATCTTGCACTGACCTCTCAGCCTCTATCCAGCACTCACCACTGAGCCTCCATCCTGTGCTGACAACTCTGCCTTTATCCTGCGCTGACCACTCTGCCTCCATCCTGCACTGACCACTTTGACTCCATCCTGTGCTGACCACTCTGCCTCCATCCTGCTGCTGACCAACGAGGCTCCATCCTGCGCTGACCAACGAGGCTCCATCCTGCGCTGACCACTCTGCCTCCAACCTGTACTGACCTCTCTGCCTCCATCCTATACTGACCACTATGACTCCATCCTGCGCTGACAACTCTGCCTCCATCTTGCACTGACCACTCTGCCTCGATCCTGCGATGACTACTCTGCCTCCATCCTGCGCTGACCAAAGAGGCTCCATCCTGCACTGACAACTCTGCCTCCATCCTGTACTGACCTCTCTGCCTCCATCCTATGCTGACCACTATGACTCCATCCTGCGCTGACCACTCTGCCTGCATTCTGCACTGACCACTGAGCCTCCATCCTGCGCTGACTACTGAGCCTCCATCCTGCACTGAACAGTGAGCCTCCACCCTGCACTGACCACTGAGCCTCCATCCTGTGCTGACCACTGAGCCTCCATCCTGCACTGACCACTGAGCCTCCATCCTGCGCTGACCACCCTGCCTCCATCCTACACTAACCACTCAGCTTTTGCACTGTGCTGACCACTGAGCCTCCATCCTGCACTGACCACTGAACCTCCATCCTGCGCTGACCACTCTGCCTCCATCCTTTGCTTACCACTGTACCTCCATCCTGGTATGACCACTTAGTCTCCATCCTGTGCTGAAGACTCTGCCTCCATCCTGTGCTGACCGTTCAGCCTCCATCCTGCGCTGACCCCTCAGCCTCCACCCTGTACTGACCATTCAACCTCCATCCTGGGATGACCGGTGCGCTTCCATTCTCTGCTGACCATTGAGCATCCATCCTGTGCTGACCATTAAGCCTCCATTCTGCGTTGACCACTGAGCCTTCATCCTGCGCTGACCACTGAGCCTCCATCCTGTGCTGTCCACCCAGCCTCCATCCTGCACTAACCACTGAGCCTCCATTCTGTGCTGCCCATCCAGCCTCTATCCTGCGCTCACCACTGAGCCTCCATCCTACGCTCACCACTGAGCCTCCATCCTGCGCTGACAATTCTGCCTTCATCCTGCGCTGACCACTCTGCCTCCATCCTGCACTGACCAACAAGGCTCCATCCTGTGCTGACCACTGAGCCGACATCCTGCGCTGACCACTTTGCCTCCATCCTGTGCTGACCACTCTGCCTCCATCCTGTGCTGACCACTCTGTCTCCATCCTGTGCTGACAACTGAACCTCCATCCTGTGTTAATAATTGAGCCTCCATCCTGTGCTGACCACTCTGCCTCCATCCTGTGCTGACCACTGAGTCTCCATCCTCTGCTGACCACTGAGCCTCCATCCTGCGCTTACCACTCAGCCTCCATCCTTGGCTGACCACTGAGTTTCCATCCTCTGCTGACCACTGAGCCTCCATCCTGGGCTGACCATTGAGCCTCCATGGTGTGCTGACCACTGAGCACCCATCCTGCTCTGACCACTGAGCTTCATCCTGTGCTGACCACCCAGCCTCCATCCTGCACTGACTGCTCAGCTTTCATCCTGCGCTTACCGTTTAGCCTTCATCCTGCGCTGACCGCTCAACCTCCATCCTGCACTGGCCTCTCAGCCTCCATCCTGCGCTCACCACTGAGCCTCCATTCTGCGCTCACCACTCTGACTCCATCCTGCACTCACCAGTCTGCCTGAATCCTGCGCTCACCACTCTGTCTCCATCCTGCTCTCAGCACTCTGCCTCCATCCTGCGCTGACCACTCTGCCTCCATCCTGCACTGTCCACTGAGCCACCGCGCAGTGCTAACCACTGAGCCACTATACTGTGCTAGCCACTGAGCCACCATACTGTGCTAACCACTGAGCCACCATACTGTGTTGACCACTGGTCCTCCATCCTGCACTGAACCACTCTAACTCCATCCTGTGCTGACCACTGAGCCTCCATCCTGTGCTGCTTACCAAGCCTTCATCTTGCGCTCACCACTCTGCCTCCATCCTGCTCTGACCACTCTGCCTCCATCCTGCTCTGACCACTCTGCCTCCATCCTTTGCTGACCACTGTGCCTCCATCCTGGCCTGACCACTGAGCCTCCATCTTACGCTGACCACTTAGCCTCCATCCTGCGCTGACCACTGAGCCTCCATCCTGTGCTGACCACTGAGCCTCAATCCTGTGCTGACCACCCAGCCTCTATCCTGCGCTCACCTCTGAGCCTCTATCCTATGCTCACCACTGAGCCTTCATCCTGCACTGACCACTCTGTCTCCAACCTGCACTGACCACTGAGCCTCCATCCTGCGCTGACCACTCTGCCTCCATCCTGCGCTGACTTACTAGCCTTCATCCTGTGACGACCACTCAACCTCCATCCTGCGCTTACCACTTAGCCTCTATCCCACACTGACCGCTCAGCCTCCATCCTGCGCTTACCACTCAGCCTCCATCCTGGGCTGACCACTGAGCTTCCATCCTCTGATGACCACTGAGCCTCCATCCTGGG
>JARQOC010000007.1:8677192-8722560 GCA_033576535.1 Allobates femoralis | reverse complement strand
GTGTCTCATTATACCCAGCATTAGACTCTATATAGACTGTATCATATATGACAGATTCAGGAGCCATAATAGAGTCTGCTGGGACAGTGCTGCATCTGCTGCCACCTGCATAGAGATTTCTGGATCTTTGTCATTGGGGAGCCGCTGCAGACCGTGGATCCGAGATATCGATATATGTGATGATAGTGGTTGTGGCTTCTCACAACCTTTCCAGGTGAGCACATTCCCTTCTTTTAAGTCAGGAGTGTTACCACAGGTAAACACTAGTGTTGAGCGAGCATGCTCGCCACTACTCGGTACTCGCACGAGTATCACTGTACTCGGGCGACTCGCAGAGCACCGAGTAATCTCGCGATACTCGTGCTGTGCTCGTGGTCGTCATCTCTCCATGTTGGCGCTCTTTTGAGAGCCAGCCCACGTGCAGGGATTGGCTGACAGACCACTGCAATGCCACAGCCATGTTAGTTGTGGCATAGCAGTGATTGGCCGCCCTGCACAGCGTCACCGAGCCTTTATAACTCCCGGCGCGCTGTGCTCGGCACACAGCCATCCAGACAGTGAGTGTAGGGAGAGTGTCTGCTGCTGATTAGGGACAGATTTGCGGCCCTCATAGGTAGATCCGGATCAGGGCTGCAAACTGCTGCTGACCACAACAGTCCTTCTCATGACTAATCTAGGAGGACATAGGCAGGGTGATCCAGATCGGAGTCCAAGATTTTCAGTGACCAGAACAGTCCTTCTCAGGACTAATCTAGGAGGATATAAGCAGGGTGATACAGATTGGAATCCAAGCTTTTCTGTGACCATTAGAGTCACCACACTCTTGTACTTAGTACCTTAAAACAGGTTAGGGACTAAAATCCTCTCTTCAAACCATTACAGTCACCAGACAGGTGTACGTACTACCTTAATACAGGTTAGGGAACTAAAATCCTAACTCTTGTCATCAAAACAGTCACCAGACAGGTGTACGTACTACCTTAATACAGGTTAGGGACTAAAATCCTCTCTTCAAACCATTACAGTCACCAGACAGGTGTACGTACTACCTTAATACAGGTTAGGGAACTAAAATCCTAACTCTTGTCATCTCAACAGTCACCACACTGTTGTACGTCATACCTTTCTACAGGTTAGGGAACTAAAATCCTAACTCTTGTCATCTCAACAGTCACCACACTGTTGTACGTCATAAGTTTCTACAAGTTAGGGAACTAAAATCCTAATCTCCTGTGACCTCCACAGTCACCAGACAGTTGTCGCTCTATACAGCAAAATGCGCAAAGGCGTTGGCAAGGGCGTTGGCAAGGAACAAGGAAGTGGACGTGATGGTGGTGCAGGCAGAGGCCGAGGTCGTGTGCAAGCACTCATTTCGCAACAACAAAGGGCCACATCTCCTCGCTCGCACATCCTGTCCCAAATTCTTGGGGCCCGCAGCAGTACACCACTGTTGAACCAAGACCAGTGTCAACAGGTTGTTACTTGGATAGCGGATAATGCTTCAAGTCAGATGGGCACCTCCACAAACACCCTGTCTTCCGCACGGTCAACTGTCAGTAGCCGTGATACTGCACCGCACATTTCCCAACCTGATCCTCCTTCCTACCACCTGGCCGAGTACACGTCCACGGACATTTCAGATCCCACACTAGGACACTCGGAAGAGCTGTTCACGTATCCATTCGCAGAATCTGGCCTGTCGCCACCTCCTCTTGAAGTGGGTCATGAGGAGATGGTATGTACAGATGCCCAAATATTTGAGCAGCCGCGTTATGACGAACGAACGTTGTCAAAGTGTCTCAACAATGGGTGGACGATGATGAGACACAATTGCCAGGAAGTCAGGAGGAGGATCAGGGTGCGGAAGAGGAAGACGACGTGGTGGATGATCCAGTAGCTGACCCTACATGGCAGGAGGATATGCAGAGCGAGGACAGCAGTGCACAGGGGAGGGAGGCGTAGCATCCCAACAGCCAGTACGAAGCAGGGTTGCGTCCGCAGGCAGAAGGCAGGCAACCATTCCCCGGAACAACAACACGACTCAAGGTGCCTGTGCAAATGTTCGGTCTTCCCGAGTCTGGGAGTTTTTTAAGTTGGCTCCAGAAGACTCTAAAAAGGTCATTTGCCACACCTGCCATGCCACTATCAGCAGGGTACGAAAACTAGCAGCCTGACCACCACCAGCATGATCAGGCACATGTCAGCCAAGCACCCGACTTTGTGGGAAGTACCACAGAGTCGAGGAGCGGTGCGTGCTGATGTCACTGCTACGTCTTCGGCTGTTGTGCATGCAAGCCAATCCCCTGTCCATGCTGGCCGCGAACAAGCCTCCGGTCCAGCACCTGAAATTGCTGAAGCACAAATTACACCACCATCAAGCACGTCCTTGTCCCAGCGCAGCGTTCAATTATCCATTCAGCAAACATTTGAACGCAGGCGCAAATACGCTGCCAATGCCCCACATGCCACAGTCCTCAATGCTCACATTTCGCGACTCATAGCGCTAGAAATGTTGCCTTTCCGTCTGGTGGAGACGGACGCATTCCGCGACCTGATGGCGGCTGCTGTCCCACGTTACTCGGTCCCCAGCCGACACTATTTCTCCAGATGTGCCGTCCCCGCATTGCATAACCACGTGTCCAACAGCATCACACGTGCCCTGAAGAATGCTGTTTCAGCCAAAGTCCACCTAACCACTGACACGTGGACAAGTGCTTGTGGGCAAGGCCGCTACATCTCCTTGACGGCACACTGGATTAATATTGTGGAGGCTGGGACCCAGTCTGACCGAGGGACAGAACACGTCCTTCCCACACCAAGGATAGCAGGCCCTACCTCTGTCATGGTTTCACCGACACTCTACAGCTCCGGAATGTCATGCTCTTCAGCCTCCTCCACCTGCGCATCCTCATCCACTGTACCCTCCACACCAGTCCCAAGCTGGAAGCACTGCAGCACTGCCTCTGCAAAGCGGCAACAGGCTGTGCTGAAGCTAGTCTGCATAGGTGACAAACCCCACAATGCAGAAGAGGTGTGGACAGCTCCGAAACAGCAGGCAGATCACTGGCTCACACCTCTGAACCTAAAGCCAGGAAAGGTCGTGTGTGACAATGGCCGGAACCTGGTGGCAGCTTTGAGGCGAGGGCAGCTGACGCATGTTCCATGCGTGGCCCATGTGCTCAACCTGTGGTTCAGAGGTTTGTGAAGTCATACCCGGAGGTGTCTGACCTGCTGGTAAAAGTTCGTCGTCTGTCTGCACATTTTCGCAAGTCACCTGCTGCTTCAGCCGGCCTTGCAAGCTTTCAGCGCCGTTTGCGTCTTCCGGCCCACAGACTGGTGTGTGATGTCCCCACGTGTTGGAATTCAACGCTGCACATGTTGGTCAGGATATGTGAGCAGAAGAGGGCACTTGTGGACTACCTGCATCACCTAAACCGTCGGGAAATGGGTCAAACTCCACACATAACACCCGAGGAGTGGAGATGGATGTCGGACCTATGCACCGTCCTCCAAAACTTTGAGGACTCCACCAAGATGGTGAGCGGCGATGACGCCATTATTAGCGTCACCATACCACTACTCTGCCTTCTAAAACGGTCTCTGCTGAAAATAAAAGAGGATGCATTGCAGGCAGAGCGCGATGACTTACAGCAAGAAACTGTAGTGGGTGTGGGTGAAAACACACAGCCCAGCCTCATGTCATCACAACGTGTAGCGGAGGACTATGACGAGGAGGAGGAGGAGGATGAAGACATGGAGCAACTCTCAGGCCAAATTGGGGATATGACATGCACACCAGTCATACCCTCGATTCAGCGTGGCTGGTCAGAGGACAGGGAGATAGAGGAGAGGAGGAGAGGGAGAGACAGCATGTTCAGTCATCGTGTTGGTCTGGATACTGAAGTGATGGCTGTTAAGAGTCTGGCGCACATGGCTGACTTTATGGTAAGCTGCCTGTCTCGTGACCCTCGCGTTCACAACATCTTGGCCGACAATCAGTACTGGTTGGCAACACTCTTAGACCCACGCTACAAGGAGAACTTTATGTCTCTCATTCCTGAGGCGGAGAGGTCAGCCAAAATGCTGCAGTTCCAGAGGGCCATAGTCACGGAAGTTGTGAAATCCTTCCCCTCACAAAACGCTAGCGGCATAGGTCAGGATTCGATGGACAACCAAGGCGTACGGCCGAGAGGGGCACAAGTCCAATCCGCCAGAGGCAGGGGAACTGTCTTTACGATGTGGGACAGTTTTTCTCAGCCCCTCACGTACCACAGCCCCTGACGTGCGGGGTAGTGCCACCAGAAATGCTAAGTTCGGGCAGATGCTGAAGGAGTACCTTGCAGATCGAACAACTGTACTGCGAGATTCATCGGTGCCTTTCAATTATTGGGTCTCCAAGCTCGACACGTGGCATGAATTGGCTCTCTACGCCTTGGAAGTCCTGGCCTGCCCTGCCGCTAGCGTTTTATCCGAGCGTGTTTTCAGTGCAGTAGGTGGAATCATCACTGATAAACGCACCGCCTGTCAACTGAAAAAGCGGACAGGCTCACTCTGATCAAGATGAACAAGGGTTGGATTGGGCCGGCTTCACCACACCACCAGCAAATGACAACTGAATTTAATTTTGTTATTTGAATTTGACATGTACCTCCACTCACCCATGGGTACACACTTCCGTACTTTTTCTAATCGCTGGACTGCTACTCCTTCTCCTCATGTGACACCATGATGAGCGTTAGAATAGTTAGGCTCTTGTTTGAGGTATACCCGCAGTGGTAAATTTTTTAGCCCATTCTGTTAGAATGGGCATTACAACGACAGGAGACCCGCTCCTTTTCAATGGGAAAAACGTTTTTAGGTACTCCTACACGTCTCTATCCAGGGACAAAGAGGAGCCTCCCAATTTTTGGCGGCCCTGACAAAAGGGCTATACTACAATACACCCTGTTCTTCTTAACAGGCCCTCCTGCACGTCTCAATCCAGGGACAAATAGGAGCCTCCCAATTTTTGGCTGCCCTGACAAAAGGGCTATACTACAATACACCCAGTTCTTAACAGGCCCTCCTGCACGTCTCAATCCAGGGACAAAGAGGAGCCTCCCAATTTTTGGCTGCCCTGACAAAAGGACTATACTACAATACACCCTGTTCTTCTTAACAGGCCCTCCTGCACGTCTCAATCCAGGGACAAAGAGGAGCCTCCAAATTTTTGGCTGCCCTGACAAAAGGGCTATACTACAATACACCCAGTTCTTAACAGGCCCTCCTGCACGTCTCTATCCAGGGACAAAGAGGAGCCTCCCAATTTTTGTCTGCCCTGACCAAAGGGCTATACTAAAATACACCCACTTGAGGGTTACAGGCCCTCCTGCACATCTCTATCCAGGGACAAAGAGGAGCCTCCTAATTTTTGGCTGCCCTGGCCAAAGGCCTAGGCTAAAATACACCCACTTGAGGGTTACAGGCCCTACTACAACTCTGTAAGCATGGGTCATTGTTGAACCTCCCAATTTTTGGCTGCCCTGACAAAAGGCCTATACTACAATACACCCACTTGAGGGTTACAGGCCCTCCTGCACGTCTCTATCCAGGGACAAAGAGGAGCCTCCTAATTTTTGGCTGCCCTGGCCAAAGGCCTAGGCTAAAATACACCCACTTGAGGGTTACAGGCCCTACTACAACTCTGTAAGCATGGGTCATTGTTGAACCTCCCAATTTTTGGCTGCCCTGACAAAAGGCCTATACTACAATACACCCACTTGAGGGTTACAGGCCCTCCTGCACGTCTCTATCCAGGGACAAAGAGGAGCCTCCTAATTTTTGGCTGCCCTGGCCAAAGGCCTAGGCTAAAATACACCCACTTGAGGGTTACAGGCCCTACTACAACTCTGTAAGCATAGGTCATTGTTGAACCTCCCAATTTTTGGCTGCCCTGACCAAAGGGCTATACTAAAATACACCCACTTGAGGGTTACAGGCCCTACTACATGTCTGTAAGCATGGGTCATTGTTGAACCTCCCAATTTTTGGCTGCCCTGACAAAAGGCCTATACTACAATACACCCACTTGAGGGTTACAGGCCCTCCTGCACGTCTCTATCCAGGGACAAAGAGGAGCCTCCCAATTTTTGGCTGCCCTGACCAAAGGGCTATACTAAAATACACCCACTTGAGGGTTACAGGCCCTACTACAACTCTGTAAGCATGGGTCATTGTTGAACCTCCCAATTTTTGGCTGCCCTGACCAAAGGGCTATACTAAAATACACCCACTTGAGGGTTACAGGCCCTACTACATGTCTGTAAGCATGGGTCATTGTTGAACCTCCCAATTTTTGGCTGCCCTGACCAAAGGGCTATACTAAAATACACCCACTTGAGGGTTACAGGCCCTACTACATGTCTGTAAGCATGGGTCATTGTTGAACTCCCAATTTTTGTCTGCCCTGACCAAAGGGCTATACTAAAATACACCCACTTGAGGGTTACAGGCCCTACTACATGTCTGTAAGCATGGGTCATTGTTGAACCTCCCAATTTTTGGCTGCCCTGACCAAAGGGCTATACTAAAATACACCCACTTGAGGGTTACAGGCCCTACTACAATTCTGTAAGCATGGGTCATTGTTGAACCTCCCAATTTTTGGCTGCCCTGACCAAAGGGCTATACTAAAATACACCCACTTGAGGGTTACAGGCCCTACTACAACTCTGTAAGCATGGGTCATTGTTGAACCTCCCAATTTGTGGCTGCCCTGACAAAAGGCCTATACTACAATACACCCACTTGAGGGTTACAGGCCCTCCGGCACGTCTCTATCCAGGGACAAAGAGGAGCCTCCTAATTTTTGGCTGCCCTGGCCAAAGGCCTAGGCTAAAATACACCCACTTGAGGGTTACAGGCCCTACTACAACTCTGTAAGCATGGGTCATTGTTGAACCTCCCAATTTTTGGCTGCCCTGAGCAAAGGGCTATACTACAATACACCCAGTTCTTGTTAACAGGCCCTCCTGCACGTCTCTATCCAGGGACAAAGAGGAGCCTCCCAATTTTTGGCTGCCCTGACCAAAGGGCTATACTAAAATACACCCACTTGAGGGTTACAGGCCCTCCTGCACGTCTCTATCCAGGGACAAAGAGGAGCCTCCCAATTTTTGGCTGCCCTGACCAAAGGGCTATACTAAATACACCCACTTGAGGGTTACAGGCCCTCCTGCACGTCTCTATCCAGGGACAAAGAGGAGCCTCCCAATTTTTGGCTGCCCTGACAAAAGGCCTATACTACAATACACCCACTTGAGGGTTACAAGCCCTCCTGCACGTCTCTATCCAGGGACAAAGAGGAGCCTCCTAATTTTTGGCTGCCCTGGCCAAAGGCCTAGGCTAAAATACACCCACTTGAGGGTTACAGGCCCTACTACAACTCTGTAAGCATGGGTCATTGTTGAACCTCCCAATTTTTGGCTGCCCTGACCAAAGGGCTATACTAAAATACACCCACTTGAGGGTTACAGGCCCTACTACATGTCTGTAAGCATGGGTCATTGTTGAACCTCCCAATTTTTGGCTGCCCTGACCAAAGGGCTATACTACAATACACCCAGTTCTTGTTAACAGGCCCTCCTGCACGTCTCTATCCAGGGACAAAGAGGAGCCTCCCAATTTTTGGCTGCCCTGGATCAAAGGGCTATACTAAAATACACCCACTTGAGGGTTACAGGCCCTCCTGCACGTCTCTATCCAGGGACAAAGAGGAGCCTCCCAATTTTTGTCTGCCCTGACCAAAGGGCTATACTAAAATACACCCACTTGAGGGTTACAGGCCCTCCTGCACGTCTCTATCCAGGGACAAAGAAAAGCCTCCCAATTTTTGTCTGCCCTGACCAAAGGGCTATACTATAATACACCCACTTGAGGGTTACAGGCCCTACTACATGTCTGTAAGCATGGGTCATTGTTGAACCTCCCAATTTTTGGCTGCCCTGACCAAAGGGCTATACTAAAATACACCCACTTGAGGGTTACAGGCCCTACTACATGTCTGTAAGCATAGGTCATTGTTGAACCTCCCAATTTTTGGCTGCCCTGACCAAAGGGCTATACTAAAATACACCCACTTGAGGGTTACAGGCCCTACTACAACTCTGTAAGCATGGGTCATTGTTGAACCTCCCAATTTTGTATGCCCTGACCAAAGGGCTATACTAAAATACACCCACTTGAGGGTTACAGGCCCTACTACATGTCTGTAAGCATGGGTCATTGTTGAACCTCCCAATTTTTGGCTGCCCTGACCAAAGGGCTATACTAAAATACACCCACTTGAGGGTTACAGGCCCTACTACAACTCTGTAAGCATGGGTCATTGTTGAACCTCCCAATTTTTGGCTGCCCTGACCAAAGGGCTATACTAAAATACACCCACTTGAGGGTTACAGGCCCTACTACAACTCTGTAAGCATGGGTCATTGTTGAACCTCCCAATTTTTGGCTGCCCTGACCAAAGGGCTATACTAAAATACACCCACTTGAGGGTTACAGGCCCTACTACATGTCTGTAAGCATGGGTCATTGTTGAACCTCCCAATTTTTGGCTGCCCTGACCAAAGGGCTATACTAAAATACACCCACTTGAGGGTTACAGGCCCTACTACAACTCTGTAAGCATGGGTCATTGTTGAACCTCCCAATTTTTGGCTGCCCTGACCAAAGGGCTATACTAAAATACACCCACTTGAGGGTTACAGGCCCTACTACAACTCTGTAAGCATGGGTCATTGTTGAACCTCCCAATTTTTGGCTGCCCTGACCAAAGGGCTATACTAAAATACACCCACTTGAGGGTTACAGGCCCTACTACAACTCTGTAAGCATGGGTCATTGTTGAACCTCCCAATTTTTGGCTGCCCTGACAAAAGGCCTATACTACAATACACCCACTTGAGGGTTACAGGCCCTACTACATGTCTGTAAGCATGGGTCATTGTTGAACCTCCCAATTTTTGGCTGCCCTGACCAATGGGCTATACTACAATACACCCAGTTCTTGTTAACAGGCCCTCCTGCACGTCTCTATCCAGGGACAAAGAGGAGCCTCCCAATTTTTGTCTGCCCTGACCAAAGGGCTATACTAAAATACACCCACTTGAGGGTTACAGGCCCTACTACAACTCTGTAAGCATGGGTCATTGTTGAACCTCCCAATTTTTGGCTGCCCTGACCAAAGGGCTATACTAAAATACACCCACTTGAGGGTTACAGGCCCTACTACAACTCTGTAAGCATGGGTCATTGTTGAACCTCCCAATTTTTGGCTGCCCTGACAAAAGGCCTATACTACAATACACCCACTTGAGGGTTACAGGCCCTCCTGCACGTCTCTATCCAGGGACAAAGAGGAGCCTCCCAATTTTTGTCTGCCCTGACCAAAGGGCTATACTATAATACACCCACTTGAGGGTTACAGGCCCTACTACATGTCTGTAAGCATGGGTCATTGTTGAACCTCCCAATTTTTGGCTGCCCTGACCAAAGGGCTATACTACAATACACCCAGTTCTTGTTAACAGGCCCTCCTGCACATCTCTATCCAGGGACAAAGAGGAGCCTCCCAATTTTTGGCTGCCCAGATCAAAGGGCTATACTACAATACACCCACTTGAGGGTTACAGGCCCTACTACATGTCTGTAAGCATGGGTCATTGTTGAACCTCCCAATTTTTGGCTGCCCTGACCAAAGGGCTATACTAAAATACACCCACTTGAGGGTTACAGGCCATCCTGCATGTCTGTATCCAGGGGCATTGGTGAACCTCCCAATTTTTGACTGCCCTTGCAAAGGAAGATACTACAATAGACCCAGTTCCTCAAAATGGGCACTTTATTTCTAGACAGGGCTTCATGTACGTCTCTTGTCAGGGTCATCGGAGTGTCGCACAATGTTTTCACGTAAAATCTTTTATGTAATCACAAAAAGTGACATACACCAGCTGTATCTCACTATTGGGTATGTGCCCTTAACATTTCCACCATAAATATTCATTTTGGTGTCATTTTGGAAGGTTTTCTGGACACTCCGTAAAATTGGCGTGAAACTCGGACAACATTGTTCACAGCTGTGACTTTTCAGTGAGAAGTGCTTCCAGGGGTCTTCCCCATGGTGTTGCCATGTCATTTCAGCACTCTTCTGAGACTTTTGTGACGTTTTTAGGGTTTTTCCAGGCAGCCGGCAGTCATTTCATAAAAATACTCGTGTCTCCCATAGGATAACATTGGGCTCGTTACTCGGGCCGAGTACACGAGTATCTCGGGACGCTCGGCCCGAGCTTCGAGCACCCGAGCATTTTAGTACTCGCTCATCACTAGTAAACACTATTGTGCTCCTTTTCTTCCTTTCCAGCCTCTCTGCCGTACAGCTTCTGGGAATATGGAGGACCCCGTTAAACATCTGTGCAAAGTGACGGATTCAATCCTTGCTGACCTACAGGCATTGAAGGCCAGCTTTGCAAGCCTGCGGGATCGCGGTGATCATAATCTGCAGGTGTTCGGACAAACCACACAGGACTTACGAACCCGGATTGAGGTTCTGGAGGGACGAGTGCACATTAAAATGAATTCTTTATTTAGTCATTACTAAAAGCAGTCAATAGTGTGTGTAACCCTACACCTGTATCTAGTAAAACAAAGGGATATCCAGTTGTAGGGGAGGATACCTATATCTCTATCCTTCTCCTACCAACCGTCCCTGCCTGACTACGGAGATTTATACACATTAAGTAAATGGTGTCCCCGTTCCACGGCGGCTCACCCTGAGTGTCCTATAACCTCACTCAGGGCAGTTTGCTACCGGCAGAGTATCTATCTATTATTCTTGAGTGTGCTAGAAAGAGGGCTTGGGTCAAACCCCAGTGCCCTTCCTGCGTGTGTGTGTACAGCTTGGATGTATACGTTTCTAGGGGAGTGTCCTACTAGGTGTTATCACCAGCCCAGTGTAGCAATTCTCAAGGTGGGGTACCATCTATCCCTTGAAATCCCCTCACATCACCAGCATATATGTAATCACACACAAAATCACCCCTATTCCACTCAATTAGTGGGCAATAACGCAGGTACAGCAATCATCACAAGTAGATAGATTAGTGACCCATTCAAGCAGAGTTGGAACTTATCATTTCACTTATCTGATGTTATAGATGTCCTTTCAGTCCCAGTCTCTGTCATACAGCGTACGACCTCTCGACGCGTTTCTGCCCGCTAATATAGCTGGGCGTCCTCAGGAGCGACTGTGCTGCGTTGGTTACCAGGTGGTTCCATATAAGTCACCCGGGGCGCTGTAAGAGGTGGTGTAATAACCTGCCCTCTTCTCCTCATTGGTGTCAGCGGCGATTATTATTTGTGTATAGAGTCACGCCCCATTATTATTTCAGAATATAAAATTCTGGAGGGACGAGTCCACACCCCTACTTCAACACCCGGGTATTGGAATCCCCAAGCTACCACCATTCTGCTTTGGCGGTGAACATGAAAAATTCAGGGGATTCATTAATCAATGCAAACTGTTCTTTGCGGCTCATGCGCCACAGTTCCTTACTGAGCGATCTAAAGTATTGACAATAATTATGCTGCTCTCCAACAAAGCGCTCACATGGGCAAACCCCCTAATTGAGACTGACGATGACTGTCTAAATAATCTTGATGCTTTCATTTCAGCTATGGGGCAGGTATTCGATGATCCAAACCGCGGTGCTACAGCGGAATCAGCCATGTTAACTTTAAGCCAAGGTAAGCGCTCGGTAGCGGAGTATGCTTTGGAGTTCCGGAGATGGGCCCTCGACACCACTTGGGATAGCTCCGCTAAAAAGTCGGTTTTCCGGAAAGGATTATCCTCTGTGATTAAGGACGAACTCGCTCGTGCCGACCCACCTACAGCATTAGGAGATTTTATCAACTACTGTATTCGGATCGATGCTCGGCTTACTGAACGCAGACAGGAGAGATGGTCGGAGATAAAGCGCACTAATCATTTATTTCCTCCCTCTCCAGCTAAGGAGTCCTTGAGCAGGATTATACGAGAACCTGAACCTGAGCCTATGCAAGTGGACTCTTTACAGAGACGGGTCAGTGATGCACGTAAGGAACATCGAGTAAAGGAAAATCTGTGTTTCTATTGCGGTAAGTCAGGACATTTCATTATAAACTGCCCCAGTCGTTCTCGTAAGACAACTGCAGCCACCATACACTGCGAGTGCTGTGAGAGGGGTTCTGTCAGGTCCGAACCACAGACCCCAGAGAGAGTAGAGGATACAGACATTGATTACTCAGACTTGAACTCTGTTATCTCTGAGCCCGATGCACGCATCACTGCAGCAGTCTTTCAGGTTTTTTCAGCGGTTTCCCAGCTGAGTTGTAAGCACAACAATTCTCATTGCTTTATTCCCCTCAAGCTCAGGGTTCACTCTGTCTGGGTATCTACCTCCGCTATGATTGATTCAGGGGCAAGTGGCAATTTTATGGACATCTCCTTCGCCGAGAAACTTGGTGTACGTTCAGTAAAGAAGGCTACTCCTGTACAGATGGAGACCGTGGATGGCTCACTGTTAAACTCTGGACCAGTGGATCAGGAGACGGAGCCTTTAAAGGTCCTCATGGGTAATGACCATCAAGAGAGTCTGTCATTTATGCTCATCTCTTCTCCTCATTTCCCTATTATTCTAGGACTGCCGTGGCTGCAGTCTCAGAATCCTACGATTAACTGGGAAACTAAAGAACTGCACTTTCCGGAGAAACAGATAAGTCCAGAAGCTTCAGTCTGCTCCATTCCTAAAGGACCAACATCAGTCTCTGAGCTACCAGCAATATACCGTGAGTATGCTGACGTGTGTGACAAAAGGAACGCAGACCTGCTACCCCCTCACCGTCCATATGACTGTCCAATAGACCTGTTACCAGGTGCAGGAATACCTTTTGGCAAGATTTACTCTATGGCAGGGCCTGAGCTAAAGGCTCTAAAGGACTATATAGACGAACATCTAGCCAAGGGCTTCATACGCCCCTCTTCATCTCCTGCTGGTGCACCAATCTTCTTTGTGAAGAAGAAAGATGGATCTCTTAGGCCCTGTATAGACTATCGGGAGCGCAATAAAATCACGATCAGAAACCGTTACCCTTACCATTCTCCCTTTCCTCTGTGTGTGACCTACCTTATTGTAAATAGTTAAAATATTGTTTTCTATAATTGATTTAGAAATATACGTTGTGTAATTCTTTGAACTTAAAAATTGACTCTAGTCTGAATTTGAATCACTAATTGCTTGATTTTGGATTCTCCACAACAGTTGTACTGTATAGATCTTATTACATCTTTATACAATTTATAGATATGTTACCTTTTGTTACTCAAAATCAAATAAAACATATTTGAACAAGAAACCGTTACCCACTACCGTTGATCCCTGAATTATTGGAGAGAGTACGGCATGCAAAACTCTTTACAAAGTTGGATCTCCGTGGGGCCTATAACTTGGTCCGCATTAGACCTGGGGATGAATGAAAGACAGCTTTCAGGTCACGCTACGGACACTTTGAATACCTAGTAATGCCGTTCGGTTTATGTAATGCTCCAGCAACTTTCCAACATTTGGTGAATGACGTTTTTAGGGACCTCCTGGATACATTCATTGTCATTTATTTGGATGATATTTTGATTTTTTTCTAATTCCACAGAGGAGCATCACAGACATGTGAAGATGGTCTTAGAACGCCTACGACAAAACCATCTCTATATCAAACTGGAAAAGTGCGAATTCCATCGGACGGAGATCCAATTTCTGGGGTATGTAATGTCATCACGAGGAATTAGTATGGATGAGAGTAAGATCCAAGCCATTAAAGACTGGCCAGTCCCCAAGAATGTGAAGGAGGTCCAGCGCTTTATAGGGTTTGCTAATTTCTACAGGTGTTTTATCAGGAACTTTTCTGAGGTAGTGTGTCCCATTACGCGGCTTACCCGCAAGAATTCTGCTTTGACCTGGACCCCCCAGGCTCAAGAAGCATTTTCCCGTTTGAAAGAGAAATTCACCACGGCACCTATTCTGGTGCATCCTAACCCTGAACTTGCCTTCATAATAGAGGTGGATGCCTCAGACAGTGCCATCGGAGCTATCCTCTCCCAGAGGACAGGTGAGAAAGAAGTCTTACATCCCTGTGCTTTCTTTTCCCGGCGGTTGTCTCCTGCAGAACGGAACTATGACGTGGGTAATAGAGAATTGTTGGCCATCATCGCAGCCTTCAAGGAATGGAGACACCACCTTCAGGGAGCTGCACAGCAGATAATCGTGTTGACTGACCACCGCAATCTTGAGTTTATCAGATCGGCTAAGTGCTTGACTCCTCGCCAGGCTCGTTGGAGTCTTTTCTTAAACCAATTCAGTTTTGTTATCTCATATAGGCCAGGATAGCGTAATGGAAAGGCCGATGCGTTGTCTAGACTCCACTCAACTGAGACCATTCCACTCACGTCTCGTAAGACTGTTATCTCTGATTCCAGGTTCCTGGGAGTGATTCATAATCAAGACTTGCTTAACGACATCAAGGAAGCATACCATACGGATCCCTGGCTGGCACAACCGTCTTGTGAAGTAAGTCTTGTATATAAGAACGGTGTGTGGATTCAGGGGCAACGCCTGTATATTCCTGAAGCAGTCAGGGTGAGAGTACTGCAACTCATCCACGATTCTAAGATAGCGGGGCATAGAGGAGTTCTGAAGACTCAAGAATTCCTGTCTCGCTTCTTTTGGTGGCCCACATACAGAAAAGACGTTCTAGGTTACGTCACTTCTTGCGAAGTCTGTGCCAGATGCAAGACTCCACGATCTTCGCCTACGGGTCTATTACAACCCCTACCCATTCCATCCCGTCCATGGGGATCCATATCTATGGACTTCATTGTGGAGTTGCCAACCTCTCAAGGGAAGAACACAGTTCTGGTGGTGGTGGATCGGTTAACAAAGGCAGCCCATTTTATTCCGTGTGTGGGTCTACCCACTGCGAAACACACATCGGACTTAATCATTCAAAACGTGTTTCGCCTGCATGGCGTACCGGATGAGGTTGTATCTGATCGAGGGGTGCAATTCACTTCAAAGTTTTGGCAGCATTTCTGTGCTGCGTTGGACATCAAAGTTAACCTGTCTTCTGCCTTTCATCCACAGACGAATGGACAAACGAGCGGACTAATCAGACCCTAGAACAGTATCTCTGCTGTTTTATCTGCCACCTACAAGATGACTGGGTGGATTTGCTCCCACTGGCTGAATTCTCTTAAAACAACTCACAGAGCGCTTCCACCAAGCAGTCACCCTTTTATGCCAATTTGGGTTATCATCCTAACATCCTTCCTTGACTTCCCATAGATACACCTCTCCCAGCTGTGGCCGACAGAATCACCTCTCTACAACGGAATCTTGATCTGCTTAAAGAGAATCTGGAATCCGCTCAGGACAGGTATAAAAAAGCAGCAGATAGGTTTCGTAAACCTGCACCAACCTTCAAGGTAGGAGATTTGGTCTGGCTGTCTACTAAGAACCTCAAATTGAGAGTACCATCGTCCAAATTGGGTCATAAGTACGTTGGGCCCTATAAGATTAATAAGCTCGTCAGTAACGTTGCCTGTCGCCTTCAACTTCCAAGATCTATGAGGATTCACCCCGTGTTTCACGTTTCTCTACTAAAGGCTGTGACTCCCAATTCATTCCCTGGTCGTTCTTCTTCCCCTCCTGCTCCGGTACTCATCGATGGCCAGGAGGAGTTTGTCGTGGAAAGGATCCTGGACTCCAGGTTGCGTAGAAACGGGGTGCAATACCTGGTGAAGTGGCAGGGCTATTCTCCAGAGGACAACTCGTGGGAGCCGGCCTCCAATCTCCATGCTCCTCGGTTACTCCGCCAGTTCCATCGGAGGTACCCGGGAAAGCCTGGACTGGGGCCATCCAGAGGCTGTCCCTAAGGGGGGAGTAATGTAAGGTTTTCAGTCTTTTTTGCTATATCTGTTGTTATGTTTGCATTTAGTGTATTTTGTCGGCCATCTTGTTTCCTGTCATGTGCATTGACTTTTGCCCTCAACCAATATGGAGTTCTCAGCTTGTCATCGGCCATCTTGTTTCCTGTCCTGTGCATTGACTTCTGCCCTCAAACAAGATGGAGTCCTCAGCTTTGATGTCCCTGCCCTGTTCCTTGCCAATTGCCCTTTTAATCAGTTTCAGATGATTTACCTGTGCTCCTGAATCAGGTCTGAAACCAGTTTGTGTCTTGCTCTCTGAAGCCTGGATTCACTCTGCCTGGAATCATTTATGGACACAGAAGCTTTCTATTTGCCAGCAACATCTGACAGGAAAGTAATAGACTGAATGACTTGTACTATGCTTTAATGCTCTGATGTCCTGGGTTGTTTGCCTTCTGCAACTTGCATTTACTTTATCCTGCTGATGCACTAACTTGTATGAAGCAATACAAGAGCTGCTTAAGAAGCGTATGTCTCATGTGTCTCATTATACCCATGCATTAGACTCTATATAGACTGTATCATATATGACAATGTCTTTACAATGTGGGAGGAAACCGGAGTACCCACAGGAAACCCACGCAAACACGGGGAGAACATACACACTACTTGCAGATGTTGTCCTTTGTGTCCTTGGTGGGAATTGAACCCAGGACCTCTAGCCAAAGTGCTGCAAAGGCTGCAGTGCTAACCACTTGAGCCACCGTATAAGAGAAATAAAGTTCTCCTTGTAGCGTTGATCTAAAAGTGTCACCAACCAGTAATGAGTGTCCGCCTAGATGTTGATAACACGAGGGTCACAAGACAGGCAGCATCACATAAAGTCAGGCATTTGCATAAGACTGTTAACAAGCAAAATTTCAGGTCCTCAACAACAGGATGATTGACCATGCTGTCTTCATCATCCTCCTCCTCCTCTCCCCTGTCCTCTGGCCATCCGACGGTAAGATGGTTGTGCATGTATTACCGTCAATTTCGCATTAAAGTAGCTCCATTTCTTTATCCGCCTCCTCCTCTGAATAGTCCTCCAATGCACGTTGGTATGAGATGAGGCTTTGTGTAATCGCCCTGTACAGTTTATTGCTCCAACTCATCGTGTTCCACCTGCAATGCATCGTTTTTTATTTTGAGCAGACAGCATTTTAGAAGACAGAGAAGCGGGATGGTGAAGCTAATTATGGCATCATCGCCCCTCACCATCTTGGTGAAGTCCTCAAAGTTTTGGCGGACGGTACATATGTTGGACATCCATGTCCACTCCTGAGGTCTTATGTGTGGAGTTTGAAACATATACCGATGGCCTAGTTGATGCTGGTACTCAACAACTGCCCTCTTCTGCTGACAAATCCTGACCAACATGTGCAGTGTCGAATTCCAATGCGTGGGGACATCACAGACCAGTCTGTGATACGGAATGTGCAAACGCTGCTGAAAGCTGGCAAGGGCAGCTGAAGCAGTAGGTGACTTTCTAAAATTGGGCACACAGGCGGCGTACTATTATGAGCAGATCAGACAGCTCCGGGTAGTATTTCAGAAACCGCTGAAACACGAGGTTGACCACATGGTTGACCACTCCCTTCTTCTCCAGATCCTGGAATCCATCGGCATCACCCACCTTGCTCTCTCTTGGATCTCCTCATACCTAGCGGAACGGACCTTCAGCGTCTTCCACTCCCACACCTCCTCCTCATCCTACCCCTTTCTGTCGGAGTCCCTCAAGGTTCGATCCTGGGACCCCTACTTTTCTCCATATACACTCTCGACCTAGGGCAACTCATTGAGTCCCACGGCATCCAGTACCACCTCTATGCCCACGACAACCAAATCTACCTGTCCGGCCCTGACATCACCTCCCTACTCTCCAAAATCCCACAATGCCTTTACGCCATCTCATCCTTCTTCTCTGCTCGCTTCCTTAGACTCAACATGGACAAAACTGAATTCATAGTCTTGCCCCCAAGAAATTCCCCCCCACTTCCCAACCTATCCATCTGCGTCAACAGCTGCGCCTTCTCCCCATTCCCCCAAGCCAAGTGCCTCGGGGTAATCCTTGACTCCTCCCTATCCTTCAAGCCCCACATCGAAGCCCTCACCACATCCCTCCGGCTCCAGCTCAAGAACATCTCACGGATCTGGTCCTTCCTCACCCACGACACCGCTAAAACACTCATTCATGCTCTTATCATCTCCCGCCTTGACTACTGCAACCTCCTTCTCAATGTCCTCATGGCTAACTCCCTCACAGCTCCCCTGACAAGCTTAAAGTGTCACCTGAAGACTCACCTATTCCGTCAAGCCTACAACATGCCATGAGACACAGGCGACCGCCCCATACCTGACATTCCCCCATCCTACTGTATCCCAACCCACCCCTAGTAGATTGTGAGCCCTTGTGGACAGGGTCCCTGCCCCTCCTGTACCTGTACGTCCTGATCACCTATATTTTCTGTACTTGTTCTTGTCTCCATTATCCTAATATAAAGCGCCATGGAACATAAATAAATAATAATAATAATAATAAAATGGGCCACGCATGGAACATGTGTCAGCTCGCCTCACCACAGAGCCGCCACCAGGTTCCGGCCATTGTCACACACGACCATGCCTAGCTGTAGGTTCAGCGGTGTGAGCCAGTGATCTGCCTGCTGTTTCAGTGCTTTCCACAACTCTTCAGGATTGTGGGATTTGTCACCTATGCATATTAGCTTCAGCACAGCCTGTTGCCGCTTAGCTAAGGCAGTGCTGCAGTGCTACCAGCTTTGGACTGGTGTAGAGAGTGAAGTGAAGGAGGAGGAGGAAGGTGAGGATCATGAAGTTCGGAGCTGTACACTGTGGCTGAAACCCTGACTGAGTTAGGGCCTGCTATCCTTGGTGTTGGAAGGACGTATTCCGTCCCAAACTCAGACTGGGTCCCGGCTTCCAGAATATTAACCCAGTGTGCTGTCAGAGTGATGTACTGGCCCTGCCCACAAGCACTTGTTCACGTGTCCGTGGTTCGGTGGACTTTGCCTGAAACTGCATTGTTAAGGGCACGTATGATGTTTTGTGACACGTGCTTATGTAATGCGGGAACGGCACACCAGGAAAAATAGTGTCGGCTAGGGACCGAGTAACGTGGGACAGCCCCCACCATCAGGTTGTGGAATGCTTCCGTCTCCACCAGCCTAAAATGCAACATTTCCAGCGCAAGCAGTCGCAAAATGTGTGCATTTGGAACTGTGGCATGTGCGGCATTGGCAGCGTATTTGCACCTGCGTCCCAAAGATTGGGGTATGGATAACTGAACGCTGCACTGGGACAAGGACGTGGCTGATGATGGTGCTACTTCTGCTTGTACAAGTACAGGTGAAGGACAGGAGGCATCTTCACCTGCAGTATGGACAGGGGATTGGCTTGCACGCACAACAGTGGAAGACGCAGCGGTATCACCCGCAGACAATGCTCTTGTACTCTGCTGTACATCCCACAAAGTTGGGTGCTTTGCTGCCATGTGCCTGATCATGCTGGTGGTGGTCAGGCTGCTAGTTTTGCTACCCCTGCTGATGCTGGCATGGCAGGTGTTGCAAATGGCCTTTTTCGAATTATCTGCAGACTCCTTAAAAAACAGCCAGACTCGGGAAGACCTAGCAGTTGTACTGGCAACATCACTCGTGTTGTTGTTCCGGGGAACGGTTACCTGCCTTCTGCCTGCGGACACCACCTTGCTTCTTCCGGCCTGTTGTGATGCTACGCTTAACTTCCCCTGTGCACTGCTGTCCTCGCTCTGCATGTCCTCCTGCCAGGTTGGGTCAGTTACTGGATCATCCACCATGTCGTCTTCCAATTCCGCACCCTGGTCCTACTCCTGACTTTGTGGCAATTGTGTCTCATCATCGGCCACCTCTTGTTGAGTCGCGTTCCTACCGTTGCCTTCGTGAGACCGTGGCTGCTCAAATGTTTGGGCATCAGTACATATGATCTCCTCATGACCCACCTTCAACTGGAGCTGGCGAGAAGCCAGAATCTATGAATGGATAGTGAACAGCTCTTCAGAGTGTCCAAGTGTGTGATCAGTTATGTCCGGGTCCGGGCACTCGACATGGTGGGAGGAAGGAGGATCAGGGTGTGGAATGTGCAGTCCAGTCTCACGGCTACTCACACTTGACCGTGTGGAAGACAGGCTGCTTGTGGTGGTGCAAAACTGACTGAAAGCATTATCCGCTATCCAACTAACAACCTGTTTTCACTGGTCTTGGTTTAATAGTGGTGTCCCTACAAATGGGGACAAGAAAGATCGAGCGAGATAATGTTGGCGTTTGTCGTGGCGCAATTCCAGCTTGCACATGGCCTCAGCCTCTGTATGCACCACCATCACGTCCAGTACCACCGGCCTTGCGCATTTTCAATGTTGTGCTGCCTGTATACAGGTAAATGAAGTTGTCCAAAAGATGGTTTTTAGCTTGACACTGAGATGACAGATTAGAGATTACATTACAGCAGGTATACCGGTCAGTCACAAACACTGAGATGGGTATACTGATTGTTTTGGCGTATACAAATTGGAGCTACAACCCCCTCCTGCCTCAAAAAAGGGTAAATGAAAGTGGACAGGCTGACTCTGATCGAGATAACAATGGTTGGAGTGGGCCCGACTTCACCACACCACCACCAAATGATAGTATAATGTAAAATTTGTGCCGGTAAATTGCCATGCACCTCCGCACACCCACACATGGGTACACACTTCATTACTTTGGTTACTTGCTGTTCTGCTCCTCCTTCTCCTCATCCGCCACCATCATATGATCAGTACGACCGTAGTTCATGATGCCACGAAAACATAATTATTTTTACATCATATTTATGATGATGATGATGATGACCCTCGCCGTTCAAATGTTAGGCAGTACTTTCATGTACACCCCCCAGAATGGGCATTACAAGTACAGTAGACCCGCTCCTTTTTAATGGGAACAACATTTAGAGGCTCTCCTCCATTTCAAGGGGCATTGAAGGGCCTCACAATTTTTGGCTTCCCTGCCTAGGGCAATAGTAAAAAAGAACCACTGGCTTACAATAGCCACATTTTTTAAAAAAGGGCCTCATGCACGCCTCTATGCAGGGGCATCTTGGTGCCTCCAAACCTTTGGCTTCCCTGCCTAGGGCAATACTACAGCAGATACACTTGGTTACAATGGCCACATTTTTGAAAAAGGGCCTCATGCACGCCTCTATCCAGGGGCATCTTGGTGTCTCCAATTTCTGGCTTACCTGCCTAGGGAAATACTACAGCAGATATACTTGCTTATAATGGGCACATTATTGAAAAAGGCCCTCATACACACCTCTATCCAGGGGCATATTGGTGCCTTCCAATATTTGGCTTCCCTGCCTAGGGCAATACTACAGCAGATACACTTGGTTACAATGGCCACATTTTTGCAAAAGGCCCTCATGCACGCCTGTATGCAGTGGCATCTTGGTGTCTCCAATTTCTAGCTTACCTGCCTAGTAGTGATGTGTCCTTCACGAACGAAGGAGCCGACACATTGAGCCTGCTCTTTGATGTGAAGGAGTCAGAGAGCCATGGTTTTTTTTTTTTTTTCTTTTCTGCAGCTCCTGAGTGTGACTCTGGTCTGGGGGGAGCAGCCAGGAGATAAGTGCTGGGTAAACAGAGCTGTGAAGTTCTTTCTCCCAATTAAAGATACACACACATTGTTTCTTCCTTAGGGCAGTGGGCACATGACCAGCAGTGAATGATGTCCTAGGGTTAACTTTCCTGACCTCATCTGGCATATATGGTCTGTGTAGGTCAGAGGACAGGCAGCTTGTTATTATCAATGATCATCTCAGAGTATTAGGATTCAGGAACTCTACAGCTGGAGAATAGAGCTGTTGTTGGGTAAGGAATAGGATTTTAGGCAAAATGTGGAGCGATGTAGCTGCAGCTTCAATAATTGTATAGAGTATATATAGGAAGTCAGCACTAAGGCTGGCTTCACACTTGCGGTCCCCTCCACAGCGTCCTGCAGAGGGAATCTGCAAGATGAGCGCAGACACCGCAAGTCGCTATGTTTAACATGGGGCACCAGGTGCCTGCGCTTGGGTGCAGACTGGCGTGCGCACCCTGTACGCACCTATTCACTGCCATGTATGATTTGTACGCAGGCGGATGCATGCGCACAAATCACACACTCTCGTCCGCACTGTGAACGTGATATGTCGCGTTCCTGGTGCTGATGAGAACGTATGATTTGTGTGCAAGCATCAGCTTGCGTACAAATCATACATGGCAGTGAATGGGTGCGCACGCCAATCTGCACCTGAGCGCAGGCACCTGCGTCCCCATGTTAAACATAGCGACTTGCGGTGCCTGCGCTCAGCTTGCGGATCCCCTCCGCAGGACGCAGGCGATGCAGGGGTGTGGCCATATCATCGCCGGTGCGTCGCCTAGTGTGACGCGGCAATAATGAGGCGAAATATCACCTCAGAATGATTGCCAGGTTTCACAGCAGTGTTGTGAAACCTGGCGATCTGAACAGGGCGATCAAGTATGATCGCCCTGTGTAACGTGGCGACCCGCAATGTTTAACATTGCAGGTTACCAGTCACTGGGTTCCTGAGCATCCCAGCGAGCGGTCGCCGATGCTACTTGCCAGCGAGTTGCCACGTGTGACATCTCATCGGCGATGTCGGCGGGGATGCGCGCACCCGTGATTCCCCGCCAGCGGCGAGGTGGCACTGTGTAACGGTACCCTTAAGGTACACTGATCGTGTGCATGCACCCTAACAGAGTAGATCCGGCTTCTGTCAACAGTGAGAACAGCTGATCGTTAAGGTACTGGGTGTCGCACTCTCACCAATCAAGGGGAGCGAGGACCCTGTCCAGAAGAGCTGACAATCTCAGGAAACAATAATATTAAAAACAGTCTTTACTGCTTCACTAGATACATACAAAGGTGTAGAATGAGGTCCTCACTGTACAGGGGAGGTTCTGTATTCATGACAGATTGTAGCATAGGATAATTTTAAAAAAGAGCCGTTTTGTGAGCCGAAAGAGCCGGCTCTTTTTGGTGAACTGAGCCGAATGAACCGGCTCATCAAAAAGAGCCGGACTGCCCATCACTAGGGCAATACTACAGCAGATACACTTGGTTACAATGGCCACATTTTTTAAAAAGGCCCTCATGCACACCTCTATGCAGGGGCATCTTGGTGCCTCCAAACCTTTGGCTTCCCTGCCTAGGGCAATACTACAGCAGATACACTGGTTTACAATGGCCACATTTTTTAAAAAGGGCCTCATGCACGCCTCTATGCAGTGGCATCTTGGTGTCTCCAATTTCTGGCTTACCTGCCTAGGGCAATACTACAGCAGATACACTTGGTTACAATGGCCACATTTTTGAAAAAGGTCCTCATGCACGCCTCTATGCAGTGGCATCTTGGTGCCTCAAAACCTTTGGCTTCCCTGCCTAGGGCAATACTACAGCAGATACACGTGCTTACAATGGGAACATTGTTTGAAAAAGCACTCATGCACGCCTCTATGCAGGGACATCATGGTGCCTCCAAACCTTTGGCTTCCCTGCCTAGGGCAATAGTAAAAAAGACACACTTGCTTCCAATGGACACATTTTTTAAAAAGGCCCTCATGAAGCCTGTATGCAGTGGCATCTTGGTGTCTCCAATTTCTGGCTTACCTGCCTAGGGCAATAGTAAAAAAGAAACACTTGCTTCCAATGGCCACATTTTTGAAAAAGGCCCTCATGCACGCCTCTATCTAGGGGCATTGAAGTGCCTCCCAATTTTTGGCTTCCCTGCCCTAGGGCAATGCTACAAAACACACACTTCCTTATAATGGGCACATTATTTAAAGAGGACTTCATTTACGTCTCTTCCCAGGGACATGGGAGTGCCAGACAATTTTTTTTTTTAAATCTTTGATATAATCCAAAAAAGTAACATACACCAACTCTGTCTCACAAGTGGGTATGAGCCCTTAATATTTTTTCCATGAAAATCCGTTTTGGTTTCATTTTGTAACGTTTTCATGACAGTCCATAAAAGTGGCGTAATGGTCTGACAACATTGTTGACATCAGTGACCTTGGAGTCTGAAATGCTTCCAGGGGTCTTCCCCATGCTGTTCCCATGTCACTTCAGCACTGTTCTGATACTTTTGTGACATTTTTAGGCTTTTCCATGCTGCCGGGGGTCATGTCAGAAAAATACTCGGGTCTCCCACAGGATAACATTGGGCTCGGTGCTCGGGCCGAGTACACGAGTATCTTGGGATGCTCGGCCCGAGATTTGAGAACCCGAGCATTTTAGTACTCGCTCATCACTAATGTATGCCTGTATATTGGCATATGGATATCTCCTGTATAGCCTCTAAGGTTATGTTGAATGGTTTCAATTCCCAGTTTGTACTACTGGTGATGTACAAAGACATGGATGTGAGGAACAGGTTATCCCATATATCCTTTAGGAGGTGCCTACAAATACATTGTATACTCAAGTATTAGCAGTTCCTAGGAGTTATAGAAATATGGTTAACAAACTGCAGTATTACCTTATATTTTGTATGTTAAGTCCCTTTAGTGAACCCCCTTTGTGTGTTGAGTAGTGATGAGCGAGTATGCTTGTAACTACTTGGTACTCGCACGAGTATCACTGTACTCGGGCTACTCGGCGACTACCGAGTAATCTCGCGATACTCGTGCTGTGCTCGTGGTCCTCATCCCTGCATGTTGGCGCTCTTTAGAGAGCCAGCCCACATGCAGGGATTGGCTGGCAGACCACTGCAATGTCACAGCCCTGTTAGTTGTGGAATTGCAGTGATTGGCCGGCCGCACAGCGTGACCGAATCTTTATAAGACCCGGCCGCGCTGTGCTCTGCACACAGCGATCCAAGCAGTCAGTGCAGGAAGAGAGTCTGCTGAATCAGGGAGAATTTTGCAGGGCTGCAAACTGGTGACCTCAGCAGTCCTTCTCAGGACTAATCTAGGTGGATATAGGCAGGCAGGCAGTGTAGCCAGGTCAGAGTACAGGCTTTCTAGTGACCACAACAGTCCTTCTCAGGACTATTGTAGCTGTAGGCAGGCAGGGTATATAGCAATTCTTAGTGACAGTATGCCAGCCTTCATCATATCTGGGGCTGGTGTACACAGTCTAAAACAGTCCTGATAGTGTCAGACTTCTCACTAATTAGGTTCTTAGTGCGTGCATTTACAAACCGCAAGTGTATGCCCGTCGGTGGCAGCGTACGGGTGCACTTTTGTGTGTTTTGCACAAACTAGGTTATAACGCACAAGTACAGTGAATAATACACGTCAGCAGCACGTGATAGTGTCAGACTTCTCACTAATTCTCGCTCCTAAAAAGCTGTTAGGTTCTTAGTGCGTGCATTTTCAAACCGCAAGTGTGTGCCCGTTGGTGGCAGCGTACGGGTGCACTTTTGTGTGTTTTGCACAAACTAGGATATAACGCACAAGTACAGTGAATACACGTCTCCGTCTGTGTCTGACTTAATCTCTAATTGTCGCTCTTAAAAAGCTGGTAGCAATAGCTATAATCTGATTGTCCAGGTAAAACCCATCTGTTGGGACGCCTTAATTTAGCTGTGTACCGTCAGCACAGCATTGAAAATGCGCAAGGGCGTTGGCAAGGGACAAGGAAGTGGACGTGATGGTGGTGCAGGCAGAGGCCAAGGTCATGTACAAGCTCTAATTTCGCCACAACAAAGGGCCACATCTACTCACTCGCACGTCCTGTCCCAAATTCTTGGGGACCGCAGCAGTACACCGCTCTTCAACCCAGACCAGTGTCAACAGGTTGTTAGTTGGATAGCGTATAATGCTTCCAGTCAAATTGGCACCACCACAAACACCCTGTCTTCCACACGGTCAAGTGTCAGTAGCCGTGATACTGCACCCCACATTCCACAATGTTCCTCCTTCCTACCACCAGGCCGAGTACACGTCCACGGACATTACTGATCCCACACTTGGACACTCTGAAGAGCTGTTCACGTATCCATTCGCACATTCTGGCCTCTCGCCAGCTCCTGTTGAAGTGGGTCATGAGGAGAGCGTATGTACCGATGCCCAAATATTTGAGCAGCCACGGTCTCACAAAGGCAACGGTAGGAACGTGTCTCAACAAGGGGTGGACGATGATGAGACATGATTGCCAGGAAGTCAGGAGGAGGAGCAGGGTGCGGAAGAGGAAAACGATGTGGTGGATGATCCAGTAACTGACCCAACCTGGCAGGAGGAGATGCAGAGCGAGGACAGCAGTGCACAGGTGGAGGGAGGCTTAGCATCAGACAGTAAGAAGCAGGGTGGTGGCCCCAGGCAGAAGTCAGGCAACCGTTCCCCGGAACAACAACACGACACAGGGTGCTTGTACAAATGTTAGGTCTTCCCGAGTCTGGCAGTTTTTTAAGTTGGCTCCAGATAATTCTAAAAAGGCCATTTGCAACACCTGCCATGCCAGCATCAGCAGGGGTACCAAAACTAGCAGCCTGACCACCACCAGCATGATCAGGCACATGTCAGCCAAGCACCCAACTTTGTGGGATGTACAACAGAGTCGAGGAGCAGTGCTTGCTGATGTCACTGCTACGTCTTCGGGTGCTGTGCGTGCGAGCCAATCCCCTGTCGATGCTGCATGCGAACAAGCCTCCTGCCCTGCACCTGTAGTTGCCCAAGCACAAATAACACCATCATCAAGCACATCCTTGTCCCAACGCAGCGTTCAGTTATCCATGTATGAAACTTTTGAATGCAGGCGCAAATACGCTGCCAACGCCCCACATGCCACAGTTCTAAATGCTAACATTTCGCGACTGCTTGCGCTGGAAATGCTGCCTTTTAGGCTGGTGGAGATGGAAGCATTCCGCGACCTGATGGCGGCAGCTTTCCCACTTTACTCGGTCCCCAGCCGCCACTATTGCTCCCGGTGTGCCGTCCCCGCATTACATAACCACGTGTCACAAAACATCATACGTGCCCTGAACAACGCTGTTTCAGCCAAAGTCCACCTAACCACAGACACGTGGACAAGTGCTTGTGGGCAAGGACGGTACATCTCGGTGACGGCACACTGGGTTAATATTGTGGAAGCTGGGACCCAGTCTCAGCGAGGGACGGAACACGTCCTTCCCACATCAAGGATTGCAGGCCCTACCTCAGTCAGGGTTTTACCCACTCTCTACAGCTCCGGAATGTCATGCTCCTCAGCCTCCTCCTCCTGCGCATCCTCATCCACTTTACCCTCCACACCAGTCCCAAGCTGGAAGCACTGCAGCACTGCCTCGGCGAAGCGGCAACAGGGTGTGCTGAAGCTAATATACATAGGTGACAAACCCCACAATGCAGAAGAGGTGTGGACAGCTCTGAAACAGCAGGCAGATCACTGGCTCACACCTTTGAACCTAAAGCCAGGAAAGGTCGTGTGCGACAATGGCCGGAACCTGGTGGCGGCTTTGAGGCGAGGCCAGCTGACACATGTTCCATGCGTGGCCCATGTGCTCAACCTCGTGGTTCAGCGGTTTCTAAAATCATACCCAGAGCTGTCTGATCTGCTCGTAAAAGTCTGCACATTTTCGAAAGTCACCTACTGCTTCAGCTGGCCTTGCCGGCTTTCAGCGGCGTTTGCAGCTTCCGGCTCACAGACTGGTGTGTGATGTCCCCACGTGTTGGAATTCAACTCTGCACATGTTGGTCAGGATTTGTGAGCAGAAGAGGGCAGTTGTTGAGTACCTGCATCACCTAAGCCGTCGGGCAATGGGTCAAACTCCACACATAACTCCTAAGGAGTGGAGATGGATGTCCGACCTATGTACCGTCCTCCAAAACTTTGAGGACTCCACCAAGATGGTGAGCGGTGATGACGCCATTATTAGCGTCACCATACCGCTTCTCTGCCTTCTGAAACGGTCTCTGCTCAAAAACAAACATGATGCATTGCAGGTGGAGCGCGATGAGTTGGAGCAAGAAACAGTAGTGGGTGTGGGTAATAACACACAGCCCAGCCTCATCTCCTCACAACGTGCAGTGGAGGACTATGACGAGGAGGATGAAGACATGGAGCAACTCTCCGACCAAATTGAGGATATAGGGTATAATGGTGTGCACACCGCGTAGGTGGTGAGTGGAGGTGCCAACTAACAGGATTTCTTCAATCCCAGTAAATACAAATATGGATACAAAGTTGCACACTCCTTTAGATGTTTTTGATGCAAGGTTTATTATGAACAGTTAATGGCCACAGATGTCAACGCGTTTCGGCTTTAACCAAAGCCTTGATCACGACAATTGGCAGGTGTGGGTCATGGAATGTTCTAGGATAAGATTGGAAAGAGGCGTCTTTCCTTGGTGGCGAACGCTCGATTAAGGTGGTTTGCTTTATTTCAATAATTCCCAAATGGGGATAGGCGCCTTGCATCAAAAACATCTAAAGGAGTGTGCAACTTTGTATCCATATTCAAATTGAGGATATGACATGCACACCAGTCATATCCTCGGTTCAGCGTGGCTGGCCAGAGGACAGGGGACATGAGGAGGAGGAGGAGGAGGACAGCGTGTTCAGTCATCGTGTTGGTCAGGACACTGAAGTGATGGCTGTTAAGAGTCTGGGGCACATGGCTGACTTTATGGTAAGCTGCCTGGCTCGTGACCCTCGCGTTAAGAACATCTTGGCCAACAATCATTACTGGTTGGTAACACTGTTAGACCCACGCTACAAGGAGAACTTTATGTCTCTCATTCCTGAGGCGGAGAGGTCAGCCAAAATGCAGCAGTTCCAGAAGGCCATACTCGCGGAAGTAGGCAAAGCATTCCCTCACAAAACGCTAGCGGCATAGGTCAGGAATCGGTGGACAACCAAGGCGTACGGCCGAGAGGGGCACAAGTCCAATCCGCCAGAGATAGGGGAACAGTCTTTAAGATGTGGGACAGTTTTCTCAGCCCCTCACGTACTACAGCCCCTGAGGTGCGGGGTAGTGCCACAAGAAATGGTAAGTTTGCCCAGATGCTGAAGGAGTACCTTGCAGATCGAACAACTGTACTCCGACATTCCTCTGTGCCTTACAATTATTGGGTATCCAGGCTGGACACGTGGCATGAATTGGCTCTCTACGCCTTGGAAGTCCTGGCCTGCCCTGCCGCTAGCGTTTTGTCAGAGTGTGTTTTTAGTGCAGCAGGTAGAATCATTACTGATAAATGCACCCGCCTGTCAACTGAAAATGCTGACAGACTGACTCTGATCAAGATGAACAACAGTTGGATTGGGCCAGACTTCACCACACCACCAGCAAATGAGAGCGGAATTAAAATTTTGTAACGGGATTTTGCCATGTACCTCCACTCACCAATGTCTGCCCTGACCACTTGGTCTTTAATATTTGGTAGTCTTCTACAACACATCAGGGGTGGATGTTTGAAAGTTTGAATGTTGGGATAGGCCTTGGTTAACAAAAGCCAATTTTTTCTCACTATTCTATGTATTTTAGGCATAATTGGATAATATGTGTGTACGAAAGGGACCCTGTCGTGATTAGGGGAGCGGTCCGTCCTGTTGTCTGAGTCTGTAATAGCACTGTTTAATTCAGTAGTCAATAACGTGTGGGCATAGTCCCTCAGTGAGAATCTTGTTGACATTTCTTTTAATCTGGTTTCTCTGGTAGATGGATCTGTAACAATACGGGTTAGCTTTTTGAATTGTGATCGTGGTAAACTATTTTTGGTTGATCTAGGGTGGCAACTACTGTATAAGAGGAGACCATTACAATCAGTCAGTTTAGAGTATAGATCTGTACTTAATCTGCCATCAGTGTTTTTAATGACCTTGGTATCCAGGAATGGGATCTCACTGGCATGTGAACGTAATGTAAATTTTAATTCGGTACGTACTGAATTGATCGAATCAAGAAAGAGTGTAAGGTTTTCCTTGTAGCCTGTCTAGATGCAAAACACATAGTCTATATAGCGAAACCATGTGGTGACGTAGGCTTTGAACAGATCATATGGATAGATATAGTTTTCCTCAAAGTGATTCATATATAGGTTTGCATAGGCCGGGGCTACGTTCGAGCCCATGGCGGTGCCACAGGTCTGTACATAGAATTGGTCACCAAAGAGAAAATAGTTCTATCTGAGGACCAACTCCAAGAGTTCAAGGCATAGGTTCCTCATGTTCGGCTCTACACTACAATGTTGTAATGTCATGTCCACCGCTTCCATCCAATTCTCGTGTGTGATTGATGTATACAGACTATTGACATCAAAAGTACATAATAGACTATTTGTTGAGACTGTGTCCAATGATTTTATCTTGGTCAAAAAATCCCCAGTATCCAGGATGAATGATTTTGTTAGTCTGGTGTATGGTGTTAAATTTTTTTCCAGAAATATTGATAGAGGATTAAGTACTGAGTCAGTGCCTTCAACAATGGGGCGACCCGGGGGATTTTGCTAATTCTTATGGATCTTGGGCAATGTGTAGAGAACAGGAGTGACTGGGTTATGATTGATGAGGAAAGTTTTGGTTTTAGAGTCAATTGTGTTATTGTCATAGTACTTGCCTACCACTCTGTGTATCTTGGTTCTTATATTATAGACGGGATCATTAGGAACCTTCTTGTATGTTGAAGTATCAGCTAATTGTCTGTGTATTTCAGAGGTATATTGCACCTTGTTCATGACAACGATCGCTCCACCCTTATCCGCCGGTTTAATAACTATGTTTTTGTTGTTTTTTTAATGCAGTAATTGCTTGTTTCTCATGTGCCGACAGGTTAGTGCGGACAGGGAGGAGGCCGACCTGTTGTTCATGGACAATTGCCTTTACATCCTGTTCTAGTAGTTTGATATAGGTTTCCACTGCATGGTCAGTTTTGGAAGGATTAAAAGTACTGGTGTTTCTCAGGCCGAGTGATGTGATGGAAATTCCTGCTGCTATGTTCTGATTAGAGATAGTGCGTAATTGATTGCCCTGTAGAGGTATCTATTGCCCAAAGTGTGTCTTGATTCTAAGAGAACGGTAGAATCTTTGTAAATCTGCTTCCAATTTAAATGAGTCCTATCGGGGGGTAGGACAAAATGAGAGACCCTTATTTAAGACAGAGAGCTCGACAGGAGAGAATAGTCAGAGATATTAATCACTAGGTTTGGACCCCTACCTGTGACCTTAGGATCATTTCAGGGGCGGATCCAGACTGTAGTGGGCCCCCTGCCCCTCATAGTGACAACAAAGTTATGTAAAGATATAGATTGTAATATTTATTTACAACACTACTATCAAATCTAAATAGTAAAGTTCTTTAATTTTTTTAATATGATCCTCAAAACTAATAGGAAGATAGTTGTTACCTACCTACCTGTTCTACCTACCACTTCCATAGGTCTGTCACAAACCTCTCTAGCCAGTGATTCTGCTGCTTCATGTCAATAGACAGCTCTTAGGCCCCTTTCACATCAGCGGCAAGCTGATGTTTGTGGCCGATTCAGCAGGTGGTGCCGGATAATGGCTGACTTGTGGCCTGGATGCGGCAAGCCCCATGCTTGCAGCGTTTTTTTTTCGCGGCTGCAAGTGCCGCATCTGCCGCACCTGGCAGAACCGCAAGCCCCATACACAATACATGCGGCTTGCCGAATCAGGACATTATCCGGGCGCAGGACCAGGACCCACCTTCCTTGATGCATCCAAGCTTATCCCCCTACCTGGGGGAGAAGTTTGGCTGCATCAACGAAGGGGGGCCCTAGGGGGGGTCCTGGGGGAGAAGCTCGGCTGCATTAAGGAAGGAGGGGGCCCCTATGAGTCCAAGGGGCCCCCCCTTTCTTGATGCAGCCAAGCTTCTCCCCCAGGACACCCTTCCGAAGGGGGCGGCCATGGGCCCCAGGACCCCCCCTTCCTTGATGCATCCAAGCTTATCTCCAAGCTTGGGGAGGTCAGCTGCATCAAGGAAGGGGGGTCCCGGGGCCCCCATGACCCCCTCTTTGGAAGGGGGGTCCAGAGGGAGAAGCTAGGCTGCATCAAGTTAGGAGGGAGCCATAGGGGGTCCTGGGGAAGAAGCTCGGTTGCATTAAGGAAGAGGAGGGTGCCCCTAGGAGTCCTAGGGCCCACCTTCCTTTATGCACCTGAGTTTCCCTCCCAGTGCTCCCTTCCTTGAGGCATCCAAGTCCTGGGGCCCCCAGGAAGGGGGAGTCCTGTGGGAGAAACTCAGCTTCCCCCCCCCAAATCATGTTGGTCACTGACTGTTTAATTATTTATTCCCTCCCCACCAAAGCCCTGCTCTGGGGCTCTTACCTGGAGCAGGCCAGGCAGGGGGAGCTTCAGAGTTGGATGATCCTCAGCTCAGGTTGGATCATCAGGAGTGTCACAGTCAGACGACAGGCCCTCAGTCACCGGGTATCTCCTCGGCTGCCCTCAGTCACCCACCGGCCGCCAGCGCTTGCTCCCTGTTACTTCCGGGTGAGGGAAAGCTTCTCCAGCCTCCACGGAAGAACCCGAAAGTGACACTGCAGCACCGTCTCTCCCAGCGTCAGCACACTGTGCACAGTACTGTCTGGTTGTCATGGTGACCAGTCATTGTGACACATGCGCTGGCTGAGGAGTGTATCGGATGCTGCCTGCAGCGCTGCGCAGCCAGCCGCCAGCCACTGCACCGTCCTCCGGTCCGGAGCCCTGTCAGAAAAGAGATGGACCGGACCCGCGGCTGGAGCCTTGAGGGGCCCCCTAGCCGGTCGGGGCCCTGGTGCAGCTGAACCAGCTGCACCACGGTAGGTCCGCCCCTGACCAAAGTGTGCACCCCTGTCTATACAGTGGTTCTTTTTCTCCCATATGGCAGGGCATAACATTGACTGGAGTGCCTGCATGAGCTTCGAGGGGATCCGGCCCACTTGGCATCTTCAGGTCACTAACCTACCTCTCTAGTTTTTACTGTAATACTCCACAAAACTTATAATTGCTGAGCAATGTTTAACCTTGAAATGCTAGGCAAGGTCCTGTTCCAGACCCTGTGCCATGCATGCAGGCTGGGCCATTCAGCATTTTTTGGTCTGGGACAATTGATGCCTGTGGTGAAATCGGCCACCGAACCTGGCAGCTGCACAGCGCCTCCTGTTAAACCCAGGTCAATCAGAGAACTGCCTGAGGATAAAGAAGGGCCACAGCTGCCCTGGCTGTGCTGGTTTATTAAGGCACCTCTCAGTGAGTGTGGTATATGCCTTCTAGCCCGCAGCCCGAAGCACATATAATATCCTCCACCCCGTCACTGCCAGAGGCCCTGAATAGCCCCAAACACTAATGCTGCCACCAGCTTCTCATTTAATATAAGTCCGGTCCGTGGTCGGGCTTATATTGGGTCAGAAACCGACCCAGGTAGCGTTAAGTGAGCACACGGACGTGGGAATCGTGATCAAGATAAAAAGAGCAACTCAAGATTAAATTTATTTATTTAATCACACTAATGGTACACTAGATATTAATATTTACAGTTATTAAGATGTTACAAAATATTACAGTCAGATATGCCAATAAAAGGGTAAATGGAATACACAGAATTACACACACATGGTTTTGGTGGAATAATAATGCCTCTTCAGAAGAAATAAAATATGGAGATGGGGCAGATGATTTTTATACATTATGGGCTGACCCCTGTCTCCACCCATCTTGCACCTCTGGGCTGTCTCAGAATTCCCACCCCTCTGAGGAGAGATATAGACACCCAAATTCTATAATCTGCCCTAGCCTTGTCTGTGGGCATCACAGACGGAAGACACTACTTTCATATTTTTAGTTATGATTTTATCTTCGTCTGGATATGAAACATGTAAAGAAAACCAAAATATTGTTGCGCCACGCTGTGCATCTATCAAGCTGAGGTAATTGTTAAATGATGTTTTCACTCACCTTTATTAGTTATGCTCCCTGCATAACTAGGTTTTGCGTTTGTGGTGAGATTAATAACAGACGGAGACACTTTTCTCCAAAGGTGAAGTTCCCTTCAGCTTGATCCTAATGGAGCTGCTGCGGCTCTCCCAATCCTAAGGGCAGGTCCTATTGTGTAGGTCTGGTTCTGTTCCTGAGCTGCTGTCAAACCACACTCCCCGAAGGGAGGAATAAAGCACGATATGAAATGGAATGGTATGATAGTATGAGCGCTGGGAACAAATTACAAGCACTGGATCCTATAGCTTATTACCTTCAAATTTAATATGAACATTGGATGTTACAGGTCCTCACGCCACAACATGTTTCGACATAACAGATGTCTTTCTCAAGTGGATGTTAGACCCATACTAAAAATCACCTTATATCCTTCACTACCAATTATCAGAAAAGGGGTGTGTCTACTTTTGACATCCTATCTACACATGCACATAATTAGAGGTATTAAACATATATCATGCCATAAAAATAATAACAATAAAAACTTTATAAAAAACTTTAAAAAAACTTTATAAAAAACTATAAAAAACATTAAAATTCTGATGAAAACCTTATGAAAAAAACCTTTTTTAAAAATCTTTAAAAAGGCTAGACATTAATAAGTAGTGCTCTCTAAAGTGAGACTTAGCCGATCTTAAAAATCCAGAACGATTCATTTTATTTAATTTATTAACCCTAACTTCTATTCTTTCACAGACATGATCAATTATGGTTAATCGAAGACTAGAGGGGTCTCTATTATGTGTTAATGCATAGTGTCTAGATACACTATGTTTAAGGAACCCATTTTTAATATTGGAACGATGTTTGTTTAATCTTTTATGCATACTTTGAGTCGTTCTACCAATATATTGATATTTGCATGGGCACTCTAACATGTATACAACAAATTGGGAGCGACAATCTAGTTTTTCTTTAATATAAAAAGATTCATTGGTTGTGTTAGAGGTAAAAATCTTGCGACCATGCATAATAATCTTGCAGCATTTACATCTTTAGGATCCACATTTATAGTATATATATTTTTAGTATGGGTCTAACATCCACTTGAAAAAGACATCTGTTATGTCGAAACATGTTGTGGCATGAGGACCTGTAACATCCACTGTTCATATTAAATTTGAAGGTAATAAGCTATAGAATCCAGTGCTTGTAATCTGTTCCCAGCGCTCATACTATCATACCATTCCATTTCATATCGTGCTTTATTCCTCCCTTCGGGGAGTGTGGTTTGAGAGCAGCTCAGGAACAGAACGAGACCTACACAATAGGACCTGCCCTTAGGATTGGGAGAGCCGCAGCAGCTCCATTAGGATCAAGCTGAAGGGAACTTCACCTTTGGAAAAAAGAGTCTCCGTCTGTTATTAGTCTCCCCACAAACGCAAAACCTAGTTATGCAGGGAGCATAACTAATAAAGGTGAGTGAAAACATCATTTAACAATTACCTCAGCTTGATAGATGCACAGCGTGGCGCAACAATATTTTGGTTTTCTTTGCATATTTTCAACACATTGAGTGAGCGTTCAACGCCTCTGCAGCCTGCTGTGCAGACAAAAAACCTGAAGGATTGAAAGCCTGAACTATTCACAAAATTACGAATTCCTCAAAAATCGACATATCCGCAGGATCCAGAATATACTAATATATGGGATAATTATATACTTGATTGTTCACTGGGGATGTTGAAAATCTTATTACAAAAACGTCTTAAATTGGCAGAGCAAGCATTACATGAAATGGTTAAAGTCTGTTCAGGAATTGAAAAATACACTCAAAGCCAGGATTTTTATGAATTTAATCAGAGACTAAAATTAAGATTAAATAAATTGGAAGAGGACACTATTAAAAGAAAGGTGAATAAATATATACAGGATAAAACAAAGACAAATTTAGATCATGTAGAATCAATGGAAGTTAGCATGATTATAATACAGGATTCAAACACCGAAGGTATTACGAATGTACAAAAGGAAAAACAGATAATAGCGAGTGAAAAATTAATATCAGAAAGGGATATATTAGTTGAAGTTAAAGATATGAAAAAATGTAAAAATCTAAATGAAAATTAAAATAAAAATAAGATCGATACTAATTATCCAAAGGACCTTGAAAAAATTCTCAAAACAGAGGAACAAAGGAATCAATATGAAAAACATAAAAATACACTATTGAATAGAGGAAAAATAGATATTAATCATGATATTGAAAAAAAAAACCAATAATAATAAAAAATCGGATAATAAATCTGAACAAAAAAAAGATGATAAGAAATTAAACAATAAAAAACACACAATAAAAAAATGAAAAATAAGAATAAAAAGAAAGACTCCCTAAACAATAGTAATATTAGTAATATCTCTAGTATGTTAAATATAGAGCAAACACCATTGATAGAATTTATTGATCTCGAGACAGACCTGAAAGAAAATGAAATAAAACAAAAAGAAGCAGTTATCAAAGATATTAGCAATAATTCATTTGATTTATTCACACTGCACTTATCTCCACAACAAGTACACACACAAAGTCAAGCAAACAATTTAGATGACACATTATATCAGGAACTTCCAAATTCACCTGTTTTTTCTCGAGATATGAAAGAAAAAATTATTAATTCATCACTTGAGAACACAATTGTAGCACAATCACCAGATAATAGTAGTTTAGATAAGAAGAATATTACTAATAAGGAACATTTCACAATAAACACAGAAACACAAAAAAACACAGAAAAAATGTAGATACTAAAAGTATGAAAATCACTCAATTTTTTCGGCCCGCTACCCTTCGCAAAGTAAAAAGAAAAAGAGAGGCAGAGGATGCAGGGGAAAGGGAAAATTGTCCCTCCCATACACCACCAGATATAGAGATCATAAAAAAGAAAAAAACGAAATTAGATTAAATATAGATATTAAAAATCAGGAAAAAGTTAAAATGAATAAAATTGACACTATGGGAATATTTAATACTAGCTGTGAGCCCGATGCAAATGCATCGGGTGTCTAGAATATTTTTTTTTTTTTTTTAAGATTTTCGCGGCCGCACTTGCCGCAAGTGCAAAACCGCACTTGCCGCACCTGCCGCAAGTCCCCCTATACTTTCTATGGGGATTACCGCAACCGCGCCGCAAGTGTAACCGCATCTGCCGCGTTTGCCGCATAACCGTTACACTTGCGGCGCGGTTGCGGTAATCCCCATAGAAAGTATAGGGGGACTTGCGGCAGGTGCGGCGGCTCAGGCAGCGACTCGCAATGGCCTCGCGGCCATTGCTCGCGCTACATGAGCGGTAAATCGCTAACTTGGCCAGCGACTCGCAATGGCCTCGCGGCCATTGCTCGCGCTACATGAGCGGTAAATCGCTAACTTTGTGGCCGAGCCTCTGGTTCGATTTTCGGCCAGCGACTCGCAATGGCCGCTTCGCGGCCATTGCTCGCACGTGTTGACGTCACAGAGTGACAAAGCCACGGTCTTTTGCGGGGTCCGACACGGAAGTGTCTACGGCAATTATATAGTAGATATCAGGGATAGATCTTTCCGTAGATGAAATTAAATTGCTTAAAAGGGGGCTTTCCTTTTGTCCAAAAACTAATTTAGATTCCCTCACTTTGTACATTGATTTTAATGAGTTCATAAGAAAGCTAACTGTACAAAGACATTTTTCACTCGAGAAAATAAAAGGAAAATAATGGATTAATAAGAATACTGATAAATCAGAAGAATCAAAAGGAGACTTTGTTGAACAAATACATGAAAATAAATATATTCACGTAGACCCCAGAAACAAAAGTAGTTTTTATCCTTTGCATCACAAAGGCTCTCACCTAGAAACATTTCAGCACCTTGTATTAAAAGAAATTAGAAATATGCAAAATATCAAGCAGAAAGACAATTTAACTAGAGGTGAAAGACTAGCTCTAAAGAGTTTGACAGAAAATAAGAAGTTAGTTGTCAAAAAAGCTGACAAAGGGGGAGGGGTAGTTGTAATGAATGCAGAGTGGTACAGTAATAAAAGTAAAATTATTTTAGACGATAAAGAATACTATGAGAAGTTAGATATAGATTCTTTAAAAGATCTATTTAATCAATATCGATCGCTAATTAGAACGGCCTGGAAACAAGGCATTCTAAATAAAAAAGAATTTAAATATCTGAATATTACAAAGTACAGAACACCACATTTTTACTTTTTACCAAAAGTACATAAAGATAAAACAGACCCCCCCCGGCCGTCCAATCATCTCGGGAGTAAACTCCATGACAAGTAATCTTTCACATTATGTCGATTTATTCCTACAAAGATTTACCGTATATACTCGTGTATAAGCCGACCCGTGTATAAGCCGACCCCCCTACTTTTGCCCCCAAAACCTGGGAAAAAACTATTGACTCGTGTATAAGCCGAGGGTGGACCCCAGCACAGGTATACAGCCCCCAGCAGTGTGGTATACAGCAGCCCCAGAGGTATATACAGCAGGCCCCCAGAGGTACGGTATATACAGCAGGCCCCCAGAGGTACGGTATATACAGCAGGCCCCCAGAGGTATATACAGCAGGCCCTCAGAGGTATATACAGCAGGCCCCAGAGGTACGGTATATACAGCAGGCCCCCAGAGGTATATACAGCAGGCCCCCAGAGGTACGGTATATACAGCAGGCCCCCAGAGGTATATACAGCAGGCCCCCAGAGGTATATACAGCAGGCCCCCAGAGGTATATACAGCAGGCCCCCAGAGGTATATACAGCAGGCCCCCAGAGGTATATACAGCAGGCCCCCAGAGGTATATACAGCCGGCCCCCAGAGGTATATACAGCCGGCCCCCAGAGGTATATACAGCCGGCCCCAGGAGCTATATACAGGCAGGCCCCAGGAGCTATATACAGGCAGGCCCCAGAGGTATATACAGGCAGGCCCCAGGAGGTATATACAGGCAGGCCCCAGGAGGTATATACAGGCAGGCCCCAGGAGGTATATACAGGCAGGCCCCCAGTGGGGTATACAGCAGGCCCCAGGGTATATACAGGCAGGCCCCAGGAGGTATATACAAGCAGGCCCCAGGAGCTATATACAGGCAGGCCCCAGGAGCTATATACAGGCAGGCCCCAGAGGTATATACAGGCAGGCCCCAGGAGGTATATACAGGCAGGCCCCAGGAGGTATATACAGGCAGGCCCCAGGAGGTATATACAGGCAGGCCCCCAGTGGGGTATACAGCAGGCCCCAGGGTATATACAGGCAGGCCCCAGGAGCTATATACAGGCAGGCCCCAGGAGCTATATACAGGCAGGCCCCAGGAGCTATATACAGGCAGGCCCCAGAGGTATATACAGGCAGGCCCCAGGAGGTATATACAGGCAGGCCCCCAGTGAGGTATACAGCAGGCAGGCCGCAGGAGCTATATACAGGCAGGCCCCAGAGGTATATACAGGCAGGCCGCAGGAGCTATATACAGGCAGGCACCAGAGGTATATACAGGCAGGCCCCAGGAGCTATATACAGGCAGGCCCAGGAGCTATATACAGGCAGGCACCAGGAGCTATATACAGGCAGGCCCCAGGAGCTATATACAGGCAGGCGCCCAGTGGGGTATACAGCAGGCCCCAGGGTATATACACGCAGTCCCCAGTGGTAGTATACAGGCCCCCAGTGGGGTATACAGCAGGCCCCAGGGTATATACACGCAGCCCCTAGTGGTAGTATACAGGCCCCCAGTGGGGTATACAGCAGGCCCCAGGGTATATACACGCAGCCCCCAGTGGTAGTATACAGGCCCCAGTGGGGTATACAGCAGGCCCCAGGGTATATACACGCAGCCCCCAGTGGTAGTATACAGGCCCCCAGTGGGTTATACAGCAGGCCCCCAGTGGCACTCGCCCCCCCCACACTGTGCAGAGCTCCCCCCTCCCGATGCATTATCTTACCATCCAGCCGCATCACCGCCGGTCCTGCCGTCCTTCCTCGCGCGCTGCGTTCCCGGTCTCATGTGACCCGGCGGTCGCAGTCGGATGACGTCATCGCGCCGGGTCACGTGAGAGCCGAACACAGCGCGAGAGGATGGACGGGAGCACCGGCGGTGATGCGGCTGGATGGTAATATAATGCATCGGGATGGGGGGGGGCTCTGCACAGTGTGGGGGGGGGGGCGAGTGCCATTGGGGGCCTGCTGTATATGGGGGCCTGCTGTATAACCCACTGGGGGCCTGTATACATATGGGGGCTGTATTGCACGGCTCCCCCTGCCGCTGTGATGGGCGGGGGGAGCCATGCATATCTAATGAGCGGCCCCATGTGACGGGCCGCTCTGTCAGGAGCCTCCCACGCCTCCTCCAGCCTCCCCAGCACCCGGACACAGCCCCCACACAGCACATACCGTATAGACCCGTGTATAAGCCGAGGGGGGGACTTTTCAGCCCAATTTTTGGGCTGAAAAACTCGGCTTATACACGAGTATATACGGTAATTTAAATTTAGAGTCATATCTAAGAGATTCTTCACATTTGATTAGTATGATCACTAAAATCCCCCCTAAACCGGGTGCCTTTTTAATAACATTAGACGTAAATTCCCTTTATTCAAATATACCGCACAAACTGGGAATCAAAATAGTTGAACAATTCTTGTCTAAAGATCCTGAGATTCTGGTGCCTCAAAAAGAATTTATTATAAGAGGAATAGATTTTATTCTAAATAACAACGTATTCAGCTTTCAAAATACTTTATATAGACAGACTAGAGGCTGCGCGATGGGCACGAGATTCGCCCCAAGTTATGCAGGGTTATACATGGGGGCATTCGAATCTCTGTTCATCGCGCAGTCCCCATTGGGAATACAATACATTCAGCTCTTTAAATGTTGCATAGACAATTTAATAATAATCTGGACAGGAACTAAAGAAGAGGCATACACTTTTGTGCAACATCTTAATATTAATAAATGGGGATTAAAATTTGCTATGAATATTTCTGAGACTAATGTGCAATATTTGGATCTCATGATAAATATAGATAAAAAAGGAATATTAGGTACATCCACACATTTTAAAAGTGTGGATGTCAATAGTTATTTAAGATTTGACAGCTGTCATTTACCAGTTTGGATAAGAAATATTCCTTATGGCCAATATTTAAGAATACGAAAAAACTGCACTGATGATAAAGTTTTCAAAGAAGAGGCCATTCTATTAAAGAAGAGATTTAAAGAGAAAGGATACCCCAGTCAACTACTGTCAGATGCTTTTAAAAAATGCAAAAAATACGATCAAAGTAGTTTTATAAAAAGAACTGAAGAAAATAATAACACTAAAAAGAAAAAAGAACAAAATGACAGTATGGGGAATTATAGCTGTAACCTTATTACTACCTATAATCAATCTTATCTGAATATTTACACATTGTTAAAGAAACATTGGTTTATATTACGAGGTGATCCGGTTCTTTCTAGTATTATTTCAAAAGATCCTAAGATAATTTTTAGAAGATGTAAAAATCTACAGAATATAGTGGCTCCTAGTAAAATAAGGAACCCCCATATAGCAACAAAACAAGAAATAGATAATAAAGAAAAAGGATGCTATAAATGTGGATCCCCAAGATGTAAATGCTGCAAGATTATTATGCATGGTCGCCAGATTTTTACCTCTAACACAACCAATTAATCTTTTTATATTAAAGAAAAACTAGATTGTCGCTCCCAATTTGTTGTATACATGTTAGAGTGCCCATGCAAATATCAATATATTGGTAGAACGACTCAAAGTATGCATAAAAGATTAAACAAACATCGTTCCAATATTAAAAATGGGTTCCTTAAACATAGTGTATCTAGACACTATGCATTAACACGTAATAGAGACCCCTCTAGTCTTCGATTAACCATAATTGATCATGTCTGTGAAAGAATAGGAGATAGGGTTAATAAATTAAATAAAAAAGAATCGTTCTGGATTTTTAAGATGGGCACACTATCCCCTGAAGGATTAAATCTCACTTTAGAGAGCACTACTTATTAATGTCTAGCCTTTTTAAAGATTTTTTAAAAAGGTTTTTTTCATAAGGTTTTCATCAGAATTTTAATGTTTTTTATAGTTTTTTTATAAAGTTTTTATTGTTATTATTTTTATGTAATGTTATTTGTTTAATACCTCTAATTATGTGCATGTGTAGATAGGATGTCAAAAGTAGACACACCCCTTTTCTGATAATTGGGTGAAGGATATAAGGTGATTTTTAGTATGGGTCTAACATCCACTTGAGAAAGACATCTGTTATGTCGAAACATGTTGTGGCGTGAGGACCTGTAACATCCACTGTTCATATTAAATTTGAAGGTAATAAGCTATAGAGTGCTTGTAATCTGTTCCGAGCGCTCATACTATCATACAATTCCATTTCATATCGTGGATATGAAACATGGCTACTCTGAGAGCAGCCTACTAGCCAATATTACATTTACATGGCTTACAGTCATCCTACATTCATATAAATACAAGCCCTATGACCGTCTAGATGTCGCGGTCACATATCTATGCTTGCCATGTTCATAGACAGCACAGGTCATGAAATATTAACGTTATATTCACGACTCCGTCCTGTCTGAGCCGAAGAAAGGATTTTTCTTCTCCACTGGCATTCAGGGGATTTGGAAGTGTCACCTAATCTCCATCTCCTAGGAAGTTCCATACACCTGGCTAAATTACATCTTCCTAGCTGATTACCATATCAAAGGTGAGGAAGAGCCCCTTTTGTGTGGCCTGTTGGCTGGCATCTTCATGCTAATTAATCTACTACTTGCCATAGATGAATGGCCTCTGGCCAGAAAAAGGTGGGGGCTTATCTCTTTATGAGTGAGATGTGTTTTATCAAATTGCTTTCTGGGATGAAATGGAATCTGGGGAATATGGCAATATTCCTTACCAATACTGCTTATTCATCACAATGCCATTTTGCTGTAGGTGTGACCCTTTGGAAAGAGTGAGGATTCTTGTTGGGGCCCCCTTGCTATGTTTTAAATTATTTTAAATTATTTAAATGATTTAGGAAGGGTGTGACATGCCCATACCTCCTTTTACTCTTCCACCTCTTTTTACTTAATGAAGAAAACTAGTGCCACTTTGCCTCTGACTATTTGTACTGTGTTTGGATTGTTGTCACTTTTCCTGGTGTTTGTTGTCCATTCTGAGTAGTTTGATAGCTTTTGGAGACCTTTTAAAGGTGTTTTCTATATGTTTGCTGTAGCCTGCCATTGATTTCAATGGGGTTCGCGGTGTTCGACGAACATTCGACTAACATTTGACGAACATATCACTAATTCGACGAATCGACCTGAATTCAAACATTGAGGTGGTGGCTCATCACTAGTCAGAGCCTGGCTTCTGCTGTTCACATTAGTCCAATTAATACAGTGTTAGTGCCCTAGCCAAAGCAGAAGTACAAACATTTCCTACTGCCTGCTAAAAAGCATGCACCAGTCCATTTTCCCCACTGTTTTTGCAATCAGAGGCTGGCTTCTGCTGTCCACATTAGTCCAGTAGTCAGGGCCAGCATTAAGCGGGGGCAGACTGGGCAGTTTCCCAGGGCCCCCACTCATTTGGGGCCCCCCAAAGGAGCTGCACTGAAAATTGCATTTATACAGTAAAAAAAAATTTTAAATATACATTTGGTATTGCTGCGTTCGTAAGAATTTAAGCTATTTATAGATGAAGTAAATTAATCCAATTGGTAAATGGCATAACGGGGAAAAAATAAAAACGCCAGAAATATGTTTTTTGTGTCACCATATCGTTACAATATTTTGATCGCATTTCATTGTATCTGACTCAAAATGGTATCAGTAAAAATGGAAGCTCAGGGTGTAAAAACTAAGTCCTCACATAGCCCTGTGTCTAGAAAAATTAAAACATTATGGGTCTTGGAAAATAATGAATAAAGCAAATTTTTATTTATTTTACAAATTTCTGGGGGGGGTTTCATATTTGAAAAAAAAAATAAAATCATCAGTTTCTGCTTATTCTGACCTAGATAATCAACTTATGAAGTCACTTTTACCATACAGTTAACATGAAAAACTAAAAACAAATTGTAGAATTGCACTTTTTATTCTTCAATTTCAAAGCACTTGGAATTGTTTCCCATTCTCCAGTACATTTTGCGGTAGAATCAATGATGTCACTCAAACGTACAACTTGTCCTGCAAAAAAACAAGCCCTTATGTCTATGTGGAAGGAAAAATAACAAAGTTCTGGCTCTTGGAAGAAGGGGTGGGGGACAAAAATAAAAAATCGCTCAGTGGTTAAAGTTATAAAATCCATGTAAGGACTTGGACACACTCTGCTACTTACATCCGAGTTTGACGGACGACACTCGGAACAGGCTGGAGCAGTGACTCTGAACGGCCTCTCCCTCTCTGGACAGGGAATGCGATGCTGCACAAAGACACAAACAGCTGACATTCTCGTCCAGAGAGAGAAGCCATTCAGGGTCACTGCTCCAGCCTGTTCCGAGTGTTGTCCGTCAAACTCGGATGTAAGTAGCAGATTGTGTCCGATAGGAGCACCTCCCTCAGGCTTGAACCTTCACAAGTTCATGATGGCTGTAATTAGAGTTAGAGGACCTCCTTAATTCCTAAATTTGTAGACAGTTATCACATAACATTAAAGGGAATGTCCAGGATTAATAAAACTTTACTACATTCTTTCAAAAACAGCACCACACCTGTCTACAGGTGGCATGTAGTATTACAGCATAGGCCCATTCCCTTCAAATGAGCTGAGCTGCAATATCACACACAACTTGTAGGCAGGGGTAGCGCGTTTTCATGTTTATAGAATTTTGGAAAACCCCTTTAAGATCAGTATTTCCACTAGTGTCCCCAGAACAACACAAGACCACCAGGATGGGGCTTAATTCAAATGTATTTTTTTATAATATGTAGAATATAGCAGATCTTTGATTAATATTACATTTAAGTACTGTAGATGATTTGTAAAGCCTAGTTTTATTAAACACTTGTAGGTAATTTTTAATCAAAATAAGGAGTCCTGTGTTCAAAATCCCCATCTCTTGGTCAGAGGAAAAGTGGTTAGAAAGAGCGACTTTCCCTGGAGGAGCCATCCTGTATGACACAGACAGACAATGATAGGAATGGATGCGTGTGTGTGTGTGCTCGGTGTATATGTGTAAGCAAAAATCGCATTGCACTCAGACCTGCGTCTTTAAATCATACAGGTCACATAAATGCGATTCTCGCATTACACTCGCAATGCGATGGAAATGCGAGTGCAATCGTAGCATGCTTCAATTGCACGCGATTTCCACGCACTAGTGGCCATTAAAAGTGTATGGGTGTGAGTCAAACTTGCCCCCATACAGCACACTGTG
>JARQOC010000007.1:8519191-8677092 GCA_033576535.1 Allobates femoralis | reverse complement strand
AGTACTTAATTCCTGCAGCACTCTGGGGTTTATCCCATCCGGGCCCGGGGATTTGTCAATTTTAGTGAATTTTAGACGATGCCGTACTTCCTGCTGGGTTAAGCAGGTTACATTTAATTGAGAATTTTTGTTATCACTGATCATATTGTCTGGCATGGGATTTTCTTGTGTAAATACTGTTGAAAAAAGTCATTTAGCATATTGGCTTTTTCCTCATCCTCATCCACCATTTCACCCAGACTATTTTTAAAGGGGCCAACACCATCATTTTTTGGTTTCTTACTATTTATGTAGTTAAAAAATATTTTGTGATTATTTTTACTTTTTCTGGCAATGAGTCTCTCTGTCTCAATCTTTGATGCCTTGATTTGCTTTTTACAGATGTTATTTAATTTTCTGTATTTATTTAATGCTTCATGACTACCTACTTGCTTTAATTCCCTAAATACTTTCTTTTTGTCACTTATTGCACCTCTTACCACTTTATTTAGCCATAGTGGTTTCCTCCTATCTCTAGCATGCTTATTCCCATAGGGTATATATTGTGCACAGGTCCTATTCAGGATGCTAATAAACATCTCCCATGTGCACTTTTATGTCTCAGGACATCGTCCCAGTTTATTGCACTAAGATCATCTCTCAAGCGTTGGAAATTTGCCTTCCAGAAGTTTAGTGTCCTTGTAGCCCCTCTATTACACATCTTAGGCTAGGGTCACATTAGCGTTGTACCACTAGCCTGCCGGATTCCGGTATTATCTTAGAAATTTTTCCAGCACCGCATAGCGTTACCGCTATGCGGTGCTGGAAAACGCAGTCCCTAGTTACCCTATGTTTACCTTAACTACCTGTCATACAGGCAGCGGCTCGGAGTGCGCTTTACAGCGCCGCACAGGAAACGTTGCAGACACGGTCATTAGACTTCTCCCTGAGTCGCTGCTTCATCTATTTGCTTTATGAGGATATTCTCCTCCACTTCCATTATTGTTGGGGACTTATAACAAACCCCTATCAGTAATTTATTATTTTTTCCCCCTCCCCTTATCTCCACCCACAGGGACTCTACATTTCCATTAGATTCACCTATATTATAACGCAGGATGGGTTTTAAGGATGATTTTACGTATAAACATACACCTCCTGCTCGCTTATTTGTACGGTCATTTCTGAACAGACTATAGCCCTGTAAATTAATAGCCCAGTCATGGCTCTCGTCCAGCCATGTCTCCGAAATCCCCACCATGTCATAATTATTTTCCAACAAAATCAATTCTAATTCCTCCATTTTTTTGGTGAGGCTTCTGGCATTAGTGTACATGCACTTTATGCATCTCTCTTTACCTCTATTCCATCCTACTATATTGACTGTTCTAACCCCACCCCCCATGCCACCCCCAATTTTATTACTTGTGCCCAGGTTACTATTTACACTATCTTCCCCTCCTATACAATGAATACCCTCCCCCCCAATCCCTAGTTTAAACACTCCTCCAACCTTCTAGCCATTTTCTCCCCCAGCACAGCTGCACCCTCCCCAATGAGGTGCAGCCCGTCCCTAGCATAGAACCTGTAGCCAACAGAGAAGTCGGCCCAGTTCTCCAGGAACCCAAACCCCTCCTTCCTACACCAATTCCTGAGCCACGTATTTATCTCCCTAATCTCCTGTTGCCTCTCTGATGTGGCTCGTGGTTCAGGCAGTATTTCAGAGAATACTAACTTGGAGGTCCTTGCCTTAAGCTTCCCTGAAATTATCTTTAAGGACCTTCCACCTACCTCTAACTTTGTCATTTGTGCCAATGTGCACCATGACCGCTGGGTCCTCACCAGACCCTCCCAGCAATATGTCAACCCGATCAGCGATTGTGCCGGACTCGATCGCCAGGTAGGCAGCACACTGTTCGACGATCCCTGTCTTTGTGACAGATTGCCCTATCTATTCCCCTAATAATTGAGTCCCCCACTACCAGCACCTGTCTGGCTTGCCCTTCTCTCCTGTTTTCCCCCTTACTGGAGCAGACACTCCTCTGGCTTTCAGAGGTCATGCCCTGCTGCAGCAGTGCTGTACCTGAACTCACACCCCCCTCATCTGCCAACATAGCAAATTTATTGGGGTGTGCCAGATCAGGGCTAGCCTCCCTGGCACCCTTCTCTCTACCCCGCCTTCTAACTGTCACCCAGCTAGCTACCTCACGGTCCTGCATCTCCATACTACCATCCTCCCCACATCTATCCCATTGCGCAGCTGTTCAGTGGGCAGCAGACTACTTTCCATATTGTCTATGGATCTCAGTGTTGCCAGTTGTTATGATTGTCATAACGGTTAGACGTTACGGTTGTTCAATGTTGGTGAAGACTCCTTTCCCGTCACCTAGGGCAAAGATTTTGGGTAAGATTTTGAATGTCTTCAAAAGGGGAAAATGTTATGGCAATAAATAGTTAATAATTTATATTATTTATTAGAAGATATTCAGAACTCTCTTAGAAAGGGCTAGAGGCCTGTTTGTAGGAAAAGAGCCTTGGCCTTGCTCTTTTCCCTAAAGTTCTGACTTAGAGGTAGCCGTATAGAAGTTCTCATCAACATGTTCTGAACGTCCGGTACGACTTCAAGGCTAGTAACACACAGAATATAATTGAATGTTTTTTCAGAATAAAATGTAGATTCAGCATAAGATGACGCAATTATCTAGTAACACCCCTTTGCACATCCCTTTAAGGATAAGTAATAAAACTGCTAACCGCTCCCTTAATAAAAGGTCTTTGTCATTAAGCTCTACATTGACAACTGTGTCAGCGTGGTTTCTTTCCGGTGACGTGCACGCACCCAGACAAAGCAGCCAATTTGGCAGCAGACAATTAAGATGACAGCCTCACCCGAAACGTGTGGGGGCATCCATTACAACATTAAGCTTGTGTCACACTCGCTAGGAAATAAGATTTAAATTTTTTTTATGTTCCCTTAGCAGAAAATCAACCTACAGCTCAGTGTACTTCCAAAAAGGATGTCCTCCCTGATATATCCCTAACAAGGGGCCCATAAATTCTGATGTCCTCAGTGTTATATACCTAAAAGGGGCCAATACATTATGATCTTTTCTGTGATACATACCTAACAGTAGCCCATACATTCTGATGTCCTCAGTGATATATAGCTAACAGCAGCCACTACATTCTGATGTCCTCAGTGAAATATATCCTACAGGAGCCCATACATTCTGATATCCTCAGTGATGTGTACGCAACAGGAGCCAATACATTCTTATGTCCTCACTGATATATACCTAACAGGGGCTCATACATTCTGATGTCCTCAGTGATATATAGCTAACCGGAGCCCATACATTCTGATGTCCTCAGTGATGTATTTCCAACGAGCCCATACATTCTGATGTCCTCACTGATATATACCTAACAGGGACCCATACATTCTGATGTCCTCATTGATATTTATCTAACAGGAGCCCATACATTCTGATGTCTTCAGTGATGTATACCTTGGCTCTTGCTGAGGACATTGTGCTCAGTGAGGAAACTGAGGATCCTCTTGTTCAGGATGCTGTTGAACAATTTTCTTAGGTTGCTGCTGACACATATGCTTCTGTAGTTGGCTGGGTCATACCTGTCCCCACTCTTGTGGATGGGTGTGATGAGGCCTTGGTTCCAGGTACGAGGGAAAAAGCCGGCACTTACTGTAGTACAATATTGAAGAGTTCAATCATTGCGGCTACCGACGTTTCTACATCTTATGAAAGAGATTTCTCTCTGCTACTTCCTGTAATGTAATGTCCTGAGTTGTCTTGGAGGGCATCTTGAAGTTGTTTAAGCTTGGTAGAGATGTATCTCTGCTTATTCCTCCTGAGGATTCTGATGTCCTCAGTGGTATATACCAAACATGTGCCAATACATTCTGATGTCCTCACTGATATATAGCTAAGTGATATATACCTAACAGGGGCCCATACATTATGATCTTTTCTGTGATACATACCTAACAGTAGCCCATACATTCTGATGTCCTCAGTGATATATACCTAACAGGAGCCCATACATTCTTATGTCTTCGGAGATATATAGCTAACAGTAACCCATACATTCTGATGTCCTCAGTGATATATATACAACAGGAGCCTATACATTTTGATTACTAATATATAGCCAACAGAAGCCCATACATTCTGATGTCCTCAGTGATGTATACCCAACGAGCCCATACATTCTGATGTCCTGGCTGAAATATATCTAACAGGACCCCATACATTCTGAGGTCCTCAGTTACACCATGTTCCCAATTATTATGCAAATTGGTTTTAAGTGTCATAGGGTTTTTTTATTTTTTTTTGTCAATGAAACCCATTGATGAGCCTTTGTAGCGCTGGGGTCCTGAGGTCCTGGGTTCAATTCCCACCAAGGACACAAAGGACAACATCTGCAAGGAGTTTGTATATTCTCCCCGTGTTTGCGTGGGTTTCCTCCGGGCACTCCGGTTTCCTCCCACATTGTGAAGACATACTGATAGGATGTTTAGATTGTGAGCTCCAAGAGAGACAGCATTACTCATGTATGTAAAGCGCTATGGAATTAATAGCGCTATATAAATGAATAAATATTATTATTATTAATTTTATTATATGGTATTGTGTCTCACGGTTTCGATCACTGAAATCAATGTTAGATACCTGTGATAATTAGTTTTGCAGGTGAGCCCAATAAAAGGAAAACTGGGTGTTCCAATATATTAAGCAGGCCACAGTTTTCAAGTAACATGGGAAAGAAAAAGGATCTCTCTGCTGCCGAAAAGCCACAAATAGTGCAATGCCTTGGACAAGGGATGAAAACATTAGATATTTCACGAAAACTTAAGCGTGATCATGTACTGTGAAGAGATTTGTTGCTGATTCAGAGCACAGACGTGTTCGTGCAGATAAAGGCAGAATGAGGAAGGTTTCTGACGGGCAAGTTCATCAGATTAAGAGAGCAGCTGCTAAAAAGGCCTTGCAAACCAGCAAACAGATATTTGAAGCTGCTGGTGCCTCTGGAGTCCCTCGAACCTCAAGGTGTATGATCCTTCAAAGGTTTGCTGTGGTGCATAAACCTACTATTCGGCCACCCCTAAACAGTGCTCACAAGCAGAAATGGTTGTAGTACGCCCAGACATACATGAAGACTAAGTTTCAAACAGTTGTGTTCACTGATGAGTGCCCAGCAACCCTAGATGGTCCAGATGGATGGAGTAGTGGATGGTTGGTGGATGGCCACCATGTCCCAACAACGCTACGATGTCAGCAAGGAGGAGGAGGAGTCATGTTTTGGGCCGGAATCATGGGGAAACAGCTGGTAGGCCCCTTTAAGGTTCCTGAAGGTGTGAAAATGACCTCTGCAACATATATAGAGTTTCTGACTGAGAACTTTCTTACATGATACAAAAAGCAGAAACGTGCCTTCAGGAGCAAAATCATCTTCATGCATGACAATGCACCATCTCCTGCTGCAAAGAATACCTCTGTCATTGGCTGCTATGGGCATAAAAGGAGATAAACTCATGGTGTGGCCACCATCTTCCCCTGACCCCAACCTTATAGAGAACCTTTGGAGTATAATCAAGCAAAAGATCTGAGGGTGGGAGGCAGTTCACATCAAAACAGCAGCTCTGTAAGGCTATTCTGACATCATGCAAAGAAATACAAGCAGAAACTCTCCAGAAATTCACAAGTTCAATGGATGCAAGAATTGTGAAGGTGATATCAAAGAAGGGTTCCTATGTTAACATGTAACTTGGCCTGTTAAGATGTTTTGGAGTTAAAAAGCTTTTTATTTCACTGAATGTGACTTCCTAATGCTGCAAATTCAACAAATGAGCATTTTCAGTTCTTTCAAACATATCAAATGTTTAGAAACTCTACTGTGCCTAATCATTTGGAACAGTGCATTTTGAGTTTTTTTTTATTTTGAAGATTATACTGTTATCATTGGGAGATTTCTTCAATAAAATTCCATGTATACTCTAATGGGTGATGACTTTTATCACACTGACCGTCATTTGCACCGACCATTTAGGAGAATCACAGAAAAAGAACATTTGCACAATAATTTGGAACATGGTGTATATATACCTAACAGGAAACCATACATTCTGATGTCCTCACTGATATATAACTAACAGGGACCCATACATTCTGGTGTCCTCATTGATATTTATCTAACAGGAGCCCATACATTCTGATGTTTTCAGTGATGTATACCTTGGCTCTTGCTGAGGACATTGTGCTCAGTGAGGAAACTGAGGATCCTCTTGTTCAGGATGCTGTTGAACAATTTTCTTAGGTTGCTGCTGACACATACGCTTCTGTAGTTTGCTGGGTCATACCTGTCCCCACTCTTTTGGATGGGTGTGATGAGGCCTTGGTTCCAGGTACGAGGGAAATAGCCGGCTCTTACTGTAGTACAATATTGAAGAGTTCAATCATACCTTGGCTCTTGCTGAGGACGCAAAAGGAGCCAATACATTCTTATGTCCTCACTGATATATACCTAACAGGGGCCTATACATTCTGATGTCCTCAGTGATATATAGTTAACAGGAGCTCATACATTCTGATGTCCTCAGTGATGCATACCCAACGTGCCCATACATTCTGATGTCCTGACTGATATATATCTAACAGGACCCCATACATTCTGATGTCCTCACTGATATATACCTAACAGGGGCCCGTACATTCTGATGTCCTTACTGATATATACTTATCAGTAGCCCATACATTCTAGTGTCCTCACTGATATTTATCTAACAGCAGCCCATACATTCTGATGTCCTCAGTGATATATAGTTAACAGGAACTCATACATTCTGATGTCCTCAGTGATGCATACCCAACGTGCCCATACATTCTGATGTCCTGACTGATATTTATCTAACAGGAGCCTATACACTCTGATGTCTTCAGTGCTGTATACCTAACAGGGGCCCATACATTCTGATGTCCTCACTGATACATAGTTTACAGGAGCATATTCATTCTTATGTCCTCACTGATATGTAGGTAAAATGGGCCCATACATTCTGATTTCCTCACTGATATATAGGCAAAAGGAGCCCATACATTGTGAAGTCTTTATATACACCTAACAGGTGCCCATACATTTCTGATGTTCTCACTGATATATACCTAACAGGAGCTCATATATTTTAATGTACTCATTGATATATACCTTACAGGGGCCCAAGCATTCTGATGTCCTTACTAATATATACCTCACAGGAGCCCATACATTCTGATGTCCTTATTGATATATACCTAACAGTACCCCATACCAGAGCATACTAGGGGGAACAGCTCTGTCTGGGAGTCAGAGGACCCGGGCCTGACTGTAGGGTGCATCACCGTTGGATCAAGAGCAGGGGGCCTGGCCATGATACATGGGGCGTGGCCGTTTGGAGCAAGGAGGCCCACCATCCCTGGCCAGCACACACTGATCCTGCTTTGATGGGCCCATGGCAGACGTGAGGGGGCAGGCCCCACCCCCCACCCCCTCACTTCTTGCACGAGCCCCCTCTCCTGTCAATCACCGCTGGGCCCTGCCCCTTCACCTCTTGAGCGGGCTCTCACTCCTGTCCATCCCTGCTGCTTCGGTGCGGCCCGCAAACCGGAAATTAGTTGGCCGGGCACCAGCAGGATGCAAGGGACTGGAGTCAGGACGAAGCTGCTGCTGCTGTCGTCACTACTACTGGTGCTGATGATCAGTATGCTCGTCTGTCTGTCTCTCTCTTTCTGCCTCTCTGTCTCTCTCTCTCTCCATGTCTGTCTCTGTCTCTCTACAGCACTATACTCTATATATAGGTCCACACTACATGCTGTATTTGTGTAGCTATATACTGTATGTACTTTGCCTAGACATTTTTTTTTTCTTTGCCATAACAGTGACCCAAGAATATTAAAAGTCATTGGAATAGACTTAGTGGTGCGAGACATTAGAGGGGGGAATTTAAAAAAGATCCTGGCCCAGAAAGAATCCAGATGGATCTCTGTATAGCCCGAGATTATGTGCCCTGATTGATCCTGATCCCTTTCCCTTTCTTTTTCCTCCCCTTCCTCTTTTTTTTTTTTCCCTGCTTTTCCTCTCCCTTTTCCCTGCTTTACCTCTCCCTTTTCCCTGCTTTTCCTCTCCTTTTTTCCTTTTTTTTTTCTTCCCCCCCTTTCTTTCCTCTGCACCTAATTATAAACTGTTGTACATGTATATCAATGATGATTATTTGTTTTTAATATGTTTTTATATTTTAATATGTGCAAGTTACTTATGATGCCCTCTCTGTGTTACAGTGCCTCCTTTATACCAGCATCTGGATGGATATCATCTGAAAAGATGAAGACAAAGATGTTGTTATGTTTTGTACACTGTCCTATGCTGGCTACTAACCCTTCTGTTGTGCGCTCTGTGCTCTTGGCCATGCCTCCTGCCACCCCCGGAGACGTCTCTAATCACTGCGCGTTCTGGTCGCCTGGCAACCCCCGGCGTCCGGATACGCGCGGTGATGACGCACTTCCTGGGGGCGGGCCTAGACGCTGGACCAGGGAAACAGAGCGTCATTAAGCATGCAGGTTGGCGGCTCCCTGAGGTGGAGCCTGCCACTAATATAAAGGTACTGTCCACACTGAGGTGCATACATCTCCTTGAAAAAGTGTGTACGGCGAAACGGCATAGGAGGCTGTAGGTGGAGGCTCCCCTATTCTATCCTGCACTGCGTGCAGTTACATTTTCGGTATGCTATGACGCCATGACCTGAATCAATCTCTGCACCTATTATATCATGTATATGGGGCTGATTGGGCCTAATTTGTTGAATACTATGTATTATACAATGTTATATAATTTGTAAAACCATGTCATGATTATATATGGGAATTGTGCAATATGAGAAGATGGTGAAGTGCAATACTGTGTATGTTATCTGTAATATCACACTGTTCTCCAGGCACTATCTGTATCGTCAGCCAAAAACTTGCACTTTTAATTGAGTGCGTTTTTGTAATAAACTTAATGTATTTTTTGAGCATAAAAAGACTCTGGTTCTCCTTGTGTGTATGTAATGTAAATGGAGTCTGCCATTAAGGGTTGAATAAGGGATAGATGCTATATCCTGAGCCCTTTGATAAAATGTATTACTGTCATTGAGAACTAATATTTATTCTCTTTATGTCTGTCTCTGTCTGTCTCTCTACAGCACTATACTCTATATATAGGTCCACACTACATGCTGTATTTGTGTAGCTATATACTGTATGTATATAGTGTGAACCTGTATATACAGTAGAATGCTGTCTGTGTATACAAGATATACAGCTGGCAGTCTCTGCATTTGGCCAGCAGTCTCTGTGTATATGTCCTGCACAGTCTCCAGTGTGTATACATCCTGCAGCAGTCACTAATGTGCATACGTCTCGCAGCAGTCTCCATTGTGCATAGGTCCGGCAAGCGTCTCCATTGTGCATTTGTTTTGCATCTGTCTCCATTGTGCATTTGTCCCTGATCCGTCTCCATTGTTTATACGGCCAGCAGCAGTCTCTATTGTGTATTCTCTATTGTGTACAGCCAGCAGAAGTCTCGATTGTGTATTCTCTACTGTGTGCATAGCCAGCAGCCATCTCCATTGTCTATACCAGAGGTTCCCAACTCCAGTCCTCAAGGCACACCAACAGTGCAGGTTTTCAGGATTTCCTTAGAAATTGGAATCATTCCCAGTGCAGGTGATTCAATTATCACCTGTGCAATACTAAGGAAATCCTGAAAACCTGCACTGTTGGTGTGCCTTGAGGACTGGAGTTGGGAACCTCTGGTCTATACGTCTGGGTCCGCAGCCATCTCCATTGTCTATACGGCCCGCAGCCATCTCTATTGTGTATTCTCTATTGTGTACAGCCCACAGTCATCTCTATTATGTATACAGCTAGCAGCCGTCTCTATTGTGCATTCATTATTGTATATATAGCTATTGTGCAGTCTCAAGTGTGTGTGTAATATATAATATAGAGAGAGAGTGTAAATAAAGGAAAAACAGCACAACAATATAGAAAAAAGTAGATTTTATTGCCCAATGGCATGGCCCACATATTGGGCAATGAAGGCCACTTTTTTCTATATTTTGTGCTGTTTTTCCTTTTTTTACTCTATTGTAAGGAACCATCTGGATCGCTGGTTGGGAAAGCTTTGCACATAAATTGAGGTCATTTTTGGTGCTGTTCCAATTTTTCACTATAAATATAATGTATGTTTGGGTGAAGGCGGAGCATGGGTGGAAGCAGAGCATGGGTGGAGGCTGAGCCGGGTGGAGGCTGGGCGGAGCCTCGGGCACCCCAAAATGTTGGCAGTCAGGGGCCCCGAAATTCCTAGTGGCAGCCCTGCCCCATACATTCTGATGTCCTCAGTGATATACAGTACAGACCAAAGGTTTGGACACACCTTCTCATTCAAAGAGTTTTCTTTGCTTTCATGACTATGAAAATTGTAGATTAACACTGAAGGCATCCAAACTATGAATTAACACATGTGGAATTATATACTTAAAGGGATCCTGTCACCCCCAAAACGCCTCCTAAACTATCAAAACATGCCCTTGCAGCATCCCATCACTAATACCACACTCCTTTTGGCTCAGAAAAGCATCCTGTGAAAGTGGAGAAAAACGTTTTTATAACTTACTCATTAGCGATGTTAATGAGCTGGGGCTACATCCTTTAGCCCCTCGGGCGGGCCATCTTCGTCATAATATCACGCCCTAATAGGCGTGATCTTCTATGCATATTGAATTCAGCTCCTCCCTGCTCTCCTCGGCGCTGCCTGGGCTGTAATGACGTGAATCGCGTAATTTCCGACATCGTGTGACGTCAGTACACCCACGCCGCATGTGGAATGCGGTGCAAAAAGCTTTAACGTAACCTGATGCTGGAAATGACGCGATCCGCGTCATTACAGCTCCATTACAGCATAGCACGCCCAGGAGAGCAGGGAGGCGCTGAATACAATATGCATAGAAGATCACGCCTATTAGGGCGTGATATTATGACGAAGATGGCCCGCCTTAGGGACTAAAGGATGTAGCCCCAGCTCATTAACATCGCTAATGAGTAAGTTATAAAATGTTTTTCTTCACTTTCACAGGATGGATGCTTTTCTGAGCCAAAAGGAAGTGTGGAATTAGTGATGGGATGCTGCAGGGACATGTTTTGATAGCTTAGGAGGCATTTTGGGGGTGACAGGATCCCTTTAACAAAAAAGTGTGAAACAACTGATATTATATTCTACTCTTATATTATATATATATTATATATATATTATATTATATATAGTCTTATATTCTAGGTTCTTCAAAGTAGCCACCTTTGTTGCTTTGATTACTGCTTTGCACACTCTTGGTATTCTCTTGATGAACTTCAAGACGTAGTCACCGGAAATGGTTTTCACTTCACAGGGGTGCCCTGTCAGCTTTAATAAGTGAGATTTCTTGCCTTATAAATGGGACCATCAGTTGTGTTGTGCAGAAGTCTGGTGGATACACAGCTGATAGTCCTACTGAATAGACTGTTAGCTGCTTTTTTCTTGCCATAAGAGAAATTCTAAGTAAAGAAAAACGAGTGGCCATCATTACTTTAAGAAATGAAGGTCAGTCAGTAAGAAAAATTGGGAAAACTTTGAAAGTGTCCCCAAGTGCAGTAGCTAAAACCATCAAGTGCTACAAAGAAACTGGTTCACATGAGGACCGCCCCAGGAAAGGAAGACCAATAGTCACCTCTGCTGTGGAGGATAAGTTCATCCGCGTCACCAGCCTCAGAAATCGCAGGTTAACATCAGCTCAGGTTAGAGACCAGGTCAATGCCACACAGAGTTCTAGCAGCAGACACATCTCTACAACAACTGTTAAGAGGAGACTTTGTGCAGCAGGCCTTCATGGTAAAATAGCTGCAATGAAACCACTTCTAAGGACAGGCAACAAGCAGAAGAGACTTGTTTGGGCTAAAGAACACTAGGAATGGACATTAGACCAGTGGAAACCTGCTCTGTGCCAGTCACTACATTGGCTGCCCGTACACTATAGAATCCAATTCAAATTGCTCGTTGTCACCCACAAAGCTATTCATGGTGCGACACCTCCCTACCTCTCCACCCTCATCTCTGTCTACCACCCCACCCGTCCCCTTCGCTCTGAACATGACCTCAGACTAACATCGGCATTAATCCGAACCTCCCATTCCCGACTTCAAGACTTCTCTCGAGCCGCACCAAAACTCTGGAATGCTCTACCCCCAAGAAATTAGGACCATCCACAACTTGCATAGCTTCAGACGCTCCCTAAAAACACACCTCTTCAGGGCGGCCTATCCTTCTCCCTAACAGTAGTCACTTAGACGTAAGATATTCATTGTTATAAGCCCCTGTACTTTGTGTTCCCATCCCGTCTTAGATTGTAAGCTCCTTCGAGCAGGGTCACCTTCATTTTCTGCCTTTCTTATTGTATTTCCTAAGTTGATTCTATGTTTTTGGTATGTAACTACTGTTCTGCATTACGTTTCTGTACCGTATACTTTTCTTATATGTACCGTTGTACTGTAAAGCGCTGCGGAATATGTTGGCGCTATACAAATAAAGTTTTATTATTATTATTATTATTATTATGATGAGTCCAAATTTGAGATCTTTGGTTCCAACCACTGTGGGTTTGTGCGACACAGAAAAGGTGAATGGATGGACTCTATATGCCTGGTTCCCACTGTGAAGCATGGAGGAGGAGGAGGTGTGATGGTGTGGGGGTGCTTTGCTGGTGACACTGTTGGGGATTTATTCAAAATTGAAAGCATACTGAACCAGCCTGGCTACCGCAGCATCTTGCAGCGACATGGTATTTCATCCGGATTGCGTTTAGTTGGACCATCATTTATTTTTCAACAGGACAATGACCCCAAACACACCTCCAGGCTGTGTAAGGGCTATTTGACCAGGAAGGAGAGTGATGGGGTGCTACGCCAGATGACCTGGCCTCCACAGTCACCAGACCTGAACCCAATCGAGATGGTTTGGGGTGAGCTGGACCGCAGAGTGAAGTCAAAAGGGCCAACAAGTGCTAAGCATCTGTGGGAACTCCTTCAAGACTGTTGGAAGACCATTTCCGGTGACTACCTCATCAAGAGAATGCCAAGAATGCAAAGCAGTAATCAAAGCAAAAGGTGGATACTTTGAAGAACCTAGAATTTAAGACCTATTTTCAGTTGATTCTCACTTTTTTGTTAAGTACTTTATTCCACATGTGTTAATTCATAGTTTTGATGCCTTCAGTGTGAATCTACACTTTTCACAGTCATGAAAATACAGAAAACTCTGAATGAGAAGGTGTCCTGTATATATAACAGGGGTCCATACATTCTGAGGTCCTCACTGATATATAGGTAACATGAGCCCATACATTTTAGTATGTAGCAAAATAAGTTCTCCAAACTTCAACTGGGAATAAAAGAAATGAAGAGAAGAGCCATGAAATCATCCTTCAAGCTGCTTTCCGGTTTGTTTTTCCGTCTGACTATTCGTTGCAGGTCCTTGTAACGTGATCGCCGTGCTCGGGAGTCTGTGATTGGTTAGTCGACACGTCATTCATCTGATTGCATCATGCTAGTTATACCATAGTAAGAAGAAAGACTTGGGGGATTGCGCAACGAGGCTTTGTGTGGTAAGAAATCGGTGCGAAAGTAGTGAGAAGTGAGCGGCAGCTTGTGACTGTCAGGTACATGGATTGTGCGCTGCAGACTGGCTGCCGTGGTGTCTCGGAGAGTAACTGTGGAAGTCCCGGGCTCGGCTGGTTACTGGGGTTCTTCCATTGGTTTTCTCTTCCTCGAACAGCGGGCATGGCTCTGACTTGCTGACTCACTGGCTGGCGGCTGAACCCCCTCACTCCCCGCCCCTACAAAGCGCGCTCTTTTGTTCCTGTAGCGTGCTGATGTGGATTGTCATTAGCCGTGTATTACTGCAATGTATGTCCTGATCTGCACTGTGAAGAAAAGAAGTTCTCTGCTTCTGAAGGGGCTTGTGAGCAAGACAGCCCCCCCCCCCACCTGAGCTGTATAGAGGTGACCTCCCCTCAAATCCTAAGGGCTGTGGCCTCCCTATGTCATGATAAAAGGCCAGATACCCTGATTCCAGCAGTGTGTCACTTGGCTGCTTGTTGCATTTTAATTTTTTACTAAAACTCCCTTTGATCTGCTGGAGATCATCTCTAGAGCACTACTAGTAAACCATCAGAGAAAAGCAGAAGGTCCCAGCTACAAGGAACCTGTTGCAAACAGGTTTTCTTTATAAAACGTCCCATTATTGAATAGTTACATTAAAAAGAGCGAGTATTTCATGGCGTACAGGCAGTCAGATCAGGCGGACAGTTAAGAGCAAAGCGTTTAGGCCTTCGCAGAAGCCTCAATCATCATTCTGTGAACCAAACCTCTGACTCCACATTTTCCCTCCCTCAGACATGATACATGTTTAAGTGATACATTTATTGTAGTACAATTAGGCTTTTAAACATTATTATGATGCAATAATCAAGATATTTATAACATACTAATAATTCAGAATATTTCGCACATACTGCATTGAACTACGGTACCCAATTCATTATATGTTTTAGGAGTTGGAGTCGGTCCATTTTACGCTGACTCCGTCTCCATCAAAATGGGCATTCCAGCTTCACACACCTGCGTGTAATCTCTCATGTTCATGAGCTCTGTACAGGGTGGGCCATTTATATGGAAGCACCTAAATAAAATGGGAATAGTTGATGATATCAGCTTCCTGTTTGTGACACATTAGTATATGGGAGGAGGAAAACTTTTCCAGGTGGGTGGTGACCATGATGGCCAGGGGCTGGCTGGCACATTTCAGCCTGGGAGGGGGTGCAATTACTGGGCAGTGGCCCTCGAGTTACGGCGATGGCCCACCTTTGGCCTGTTTATCTCTGGCCACAGCATTAAAGCAGCAGAAGTAACAGACTGTATGTAAATAATATAATGTATGTTTTTCTCCCTTTTATTATGTATGTAAATAATATAATGTATGTTTTTCTCCCTTTTATTATGTACTAGATGGTGGCCCGATTCTAACGCATCGGGTATTCTAGAATCTAGAAATAGAGATTGCATGGGGAAGGCGGTGAGGGCTGAATTGGGAGGAACTTTGAAGAAGGAGCAGCGGGGAAAGGATGGCGTGGCAGGGGGGAGGAGGGAGGACAGAGCAGCAGGGGGGAGGAGGATGGAGGACAGAGGAGGTAGCGGTGGGGTGGGGGAGGATGTAGCAGCACAGGCAGGGGGAGGATGGAGCACAGAGCAGCAGGGAGGAGGAGGACGAAGTGGCGGGGTAGGGGAGATGCAGCAGCACAGGCAGGGGGAGGACAGAGGATGGAGTGGCAGAGGGGAGGAGGATAAAGGAAGGAGGAGGAAGCGATGGGGTGGGGGAGGATGAAGCACAGAGCGGCGGGGGGGTGGAGGACAGGATGAAGCGGCGGGGTGGGGGAGAACACAGCAGCACAGGCAGGTGGAGGACGGAGGATATAGTGGCGGAGGTGAGGAGGACAAAGGAAGGAGGAGGAAGCGGTAGGGTGGGGGAGGATGGAGTGGCACAGGCAGGGGGAGGACGAAGCACAGAGCGGCGGGAGGGAGGAGGATGTAGGAGGAAGCGGCGGGGTGGGGGAGGACGGAGGATGGAGTGGCGGAGGTGAGGAGGACAAAGGAAGGAGGAGGAAGCAGTGGAGGAGGATGGAACGGCACAGGCAGGGGGAGGACGGAGGATAGAGTGGCGGAGGTGAGGAGGACAAAGGAAGGAGGAGGAAGCGGTGGGGTGGGGGAGGATGGAGTGGCACAGGCAGGGGGAGGACGAAGCACAGAGCGGCGGGAGGGAGGAGGATGTAGGAGGAAGCGGCGGGGTGGGGGAGGACGGAGGATGGAGTGGCGGAGGTGAGGAGGACAAAGGAAGGAGGAGGAAGCGGTGGAGGAGGATGGAACGGCACAGGCAGGGGGAGGACGGAGCACAGAGCGGTGGGAGGAGGAGGATGGAGGACAAAGCGGCAGGGTGAGGGAGGATGGAGCACTGTAAGGCAGCTCAGTGGCTAGCAGAGTATGCAGGGGCTCAGTAGTTAGCAGAGTATACGGTGGCTGAGTGGTTAGCACTGCGCGCGGTGGCTGAGTGGTTAGCACTGCGCGGTGGCTGAGTGGTTAGCACTGCGCGGTGGCTGAGTGGTTAGCAGTGCGCAGTGACTGAGTGGTTAGCACTGCACAGTGGCTGAGTGGTTAGCAGTGAGTGCGGTGGGCAGAGGGGTCAGTGCAGCAGCGCGGTGGGCAGTGTGGTCAGCGCAGCAGCGCGGTGGGCAGGGTGGTCAGCGCAGCAGCGCGGTGGGCAGGGTGGTCAGCGCGGTGGGCAGGGTGGTCAGCGCAGCAGCGCGGTGGGCAGGGTGGTCAGCGCGGTGGGCAGGGTGGTCAGCGCAGTAGTGCGGTGGGCAGGGTGGTCAGCGCGGTGGGCAGGGTGGTCAGCGCAGTAGTGCGGTGGGCAGGGTGGTCAGCGCAGCAGCGCGGTGGGCAGGGTGGTTAGCGCGGTGGGCAGGGTGGTCAGTGCGGTGGGCAGGGTGGTCAGCGCAGCAGCGCTGTGTGGGCAGGGTGGTCAGCGCAGCAGCGCTGTGTGGGCAGCGCAGCAGCGCTGTGTGGGCAGCGCAGCAGCGCTGTGTGGGCAGCGCAGCAGCGCTGTGTGGGCAGGTAGTCAGCGCAGCAGCGCTGTGTGGGCAGGTGGTCAGCGCAGCAGCGCTGGTGGTCAGCGCAGCAGCGCTGTGTGGGCAGAGTGGTCAGCGCAGCAGCGCTGTGTGGGCAGAGTGGTCAGCGCAGCAGCGCTGAGTGGGCAGAGTGGTCAGCGCAGGGCAGAGTGGTCAGCGGTGGTCGGACGGACACACATACACACACTCCGCTATACTTACCACCGTCCCTGCGTCTTCCCTGCCGCCTGGCTCCTGAGTCCTCCGTTCTGCCGACATGTCGCCGCCCCCTGAGGATTGGATCCAATATGGTGTCCGGGAACTCTCGCGAGACTTCCCAGACGCCATATTGGATCCAGTCGTCCGGTGGGGGAGGGGGGCGGCGACATGTCAGCAGAACGGAGGACTCAGGAGCCAGGCGGCAGGGAAGACGCAGGACGGTGGTAAGTATAGCGGAGTGTGTGTGTGTGCGGGCGGTCATATTGGAACACCCACAGTGGGTGTAGAGGCTACTTCAGCCAGGATGTGACGTAGCATACCGTTACATGCTGACGGAAGTAGCCTTAGGGTAAGTGCACATCAGTCGTTTCTGCATCTTTGCAGAACGACCGGGAACCGGTGGAGATTAGCAGAAACTGAGTTTTCTGCACTCGCCAGTGTCCCTGGTTTTGTTAGCGTTTTGCTAACGATTTGCGATCGGGTTACTAGCGGTCGTACAGTGTGTTCTTGGCGATTTCCCCGGCGTGTTCCTTACCGATTTCCAGACTGGTCTTTGCTGCACTTGTTCAGCTGGACCCGCTGGAAAAACGCTGAAAAGAAGTCGCTTGCTCTATCTTTGAGAACCGGTCGGAAACCGGTGAATAAACTGAAATCGTCAAGATCGAAAATCGTTGTAATGTACACAGCGTTTTCTAAACTCCATTGAGTAGCATGTTAGTCCTACCGGTGGGTAGGATTAACATAAATTAACATAAAACTCAGCGGGAACCGCCGACGGAAACCGGTCAAAACCAGCCCACAAAACGACTGATGTGCACATACCCTTAGGGTTTTATTATAATAGCTGCTCCTGTGTCTTATTTAAAATTTCAATAAATACTATTTTGATCCAGAGGTAACAGACTTTAAATACAGGTCAGTTCATTTAGCAGATATGGAAACAGAACCGAGCTTACTACAGAGATAAGGGAGCAGAACCGTGCTTACTACAGAGATAAGGGAGCAGAACCGAGCTTACTACAGACATAAGGGAAACAGAACCAAGCTTACTACAGAGATAAGGAACAGAACCGAGTTTACTACAGAGATAAGGGAGCAGAACCAAGCTTACTACAGAGATAATGGAGCAGAACTGAGCTTACTACAGAGATAAGGGACATAAACCGCGGAACTGACGAAGGTAAAGACCAGCACAAACGAGTTACACATACCATAAGGGATAATAGCGACCTGTGTCTTATTATCAATAAATAATTTGATGCAGAGTAACAGACTTTAATACAGGAGTATAGAGGGAAACAGAACCGAAGCTTACTACAGAGATAAGGGAGCAGAACCGAGCTTACTACAGAGATAAGGGAGCAGAACCGAGCTTACTACAGACATAAGGGAAACAGAACTGAGCTTACTACAGAGATAAGGGAACAGAACCGAGTTTACTACAGAGATAAGGGAGCAGAACCAAGCTTACTACAGAGATAAGGGAGCAGAACCGAGCTTACTACAGAATAATGGAGCAGAACTGAGCTTACTACAGAGATAAGGGGCAGAACCAAGCTTACTTACAGAGATAAGAGAACAGAACGAGCTTACTACAGAGATAAGGGAACAGAACCGAGCTTACTACAGAGATAGGAGAGCAGAACCGAGCCTACTACAGAGATAAGGGAGCAGAACCAGAGCTTACTACAGAGATAAGGGAGTAGAACCGAGCTTACTACAGACATAAGGGAGCAGAACTGAGCTTTACTACAGAGATATGGGGCAAACCAAGCTTACTTCAGAGATAAGAGAACAGAACTGAGCTTACTACGATAGGGACAGAACGACTATACAGAGATGAGAGCAGAACCAGCTTACTACAGAGATAGGGAGCAGAACCGAGCCTACTACAGAGATAAGGGAGCAGAACCGAGCCTACTACAGAGATAAGGGAGCAGAACCGAGCCTACTACAGAGATAAGGGAGCAGAACCGAGCCTACTACAGAGATAAGGGAGCAGAACCGAGCTACTACAGAGATAAGGGAGCAGAACCGAGCCTACTACAGAGATAAGGGAGCAGAACCGAGCTACTACAGAGATAAGGGAGCAGAACCGAGCTTACTACAGAGATAAGGGAGCAGAACCGAGCTTACTACAGAGATAAGGGAGCTGAACCGAGCTTACTACAGAGATAAGAGAGCAGAACCAAGCTTACTACAGAGATAAGAAACAGATCCGAGCTTACTACAGAGATAAGACTGTGTGCAGTAGCTACCAGGTGCAGTATACTCAAGTACCATATACAGGGTGCAGTATACACAAGTACTATATACAGGGTGCAGTATATGCCAGGTGCAGTGTACACAAGTACTATATACAGGGTGCAGTATATACAAGTACTATATACAGGGTGCAGTTTATATTGGGTGCAGTACACACAAATACTATATACAGGGTGAATGATATAAAGGGTGCAGTATACACAAGTACTATATACAGGGTGCAGTTTATATTGGGTGCAATATACACAGGTACTATACACTGTGTATACTATACATTGTATATACTGCACCCTGTATAGTACCTGTGTAAAATACACAGGCACTATATACAGGATGGCATAGAAACAGGGTGCAGTATACCCAGGCACTATATACCGGGTGCAGTATACACAGGTACTATATACAGGGTGCAGTATGTACAGAGGGTGCAATATTATACAATGTGTATAATACTGGACCATGTATATAATGCTTGTGTATACTGCACCCTGTATATAGTACCTATGTATAATACACAGGTACTCTAGATACAGGGAGCTGTATACACAGGTACTATATACAGGGTGCAATATGTACAGTGGGTGCAATATTATACAATGTATATACTGGACCATGTATATAATGCTTGTGTATACTGCACCCTGTATATAGTACCTATGTATAATACACAGGTACTCTAGATACAGGGAGCTGTATACACAGGTACTAAATGCAGGGTGCAGTATGTTCAAGGGTGCAATATTATACAATGTGTATAATATTGGACCATGTATGTATATAATGCTTGTGTATACAGTACTGCACCCTGTATATAGTACCTATGTATAATACACAGGTACTAGATACGTGATGCAGTATATACAGGGGGGTGGGTGCACTAAGCACTATACACATTTCTCATCATGATATATTGATCTATTGTCAATAGATCATTTATCATGAGAGAATATATGATGATGAATAATAATATATCAGTGCTGTGCAGGATCAGATGGCCACTAACAGCCTGCACATCAGCTAGGATATCATGCATGCCATGATATGGAATTATGGATAAGCACTGAGGCCTGTTTCACATCTATGGCAGGTTAGCGTTTTGCTTAATTTGCGTTTTTAGGCGTTTTTTACCGCTAATAACGCATAAAAACGCTAGTGTTTTTAGTCCCATTGATTTGAATGGAAACGCATGTAAAAACGCATGCAAAAACGCATTCGCGTTTTCAAAAACGCAAAATGCATGCGTTTTTGCAAACGCTGCCCAAAACGTCGGGAAATGTGTCTAGCGCGGCGTTTGCAAAAACACATGCATTTTGCATTTTTGAAAACGCTAATGCATTTTTGCATGTGTTTTTACATGCGTTTCCATTAAAATCAATGGGATTAAAAACACTAGCGTTTTTAGCGGTAAAAACGCCTAAAAACACTTTTAGCATTTACAGGACAGCACTTTGCAGCAGGCAGGGAGTGGGGGACTCAGACTGGCCTTCTCAGTCACTCGGCGGTCACCAGCCTCTCACAGAAGTTCCAAAAACACCAGACAGTATGGCACCGCCTGCACCTGGTCCTGTCTTCCTGCGCTCCGCTCTGGAGGGTTCAGACAGTGTTCAGTCAGAGGCGTCCTGACGTAGCACGCTGTACATGATACGCCTCTAAACCCTGGCTCATCCAATCCCGGCGTGCTGCCGGGTGACATAGCAAAGCCAACGCTGCTGCATCCAGTCCCTGTCAACCGCTGACGCCCAGGGCTGTATTTAGGGTTCCTGCAGTCCTAGGCACTTTCAGTGGTCGCCCCCCCCCCCCCAACTGATCAGTCAGACTAAGGGTCTTTTCCTCTATCGCTTGTTGCTTGCACCGTTTCCTGTGTGCTGTGTGAAAACTCATGCGTTCAAATGCATCCTTGTTTTGCATTGCATTTTGTATTGCATTTGCATGCGTTCACCCATACAAGTCTACTGGTGCTGTACCGCGTGCATTTCACCTCTTTCTATGCGTTAATGCTGCTGAAAAAAATGCATTGCAGCAAAACGCAAACCAACCGTTATGTGTTAAGGCCCTTAGATGTCCTGAGGAAGGGGGAGTGGAAACGCATAAACCACTACCAACTCGAATCAGTTGGTCTCTCTAAGGCGGCTTAGTTCTCGTCAAAATACCTGACAAACCCAGTCAGTGGGGAAAGCACGACCACTGAAAGTGCCATTTCGCTGAAAGCAACACAAATAAAAAAGGAATGAACCCATGTACGGCAATATAAAAATTACTTGTTCATGTGTTCGGTTTTTTTTATTTATTTATTTTTTTTAACTGTGTGTCCTGAAGCCTCTTTCATCTGAACTAGGGACCTTTCACATCAGCGTTTTTTGCTGAATTGCGGCCAATCCGGCAGATTTTGCTACATCTCTGCCGTATAATGGCCGACTTCTGGTAAGCCCCATTCATTTTCTATAGGACTTGTGGTCAGCTGCGGCAAGTGCGGTTTGCTGGATCCAGCACTTTTGGCAAGTCTGCTGCTTTTTTTTGCGCTTCCGCAAGTGCCGGATCCGGCAAACTGCACTTGCCGCACCTGACCACAAGTCCCATAGAGAATGAATGGGGCTTCCCAGAAGTCGGCCATTATGCGTCAGATGCAGCAAAATCTGCTGGATCAGCCGCAATTTAGCAAAAAACGCTTAGTTAGTCAGGGGGTTCACAGATGTCAGAGTGCCCGTAGCCTTCAGATAGTAATGAAGACCTCGATACATATTAAAGTTGGATAAATCCGCCGATATGAACAGGTTGTGCAGACAGTCTAATGTGTGCGGGGGCTCTAAGTGACGATTGTCGGGGAGATAAGGATCCAGCATGTCCGATTACCGGCTGTAGATCCTTTTGTCCTCTAAGTGATTCTCTGCAGCCAGAGATGTCTACCAGTGGTTCTAATAGAGAATACAGGAACACTTGGCAGAATGAGTGCTCCTATATATAAGAGAATCAAGGAAGATTGCTGCCGGCCAAGCAATTAGACGGCTATCTATAATATTTTAGGGGCTTTAGTAAATTAATTGTTTGGCTGACATTCAGCTGTATTTTTAGTCCAGCTCCCTTACCCTATAATGATTTAGGGTCAAGTCTGTTAAGTTAAAGATTACAACATCCACATGACTACATCACCAGAACCTCCGGCAATACAATAACACATAACTAGAACCTCCATTAGTACATCATCAGAACCACTATCAATACAATAACACATCTCTAGAACCACTGTCAGTATATCACCAGAACCACTGTCAATACAGTAACACCTCACCAGAACCCGTGTCAGTATATCACCAGAACCATTGTCAATACAGCAATATATCACCAAAACCACCATCAGTACATCACTAGAACCACTGTCAGTATATCACCAGAACCCCTGTCAATACAGTAACACCTCACCAGAACCACTGTCAATACAGTAATACATCACCAGAATCACCGTCAGTACATCACGAGAACAGTATATCCCCTATATTAAAGGGAACCTGTCACCGACTTTTGGTATTCTAAACTGTGTCCACCAGCCAGCTGTAACAAGATGTAGTTGGGGTTCAGACGTCCCCCCTGCATAGCTCATGGTGAGGAGTCCTGAAAAGGTATGGGTGGGCTTGCTCTATGTGGTCCTCGCCGCCCCCTGCTTGGAATACCCGCCCCACTCTTTTGAAACTGCTGTGCAGCCTCCATTCTCCCTCTCCCCCCATTTTCCACAGTGCAGACCCCCATGTCTTCCTCTGCAGCTCTCCCATGTCTTCCTCTGCAGCTCTCCCATGTCTTCCTCTGCAGCTCTCCCATGTCTTCCTCTGCAGCTCTCCCATGTCTTCCTCTGCAGCTCTCCCATGTCTTCCTCTGCAGCTCTCCCATGTCTTCCTCTGCAGCTCTCCCATGTCTTCCTCTGCAGCTCTCCCATGTCTTCCTCTGCAGCTCTCCCATGTCTTCCTCTGCAGCTCTCCCATGTCTTCCTCTGCAGCTCTCCCATGTCTTCCTCTGCAGCTCTCCCATGTCTTCCTCTGCAGCTCTCACCTTGTCTTCCTCTGCAGCTCTCCCATGTCTTCCTCTGCAGCTCTCCCATGTCTTCCTCTGCAGCTCTCCCATGTCTTCCTCTGCAGCTCTCCCATGTCTTCCTCTGCAGCTCTCCCATGTCTTCCTCTGCAGCTCTCCCATGTCTTCCTCTGCAGCTCTCCCATGTCTTCCTCTGCAGCTCTCCCATGTCTTCCTCTGCAGCTCTCCCATGTCTTCCTCTGCAGCTCTCCCATGTCTTCCTCTGCAGCTCTCCCATGTCTTCCTCTGCAGCTCTCCCATGTCTTCCTCTGCAGCTCTCTCATGTCTTCCTCTGCAGCTCTCCCATGTCTTCCTCTGCAGCTCTCCCATGTCTTCCTCTGCAGCTCTCCCATGTCTTCCTCTGCAGCTCTCCCATGTCTTCCTCTGCAGCTCTCCCATGTCTTCCTCTGCAGCTCTCCCATGTCTTCCTCTGCAGCTCTCCCATGTCTTCCTCTGCAGCTCTCCATGTCTTCCTCTGCAGCTCTCCCATGTCTTCCTCTGCAGCTCTCCCATGTCTTCTCTGCAGCCTCCCATGTCTTCCTCTGCAGCTCTCCCATGTCTTCCTCTGCAGCTCTCCCATGTCTTCCTCTGCAGCTCTCCCATGTCTTCCTCTGCAGCTCTCTCCATGTCTTCCTCTGCAGCCCCCCATGTCTTCTTCTGCAGCCCCCCCATGTCTTCCTCTGTAGCCCTCTCCCAATGTCTTCCTCTGCAGCCCCCCCCCCCTCATGCTTTCCTCTGCAGCCCCCCCCCCATGTCTTCCTCTGCAGCCCCCCCAGGGCTTTACTTCTTATATTCGGCTGACACAGCGACTCACCTGCATCGGTTCCTCCTCTGTGCGACGTTCTGCAAAGACGGCAGCAGAGTGAGGAGACCTCGTGACGCCGGCATGACCCCTGCACTGAACCCGAAAGTGCAGCGGCGCTGTGATACTTGGAAAAGTGCCGGAACCGCCGCTGCACTGAACCCCTCCCCCGCTGTGTCAGGTGAGTGCGGCCACACCGCGCCGGCAGGCGGCCGCTCTCCCGACTCCTGAGCTACTGCCCTGCATGATTATTTTACTTTCGGGGCGGATCGGTGGCCCTGAAGTGTTAGTAATCCACCAGCCTAGGGGGCAAATGCCTCCCTGTCACCCGGCCCAGTCTGCCCCTGATGGTGGCCATTTTGAAGTCGGCAATTTTGGATCCAACTTTACTTTTTCAATGGGAAGAGGGTCATGTGACACACAAAATTTATTGAGAATTTCATAAGATATTCTTTCATGAGTTATTTACAAGTTTATGACCACTTACAAAATGTGTTCAAAGTGCTGCTCATTGTGTTGGATTGCCAAAGCAACTGTCTTCTACTCTTAACACACTGATCGCAACACTGCAGAAGAAATTCTAGCAAAGGCTTCCAGTATCAGTTGTTTCAGATGCTGCACATCTCGTATCTTCACAGCATAGACAATTGCCTTCAGATGAGTGATGAGGCACAATTTTTTTGTGAATAATGAAGTTAACAAACAAAACATCACTATTGGTCTGACACTAATCCACAGTGGATAGATTCCTCCAAGACTTTTGGAACACAAAAGTTGATGGTATGGTGTGGTATATGGGATACAAAGATAGTGGAGCCATTCTTCATCAATGGAAACCTCAATGCCACTGGATATCTGAATCATGTAGCAATTTCAGATATCCATTGGCATTGAGGTTTTCTTAGATTGTAAGTTCCTTCGAGCAGGGTCACCTTTATTTTTTTCCTTTTTTTTTTTTTATTGTATTTCCTACATTGATTCTATGTTTATTGTATGTAACTACTGTTCTGTATTACCTACCATTCTGTATTGTATATTTTTCTTAAACGTACCATTGTACTGTAAAGCGCTGCGGAATATGTTGGCGCTATTGTCATAGTTGCCTTAAATACAACTAACCAGAGTAGACTGATTTGATAAGGAGCTCTACACCGGAATACCTGGTAATGGCTATAACTCAATTGATGACACAGACTCGGTCTTCAAGAGAATAGCTAACATTTATTGTTTGTAAGAGCTTATATACGTTACAGAAGTTTAGAAAAAATAGATTACATCATACAATGACAAATATGATGAATATGCATTATAGAGAGTTTTAGAAGATTAATTAGTGACCTTTTAAGAGAGTTACAGAAGATAAGAACGGTACACTTGGTCTTACATATGATTTGGTGGTCTTATCTAACAAACAAGGACAAATACAAGAATGTGCTGAGTTGTGCTGACTTCACTTAGGCTGGCTTCACAATCTTGCAGATGGATCTGCAGCGTTTTGCAATGCAATCTGCAGTGTAGCAATGCTGACGTCGGCCCCTATTTATTATAATAGGGGCGCACGCGGTGTGAAAGCTCTCATTTCACTCCTATATGTGTACTGTTCAGCAGGCGTAGCTGCTGACAGATCACACACTCCCGCACTGTGGACGCGAGATTAGCGTCCATGCTGCGGGCGGGAGAGTGTGATCTGTAAGCAGGCATACGCCTGCTGACAGTACACATATAGGAGTGAATGAGAGCTTTCACACCGCGTGCGCCCTATTATAAACATAGGGGCCGCGGTCAGCATGCTCACACTTGCAGATGCATCTGCAAAACGCTGCAGATCCATCTGCAAGTGTGAAGGCAGCCTTAAACAAACTGTTACACAGATCTCTAGTCAGAATAGACATGATAAACTAATAAAAATGGCTTCTTTAAATACAATATGGCGGAAGCCACATAGTACATATAATGTCGTCTTTATTATTATTTTATTATGAAGATACGAGATGTGCAGCATCTGAAACAATGGATACTGGAAGCCTGTGCTAGCATTTCTTCTGCGGTGTTGCTATCAGTGTGTCAAGAGTGGGAGAACAGGTTGCATTGACAATCCAACACAATGGGCAGCACTTTGAACACATTTTATAAGTGGTCATAAACTTGCAAATTGCTCATGAAAGAATAAAGTTACATTAAAACCAAGTACACCATTGTTTGTCTTATGAAATTCTCAATAAGTTTGGTGTGTCACATGACCCTCTTCCCAAAAAAGGAAGTTGGATCCAAAATGGCCAACTTCATGCTCACCACCCATGTGGAAAAGTTTCCCCCTCCCATATATTAATGTGCCACAAACAGTAAGTTGATATCTCCAACCATTCCCATTTTATTTAGGTGCATCCATATGAATGGCCCATCCTGTATAACATCGCACCAGTGATGGGCAGTTTTATGCCTGTGCACAGAGGAGACGTGTGGGTGGGGGATTTTAGAACTCAGCATTTGGAGAACTGATATATCTGCCATAGAGAAACACATTTTTATTGAAGTGCAGTAACCAGCACTGTAAGGCTACGTTCACACGCTGCGTACTTGCAACGCTTTTTTTGCCAGCGCTTTTCCTCAAAATCACATTTGCATCTGCATTTCCGGCAAAGTGAATGGAATTTTACTTTTGCCATTCAGACGCTGCGTGTTTTAAGGATGCGCTTTTAGGGCCGAAAGTGCGTCAGTAAAACGAATGAACATGTCAATTTTTTTTGCGGTAGCGGGCGCTCCTTCTCCCATAGGTGCCATTATAAGCGCTGGAATATGCATTCCCATTCAGACATTGCTCTATTCCAGCGCTAATAAGCGGATGCGCAGAAGGAAGTTATGTCACACGGGAGCATGAAGAATCCTTCATGTTCCTGTATGACGTGTATGTGTGTGTACTTTTGCTTTAGCAGGGTATGTTGCAGGCAGCTTTTAGCTGCCTGTACATTCACTGCTAAAGCAAAATCAAAAGTGAACAGTAGTAAATTAAAAAAAAAATATATATATATATATATAACATACCTCTCGGCAGACTGTCCTGGACATGTCTGTTTGGCTACAGGACCTGCCGCTAATCAGCTGATGCAGTCAGCTGACTGCATCAGCTGATTGTTTAAACCGTCCGGTAAAGCAATCAGCTGATCGCTTTACCAGGCAGACTGCTGATTCAGGTCATTGAACCTGACACATCATCTGATCGGTATGCCGGACGGAAAACCGATCAGATATATTGGATTTGGATTGGACGTCGCGGGACCCTCGACCCATGACTATGTCAGAGGGGTTTAATGGGTTAATGGGTATTTAATGAAGTGAATGCAGGGTGTGTGTGTTTTTTTTTTTTTTTTTTTTTTTTCCTCCGCATCATTGGGGTACACAGAACGATGGGTGTATGCTTTTCTGCCACTAGGAGGCGACACTAAGTATAGAAAAAAGTTAAGCCCTCCTTCCTGCAGTATACACCCATGCGTGGGCGTAGCTAGTCAGTTTTTTGCTTAGTGTCGCAGGAGGCACATGTGTGTCTGTAGCTCAGACCACATCTACCATTTTTTATTCTTACTTTTAATACTTAATTCTTATTTAACTTTTTATTATACACAAAAGGCGCTGCTCTACACAGAGCATGGGGGATCCCAAGGCAGCGCACACCACCCTTGGAGGGGCGACGGATCCTCATAGAGGGGCTCCGGCTCTCACTACCCCAGACCAACATCACAAAGTATTCACTGATCTCAGGTCTTGGTATTCCTTTGTCATATCTCTAAGCTTGTAAAAGAGCTGGATATTGACTAAAAGGGCCACTTAACTTGGTGGTTATGGTGTTCTCCGCAAGGAGCCACCCCTTGACTGGGTCCTTCCCTGGAAGGAGATCTGGCTAGTCCTGTGTTTGAGACTCCTAACCGAGGCTCCACAGACTTATTTGCATATTCATCACTACCCCAGACCAAGCAGCCAGCCAGTCACTGTGCATACCCATAGCAAAGGGGGCACAAGTGCAGCACCTCTAACCTCCTCCAAGAAAGGAGCAGGTGATTGAGGCCACCAGGGTGCCCAGCCACTGCACCGATCCATCCCCAAGGGATCCGGTGCAGCACCAACAGCAGCAGCCTGCACACACAGGGCACCATTTCCCCCGCGGCGGCCCCAGGCCGGGACGCGCACCACCGGTAAGCTCGGCACGGGGCCGAAGCCTCTCCGCTGTGGAAGGGCAACAGACCCCGCAAGGCCCTGCTCTTGCTGCGTCCCCCGGGGGAAGAAAGACGGAACCCACAAAGGGCTCTGCACTCCCTGCTCCCCCCAGAGCCTCTGGCCACCTGCAGAGCATTCCTCACTACATCCCCCTGCACAACAGGGGGATGCAAGGAGCGCTCACGCCGCCACCTCTCACACTCTCTAACCAAGTAGTTGGTGATTGAGGACACCCTGGGCACATTAGCACCGACCCAGCCTCAAAGGGTCCGGTGCTCAGCCCCCACAGCCACAACCCTCAGGGTTCCACGGCGGCTCCATGTTGGCAGGCGCACCGCCAGTAAGTTCGGGGTGCGTGTCCAAGGCATGGGGCGGAGGGACAACAGCCCGCTGCGGCGTGGGCACAGGCTGCGGTGCAGCGCACAGCCTGCCGCTATCGCCGGCCCTGGCGCCGCTCTCGGTAGCCCACATTAATCTAGTCTGGGCCTGCACCTTGCGCGCGCCCTGCCCGCCGGTGATTGGCCGCACATCATGTGACCGCCCAGCGTCATAGGGGCAGGTACGATGACGCGGCGGGGCACAGATAGCCGCGATTGCCAGCTGCTAGTGTCAATCGCGGCTACACACGCCCACTGCTATGAGCTGGGCTAGTAAGAGGCAAACATGCCCCCTTAGGCAAGCAGCCAACCACTCCAGGGCCACGCTGCATCACCCCGCCCCAACCACACCCCCATTCTGGCGCGAAATTCACTCAAAGAACCTGCATGTGGCGCACAGCGGCAGCCCCAGGCTATAAGCAAGCACAATGCTGCAACCTGACCCTCCCCTTCTCCATCAACAAGGAAAGGCTGCACAAAGCAGCCAACCCAGTAAGCTGTAATGAGTGGCTGTAATGGGAGTGCATGGCTCTGGCAACTATAACTATACTTTCACTCAACTGAAAGTTGTGAGCTTAAGTACAGGGGCGACTCAACTTAAAGATCAACCACCACACATCCCTCCATTTTCTGTGCATCTGAAGCAGAAGCTCTTCAGCCCAGCGCCACAGCATACGGCATGACCAGTGTCAGCTCCCTGCCTTCAAAGCAAACCGTTGTGTACACCACCAGTACCCTGCTTCGCTGTAATCACGTACACTATGACCAGTGGCGTAACTTCAGGCCCAGGAGCCCCGATGCAAAAGCTCCAACAGGGCCCCCCAATTATGGCAAATATCTAATAGCATTAGTCTTTTTCTATAGGCCATAGGGACTTTTGGGGCCCCCTAGGCTGCAGGGCCCGTGGGCGATCACATCCTCTGACTGTGACAGACCCAAAAAACCACCAAAAGAAATAACAAGTCAGCACAAGACGAAAGGCATCAGGCACCACCAGTCAGATCCGGCTCCCATGGAACCACGGATCGCCACTTTGCCTAAATTCCAAACCCCAATGCCCCAAACTGAGCCTACCGCTAACGCAGTACCCAGTGTGTTTAACACCCCGCCCGCTTTCCCCCCCCCGGGCCCCGGCACTGACACATCAGGCCAACTCATTAGCCCAAAAGATGTAGTCGCTTCCCAGTGCACACATAGCCAGTGACAACAAATGTCACTGCCCTCACTCTGACAGGAGATTATTATTTATTATTATTTATTTATACAGCACTATTGGTTCCATGGCGCTTTACATGTGTAAGGGCAGAACAAGGACGAGAACATAACTAAGACGAATGACGAATAAATCATACAGGTACATTAGGGAATGCTACCTGCCGGCAGTCCCCCTGCCGACCAGAAGACAGACTCATACAGGTCCAGCCCAGAGACGATCCCCTAACACAGGGGTGGGGAACTTCAGGCCTTGAGGGCCGCACACAGTGCAGGTTTCATGATTTCCTTAGTATTGCACAGGTGATAGTATAATCACCAGTACTGGTGATGATTCCAGACTCTGTGCAATACTAAGGAAATCATGAAAACCTGCACTGTGTGCGGCCCTCGAGGCCTGGAGTTCCCTGGATTCCCACTCCTGCCCTAACACATCTCGCGCCTCGTTGCACCACTACCAACCTGAGTCACCCTCCAAACAGGAACGCTCATGACCGGGGTCGCCCCCAGACGGTCAGACAACAGGCACCCAGTCAACGGTCGACAACCTCATCGAGGCCGTTAACAAAACACTACTAGTCAGGGACGATCAGGCCACCGTCCCAGTGTTCTTTACAAGGGCAAAACCCCCTCTCTACTTCTCTACTCATGACGGCTGTAAGAACATAACCCGACGTAATGAGTACTGGCCAGACAAGCGCTTAGCAAATCGCAGAATACCCCTTCGCCGCAGACCATCATAAGCAACGGGCCAAGCTGCCAGCTGTAGACCCTCCAGCGTCGCGCCCAGCTAACAAAACTCTGCTGGCGCTCTGAAACAGCTCGTCTATCAAAGACCCTAACAACCGCCAATTAAACAGCCTGGCGCGCTCAGTATTTGGAGCCTCGGCGCCGGCCCCTCTCACCCCCTTCACGGCGGTGTAGGTCGCTAAAGCCTTGGTGTCCTAAATTTCGTGCTCTACGCGCACTATTACAAATCCACAACCCCTCACAAGACAACTGACTTCCTAAGCCAACCCTAAATGGCCGTGGAGTACCTCTTAGTACGTCCGTTGACAAGCCAACTGTTCTGCGTTAGCAGCGGCGAACACCATCTCAATGCGCTGAACCCTACAGATCAGAGGGTGGCACGTGGACTCCCCATTTAAAGGGTCCCTCACAAAGCTAGACTACCAAGGTGGTCAGCTGTTAGGTGAAAAGCTTAACCAACTAATTCCCAAAGCCATGGAGGGAAGGGGAGAAGGCATATTTCTTCCCCAACAAAGGCTCAAGCGGTCCTGTCACTACCCATAGCCGTAGTCAAGACCGCGCATCCCTCATGGGAAATCGGGATAGCCCTCATCAATTGCTAACACAGTCACAGTGCGGCCTACCCAGGGGAATCGGCTTACCCCGATCTCAGCCAAAAACCAAGACAAACGACATCGGTTGTCAAAGGCCACCAACTCTCTACTCTGACCAGTGTCATAGCACCAGTACCAGAGACCTAATAGTTTAAAGGCTTTCGACCCAAAGCTGCTTGTCGGCTACAAACTATACACTTTCTAAAGATGAACTCAGACACCGCACAGGAGCTTCCCAAGCCGCTCTAGCATGGAAGTCCCAGGAAAAACTGTAGCGGCAATGGAAACATCTCCCTAAGCTCAGCTACATGTCCAACCCTTACAACTGGCCTCAGTCTCAGCCAGAAGCCTCTTCAGTCTCGACCGCAGACACCGCCTACCCACACAAGTTAAAAAAGACACTCACCCAGTGGACACGACCACCCTCTTTAACACAAGACAAATCATTCCTCCCTGTTCAGTGGCTACCTGTAACCACTAACACCAGTCTACTCAGCTAGGGGCCCGTCTATCGTCAATACACGACCCAGGGCCGCTGAAGTTACAAAGCGATTCGCTTAGCGATCCAACACTTTCACCTTCTAGCCGGGCAGGGTGAGCGTGGTGCAATGATAGCAGAAATCACTGCAGCATCAAAACACAGGTTCAAAACCAATTGAGGCCATTCCACAGTATGTGGGGTGAGCTGTGGTTACTTAACAATATACCTGGAGCAATGATCACTGTTTAAGGTCGCTGAACGGACCGGCCATGTCGCTAGTCCACATCACAAGAGTGGACAGCTAGCCAGCAAACTTCATAAGCCGCAAGAGACTGTCCTCAGTGAAATGATCTCTACATCCAGAAGTCTTCCTACAAACCCGTCGGCGCTAGGAAACCCCCGACGTAGACCTCACAGCATCAAGAATAAACTCAAAGGTCCCAAACTTCGTAGCCAGGTTCCAGGACCCGCTAGCACTCACAGTGGACTCGCTGGCCGTACCCTGGCGCCAATCCCAACTCCCATACAAACTCTGGTTTTCTCTTCAAGGATTCCTCCGCCTTTTTGATAAAGATTTTCGTGGAAAGAGGGCAAAGCTAAGTTCAGGACAATTTTTGCATGCGGGGCTCAACCTTTTCCCCTCTGCCGCTGACCCTGCAGGTGATCAAGAAGATCAAAGCAGAAGGGGGTCAAACAGTACTCACCGTCCCAGAATAGCAACGATGGGCATAGTACGTAGCGCTCGTACAGCTTATCGCCAACACGCCCTACACACTCCCAATCCGACCAGACCCTCTAACACAGAGCCCCATTTGCCACAAGAACTCGGGGCCCCGTCTTTAGCGGGATGGCTATTTAATCCTAGCTCCGGACACAAACAGGTGTTTTTTAAAGGAGGTCATAACCACCATAATTAACGCCAGGTCCTCACGCGTCTATTGCCACACCTACACATTCTCCTGCTGGTGCAAAAACCGCAACTGCAACCCACTCTCCTTTTTTCCACCCCTGCAGTCCAGGAGCTTTCTCAAGCCGCCGTAAACTCTGGCCTAGCACTCAGCTCCATCAACGGCCAATCCTCCTCCCTTAGAGTCCTATTCCAACGCAAGACGGCACCTAAACAACAGGTCAAAACATTCACCCAAGGGGTCACGCACATACTGCCCCCATACAAAATACCCTTGGCCGTCTGGGACCTCCAAGGTGGTGTCCTACCCCCACCTCATTGAGGGCCTCATCCTACCATCCTTTCGCCCAGCTTCGGCTCACGACCTCAAAAGCAGCTTCATTCCCTGGACCTAGTAAAGGCCCTCACACGCTACAGCTGCCGTATAGTCTCAGTCCGTTAAGCAGAAATGCTGTTTGTCGTCCCCAAAAGACCTAGAAAAACAATAGCTGCTCTAAACCCATATCACCAATGCACATCCGCTCAGCAATCCAAGAGTCCTAGTTTGTCAAATGTATGACAATCCCAGTAGGGATCAGGGCTTACTCAACTCAATCGGTGGGCGCCTCGTAGGCCAGCCAACACCAGGCTTCAGGTAACTCAGGTTTACAAGGCCGCAACCTAGCCCGGCCGGCATACCTTTGCCAAATACTAAAACATTCACACCTGGGCCTCCGCAGAAGCGAGCCTAGGTAGAGGAAAAAAAACACAAAAAACATTGCAAGCTTCGGTCGTGCATCTGTAGGCGGCTGACGCATAATTGATGCTCGACTCCTAATCAACTAATTCCCACCCAGGGACTGCTTTAGGACGTCCCATCGTCCTGTGTCCCCCAATGATGCGAAGGATAAACAGGGATTTTTGTGTACTCACCGTAAAATCCTTTTCTCCTAGCTCATCATTGGGGGACACAGCACCCGCCCTCTCAAACTTCAATACTGTACAGACCCCGGCTCACTCCTTTTGTACCTTGTTACGTTAACGTGCTCTACTACTGCTTTAGTACCAAAACTGACTAGCTACGCCCACACACGGGTGTATACTGCAGGAAGGAGGGCTTAACTTTTTTCTATACTTAGTATCGCCTCCTAGTGGCAGAAAAGCATACACCCATCGTCCTGTGTCCCCCAATGATGAGCTAGGAGAAAAGGAATTTACGGTGAGTACACAAAAATCCCTGTTTTTTTTTGTTTTGTTTTTTTTTATAATAAAAAAACCTGTCTTTTATTTTTAAAACTCTATACTATTGCTAATGGCCAGCTATCTTGTTGACGACTAACATTAGCAATAGGGGATTAGTGACCGCACCAAAAAAAGCTGTCACCAACCCCTTTATTACCCAGTCCACCACCGCACTGGAGGGTAGCTGGAAGAGCGGGGTAGCCCCCAGTTTTGGCGTCTCTCATTGTGGTGGCTGCTGGCTGCAGCTCCTCGCGTGGACCCAGAACACTTGGGCCTTACCACTCTGAGAATTCCAACCCTCAGCTGCCTTGGTTACCTTCGCTAGTACCAAAAAATCTGGCAAAGCGCACGTAATTTTTTTATTTTCAGTTCATTAAAAAAATAAAATAAATAAATATACGGCTTCCCTGGATTTTGCCTTGTCAGTGAAGGTGACCCCCAAACAGCGGGGGTTAGAAGCCAGTAGCTGCACTTGACATAATACAACATCAATGGTCGGGTCCCAGTGTTTGATGCGAGTCAGCACAGCAGGATCCAAAAACGGCCGCGGCAGGGAACACGCTGTACTCAGACTGCACCGCAGATCCCGCGATAATACGTATTGCAAGATCTCCAGTGCTCACGGGATAGCTTTCAGGGTCTCGGCAAGACCCCTGGCTATCAGGGACCTCTTCCTGTGAGTGGTTGGCAAGCGCTGCCAACCACTCACGGTACGCATTTGTGACAGGTCCCGATGTGCTGCAGCTTTCCTTCCCCTCCCCCTCCAAGCGATCTGACCCTGCAGCAGTGTGCCACCCCTTGGAGGGTGTAACATAAAGAATGAATTAGTAAATAAAGTTTTTACAAACATGAAAGAAAAAAAAAAAACCATGTTCAAATCACCCCCTTTTTCCCCCAGTCAAAATAAAAATATTTTAAAAAAATGCACATATTTGGTATCACCGCATTTAGAAATGCCCGATCTATCAAGATATAAAATCAATTAATGAGAGCCGTAAACTACGTAATGGAAAAAAAGGTCCAAATGCCAAAATTAAGTTTTCTTTGGTCGCTGCAACATTGCTATAAAATGCAATAACGGGCGATGAAAACAGCGCATCCACCCAAAAATTGTATTATTACAGACGTTAGCTCTGGACGCAAAAAATAAGCCATCACACAGCCCCAGATCCTGAAAAATGAGAACGCTACGGGTCGCAGAACATGGCGCAAAAAGTGAGATTCTTTTTTTTTTTTCTTCAAACTTATGAATTTTTTTAATCACTTACCGTATATACTCCTGTATAAGCTGACCCGTGTATAAGCTGACCCCCCTACTTTTGCCCCCAAAACCTGGGAAAACCTATTGACTCGTGTATAAGCCGAGGGTGGACCCCAGCACAGGCATACAGCCCCCAGCAGTGTGGTATACAGCAGCCTCCCCAGTCGTAGTATACAGCAGCCCCAGAGGTATATACAGCAGCCCCCTCCCCCCATATCAGTATAACAGGCCCCCCCTTGTGTAGCAATCCTGTTAAGGAGTACATTAGTATACTTATCCCTGCCGCTGTCCCACTGCCGCTGTCCCGCCGCCGCCATCGTGCTCCTCCGGCTTCATCCAGCGTCTTCCAGCTTCCTCCTCTGGCGCGCAGACAAACCATTGCCTGCGCCCACCGGAGGAAGACGGAAGAAGTCGGATGAAGCCGGAGGAGCGCGATGGCGGCGACGGGACAGCGGCAGCGGGACAGCGGCAGGGATAAGTATACTAATGTATTCCTTTACAGGATTGCTACACAAGGGGGGGGTCTTGTATACTGATATGGGGGGGGGCTGCTGTATACTGTATACAGTGTATACAGTGACTCGCGTATAAGCCGAGGGGGGGACTTTTCAGCCCAATTTTTGGGCTGAAAAACTCGGCTTATACGCGAGTATATACGGTAGATACCAGTAAAAGTATATGTTTGGTATCTACGACCTCTTACCAACCTGAGGCATCACACCGTCATGTCAATTTTACCATATAGTGAACATGGCGACTAAAAAAAAAACATTTTATTGCACTTTTTTTTGCAATTTCACTACACTTGGATTTATTTTCCCATTTCCCTGTACACTATAAGGTAAAATAAATGGTTGCATCTGAAAGTACAACTTGTCTGCAAAAACATCCTGTCATATGTCTATATTGACAGAATATTTAAAAAGTTATGGCTCTTGGAAGCAGGGAAGCAAGAAACGAAAATGAAAAACGAAAAATCGCCGGGTCTTGAAGGGGTTAAAAAAAGTGCACACCTGTATGGAATGGAGATGACTGGAGATGACATCCTTGTGGTTTTTTTTTTTTTTATTTATAATATTTTTTTATTATTTAATGAATAATAAAAAAAATTGACGTGGGCTTTGCCATATTTTTCTATGCCAGCCAGGTACAGCAGGGAGGTACGGGCTGTCCTCAACCCCCAGCTACCTATTTGTACCTGGCTGGGAACGAAATATATAGGGAAGCCCTTTTTTTAAATTATTTTATGAATTTCATGAAATAATTTAAAAAAACTAACGACGTGGGCTTCGCTATATTTTTGTTTCCAGCCAGGTGCTACTAGGCAGTTGGGGGCTGGAATCCTCAGTGCAGGATGGCCCAAGATTTCTGCCCCTTCCCCCCCTGCTGTGAATTGCAGTCCTCAGTTGCCCCAGAAAATGGCACTGTATCCGCCTCTTCCAGCAGCCCTGGCTTGCTGGGTAATAATAGGGTTAGGGCCAGCTTTGTATTATCAGCTGGCACCAAGCCCAAAATTCATGGTGTCATGCCAATATTAGACATGGGCACCATAAATTTCTGGTAAACATAAAAAAAACAGAAAAATATTTTTATTAGAAATAAAACACAACACAATTAGTGACTCCATCTTAATTGAAGAAAATAAACCCCCCCTCTGACGTAGGCCACAGGAGAAGATCTTCTCCAGCTCTGCTACATCTCTACCAGCTGACAACACACCTGTCTGATGGTAGAGACAAGCAGGCACAGGCTGAAGCAGTGTGAACTGGGGTTGTGCCTGCTTGTCTCTACCAGCAGATGTGTGTGTGGGTCAGCTGGTAGAGATGTAGCACAGTTGAAGAAGATCTTCTCCTGTGGACTACGTTGGAGAGGGTTGTTTTCAATAAAGATGGAGTCACTAATTGTGTTGTGTTTTTATTTCTAATAAAAATATTTTTCTCTTTTTTTTTTTTTTTTTTTTTTTTTTTTTTTTTACTAGAAATTCATGGTAGCCATGTCTAATATTGGTGTGACAACCATGAATTTTGGGCTTAGTGCCAACTGATAATACAAAGCTGGCCCTAACCCTATATTACCCTGTGAGCCACCCGGCATCAGGGCTGTTGGAAGAGTCGGATACAGCGCCAGAAGATGGCGCTTTTATGAATTCCATGTTATTTTTTTAATTATTTGATGAAAATTCATGAAAAGAAGGGCTTTGTTATATTTTTGCCTCTCTGCCAGGTGCAAATAGGAAACTGGGAGTTGGGTGCAGCCAATGCCTGCCTGCTGTACCTGGGCTGGCATACAAAAATATGGCGAAGCCCAAGTCGAAGATTGCGCTCCTTACACTACTTACAAACTGAGCTGTCAGAAAAATTGCGCTCCTTCGCCACCTTTGACAGCTCAGTACGTAAATGGCGTAGGAAATCCTGAGTTGCCAGCATAAGCTGACTTGACTTTAGACAGTGATTACAATAAAGTAGTGAGTTAGACTCACTCCTGCAACCCCTCACCAGGTGCCCAGTACATCCAGCCAATAAATTTTATTCACATATACACAGTATAACATGGGGAACGAGCCCTTCTTGTGAGGCGGTTATTTAATAACTTTAAAAAAAGGTCTCCTCTGAGAAGACGTTAATGACATCAACGACCCTTTTTTTCTAAACAATCTTTACCACTGTCAATTTAGTGCACAATGCAGAAAAAAAGGCATCTGTAAAAAAAACGCATCATGTAAATTCAATGTGTTTTTTTAACCTGTTTTAAAACGCGGATCCTCAAAATTCAGGAAAAACGCATCTTCAAAAATACGCAACATGTGAACATAGCCTTATTTAAGTGATCTGTACCTGGAATCTGGGTCTTTGCCCCTAAGCTATCTGCTCTTAAATAAATGAGGAGCAAACACTTGGTGACAGACTCCCTTTTAGCTATGTGCCGATGCTGAATTTATGCTGCAGATTAAGACTTCAAAAATCTGCACCTACTGGCAGATTTATGCACATAAACATCCTTGTGCCAATGGTGCATTTTTGCCGATTTTGCTGCAAGTTTTTGATTTTTTTTTTAGCAATAAATGAATGATATGACACTGGTGCTTCCCGACCTTTGGCCCACCGAGTGGGCCATGAAAAACAGTCAATTCCCGACTCATGGCCCACCCCCCTGGACCGTGGAATGATCGGGCTCCTGCAGGTCGAGTGAGGGTGTCACTGACCTGTTCACTCGGCCTGCAGGTACATGGGGAGTTGTAACTACACCCAGGGGGGGTCGATTTGCCCCCCCCACTGGCTACAGGCGCGGTGATTGGGGCTCAAAAGTGAAAGTGAAAATCACCGCGCCTGTCATATTTTCCTGCCTGCTGCTGCTATTCCTACCCTCCCGATCTTCTCCCCTGTCATCCTTTCACTCCCCCCCCTCCTTACCTGCCACCCCTTCATCTTTCTCCCCCCCGCTTCCTTTTCCTGCTGCCCGCTTCCTCTTTCTGTCTGCTGCCTGCCTCCTCCTGACTGCCCCCGCTTCCTTCTAAGTGCCCCCCCCACATCTCCTGACAGCCCCCCTCTTCCCCCTTCCTGCCCCCCCCCCCCCCCCCCCCCGATCACCGGAGCGGCGATCACCTCTCCCACTCACCCCTCCGGCGGCCGCGCTCCATCCTGTCACCGGCTGCGTCCCGCTCCTCCTCCTCTTCTGTGCTTGAGTCATGCCGCTTCCGGGATCTGACAGCTCTGTGATGGAGCTTGCCAGATCACTTTCTACAGCTGGATCCTGAGGATCTAGCTGCAGGAAGTGATCTGACAGCTCCAGCACAGTGATCCACAGTGACCATTATGTGATCACTGTGCATCACTGTGCTGGAGCTTTCAGATCACTTTCTGCAGCTGGATCCTGGGATCGAGCTGCAGAAAGCAATCTGACAGCCCGGGCGCAGTGATGCACATAGTGGGACACTGCGCCTGGGCTCTTAGATCCCTGCTCTGCAGCCCGATCTCCCTGCATGGGCATCGAGCTGCAGAAAGCGATCTGACAGCCCGGGCGCAGTGATGCATATAGTGGGTCACTGCGCCCAGGTTGTCAGATCACTTTCTGCAGCTCGATCCCCATGCTGGTGGATCGGGCTCCAGAGTAGCGATCTGACAGCAAAGGCGATCGAGCGTCGTGGGACCTTTGTTTTGGACTACGTCGGAGACAATCGAACGTCGTGGGACCTTCGTTATGGACTACGTCGGAGCGATCGAGCGTCGTGGGACCTTTGTTGTGGACTACGTCGGATCTTTTTATAATAAAGTTGGAGTCCGAATTGTGTCTGTGTTTTTTTTCAAATAAAAAGATTTTTCTCTGTGTGTATTGACTATTTACCATACTAGAGATTCCTAATGGCGGGTCTAAAATTGGCCCAATATTATGAATATCGGGCTTAGCGCCAGCTGCCCATAAAAAGCTGGGGATTAACCCCTTTATTACCCAGTTAGCCACCGGCACCAGGGCAACTGGAAGAGCGTGGGTACAGCACCAGAAAATGGCGCTTCAATGAATGCGCCATTTTCTGGGGCGGCTGCGACTGCAATTCGCAGCATGGGGGCCCAGAACGCTCGGGCCTCTCCTATGCTGAGGATTCCAGCCCCCAGCTGCCTAGTTGTACCTGGCTGGACCAAAAATATGGTGGAGCCCTACGTCATTTTTTTCTAGAATCAGTTGTAGAAATTAAAAAAAAATGAGCTTCCCTGTATTTTTGGTTGCCAGCCAGGTATGAAGAGGCAGCTGGGGGCTGGTGGCAGTCCATAGCTGCCAAGTTGTACCTGGCTGGACAAAAAATATGGCAGAGCCCCACATCATTTTTTTTTAAAATTCTACAAATAACATGGAGCTTTGCCGTATTTTTGGTTGCCAGCCAGGTACAACTTGGCAGCTAGGGGGCTGGAAATCCTCAGCATGGAGAGACCCAAATGTTTTGGGCCCCCTATGCTGCGAATTGCAACTACTAGACTAGTATGTTTTTCACAAAAAGTTTCTTTATTCATTTATACGGCTCAATTTGTGAAGCACATGGGGGTTCAAAGTGCTCACTATGTATCTAGATATGTTCCCTGGGGGGTCTAGTTTCCAAAATGGAGTCACTTGTGGGGAAGCTCCAATGTTTTGTCACACAGGGGCTCTCCAAACGCGACATGGTGTCCGCAAACAATTCCAATTGTGAGCGGACACCATGTCGCATATGAAGAGCCCCTGCGTGCCTAAACATTGGAGCTCCACCACAAGTGACCCCATTTTGGAAACTAGACCCCCCAGGGAACATGTCTAGATGCATAGTGAGCACTTTGAACCCCCAGGTGCTTCACAAATTAATCCGTAAAAATGAAAAAAGAAACTTTTTGTGGAAAAAAAAGTACTTTTTAATTTTTACGGATTAATTTGTGAAGCACCTTGGGAATCAAAGTGCTCATCATGCATCTAGATACGTTTCTTGGAGGGTCTAGTTTCCAAAATGGGGTCACTTATGGGGGAGCTCCAATGTTAAGGCACACAGGAGCTCTCCAAACACGACGTGATGTCCGCTAACTATTTGAATGTAAAATCACTCAAATTTTAGCGGACACCATGTCGTGTTTGGAGAGCCCCTGTATGCCTAAATATTGGAGCTCCCCCACAAGTGATCCCATTTTGGAAAGTAGACCCCACAGGGAACATATGTAGATGCATATTGAGCACTTTGAACCCCCAGGTGCTTCACAAATTAATCCGTAAAAATGAAAATGAAATTTTTTGTGGATTAAAAAGTAGTTTTTAATTTTTATGGATTAATTTGTGAAGCACCTGGGAGTTCAAAGTGCTCACTATGCATCTAGATACTTCCCTGGGGGGTCTAGTTTCCAAAATGGGGTCACTTATGGGGGAGCTCCAATGTTTAGGCACACATAGGCTCTCCAAATGCGACATGGTGTCCGCTAACAATTTGAATGGAAATCGGCTCAAATTGTTAGCTCACACCATGTTGCGTTTGGTGAGCCCCTGTGTGCCTAAACATTGGAGCTTCCCTACAAATGACCCCATTTTGGAAACTAGACCCCCCCAGGGAACTTATCAAGATGAGTAGTGAGCAGATTGAACCGCCAGGTGCTTCACAAATTGATCTGTGAAAATGAAAAAGTACTTTTTTTTCACAAAAAAATTCTTTTAGCCTAAATTTTTTAATTTTCACGTGACTAAAGCAGTATAAGGAGGTTAAGAAGTTAAAACTTAACATTTAATCGATTATTTTAAAAAGACAAGATTGTCCCACAAACTATACACATAATAACAGTGCCCAAGTGTCACACTATTAAAAAAGCTCCGTTACCATACTAGGAGCTGTTCCTCATTTGAAGGTATTACCCACGGGGCTCAGTCTGCCCCTTCATCACAATCCACCTTCAAATCTTTATGCTAGTTATAAATGGATTGGTGTTATCCTTTACACCCCACAATAACATGTATTATTCCTGCATATGAAATCCTGTAAGCCCACTTCCCCTCTATAAAGGAAAGATCTCACCGGCTTCTTCTCATCAGGGCAGGTTTCATTTAGAGTCACTTTCTTCCAGGGGTCCCTTCTGCTAGTGACAGCCTGGTTTGGAACTCTCAAAGTATTCTATATGTCACCACCATGTTCCACTCCCTACGCGTTTCGGACTTATGATCCTCATCAGGGGATATGTGGTTTTGGTATTCAGTTGGGGTCCTAAGTATAGGTGCCCCCTATGATGGTACATGCCTCTGTGAAGTAAGACATTAAATATCATTCCCTCTTAGTTGTGTCATTTGGTGCAAAGCACCACAATCTACATATATAGTTTCAGTCCCCCTTTTGGGGCCATTGCCCCCTGGGTACTTACCCAGCACAGCTTGGTGGTCTGAGTGTGGAGGACGCCGCCGCGGCCATGCCGCAGCTTTTATGACCGTATTTCCCGGTCACGCGGCGTCCCCCCGCCCCCGGAAATGACGCGCGTATCCTCCCGCAACGTCACTTCCGGTCCGGCGCTTATGTGGAACGCAAGCATGCGTTCCACACCTCATTCCCGGTCTATTTCCAGTGATGGATGGTCTCTAGGGCTTATTGATTCCTCCCCCGGACTATGAGGTCATCAGAAGGGGCAGGTTCTTTGTCAGATCCTATTCCCCCTTGTAAAGGGGCGTTTATCTCCATATAAAGGCTCCCCTTTTCTGGTCATCATAATGGGAGACCCAGACAATGGGGTTTAGGGCACTGGCCCTCCGGAGGTCACACTAGGTACTACAAGTTTGTAGACACCGCCCCCTCCGCTTATAAAACCCCTACCGCAGGGAACATCCTCAGTTTTTAAACTTAGTGTGCTCGGAGGATCACGCTTTGCTTGCACTTCACTGCATTCTCACTACTTACGTGATGGCGTCTGAAGACAAGGTAATAATGGTCCCAGTCGGGACCGGTGACAGCCTCCCCGCTCACCCTTAGTGGCACACGCTGGTGGAGGTACCGGAGGCCTAGGGCCTGGACACCTGGTGTTCTCCCCGGTACGCTGTTACACTCCTCTCCATCCCTCTCTGGGGGCTCTGGTGAGTGGGAGATGGGAGCCTTGCACAGCTCCGCTCCGTCCGAGGCCTCCCTAAATGGTGCTTACAGACCGGACTGGAGCCAGCCCAGTCCGAGGCCTCCCTTAATGGTGCTTACACTCCGGACTGGGCTGAGCGGCCCAGTCTGAGGCCTCCCTAAATGGTGCTTACACTCCAGACTGGTGCTGCACCCCCGTCCGAGGCCTCCCTAACTGGTGCTTACAGACCGGACCGGCACTGAGGCACTCGGTGTCTCCTGTGTGCCTGGGGGTAGTGTCTGGCACTTTATGTGTTTCATGACACTCAGACCGCGCGTTACCCTCGGGTCCGCGGTTCTGCGGGTGTACCCTGTGCTGGGGTCACCCTGGCTGACCGCCCTGTGTGTCACAGGGGCTGAGGCCGTAGGCTGCGGATGTGTGACATGTAATTGCAGTCTGGTGTACATTGTTTTTTACACTGTTTCCCGCCCTGCGGGCTCCAGCTCCCTCATGAGAAGGATGCTTGGAGGATGGGATGCAGCCCGTGCGGTGACGTCACCGCGGGGCGTGTGTGGTGTGTTTCCCGCGTGTCTTCGGCGCCGCCCACAGTTTTCTCTGTCGGCGGCCATCTTTACCCTCACTTCCCGGCTGGGAACTGTATGCAGCGTGCGTCTGCACTCCAAGAGGGGAGACCGGAAGACAGCGCGGAGGTCACACACACACACCGCTCCCTCATACCGCTTTACAGCGGTCGGTAAGCCACCGGGATCCCCGGTTTTATTGTCTGCAATTGGGCTTATCTACCCCTACTGTGGTCATGTCCTCAGCTGGGAAGCGTGCTGCTAAGGCGGCCGAGACCACCGTTACATGTGCTACGTGCAATGGAACACTGGTGGAGGGGTCCTGCAATAAACTGTGGACGCCCAGAGGCCCGGGCTGCAACTACTGGGTCAGCAACCCCGGTGCTATACCCCGAGGTTCAGGTGATCTCAGGGCCTTGGGAGACTCAGAACAGGATCAATGAATCTCTGTTGTCTCAGCTGTCCTCCATGTCGCAATCCCTGAGGCACTTAATAGGAGACTGGATAGCCCAGCTACTCCTTCCAGTTACCCCCGGGTGTCTCCCTCTTCTGCTGTGAGACCCCTTAAGCGGGCTCGTCGTGAGGCTTCACCCGAGCTCCAGACTCTCTCTGAGAGGAGCGTTCCTCTGATGGTGAGGAAGATGATGGGGGTTCGACTTTCGGGTCTGTATCTGTGTCTGAACCACCAGATGGGGTGGAGGATCTGTGTCCTCTATCAACGAGACCTTACGTCTCGTGACACCCCCCTGAGGAGGTGACGGTGCACCCGAAGGAGGTCTATCAATGGCTGCGGCCGGAGGCTAGACCAAGTGGCTCCTTTATGGACCATACTAATTTTGGAAGGGTGATTAGAGCCCCCAGGTTACATCCTGGGCGGCGTTATGTCCGCAAACCCAAGGACAATCGCTTCCCCTTTCCCCAGGAGGTGCTTCAGGAGTGGTCGCAGTCCCCGAAGGTGGATGCTTCCATGACCAGGATTGCTGCACGCTCCCTTTTCTCTGCCTCTGATAGCTCCTCACTGAAGGATGCTACTGATAGACAGGTCGAGCAACTCGCCAAGTCTTCCTATGAGGCGGTGGGGGTCGTCATTTGCCCCTAACTTTGCCACGGTCTGGACCTTACAAGCGATTACTACCTGCTTGGATGGTATCACTGACCTGGCAAGGTCCAGTCCAGAGGTCCTGGCACTTACCGAAAGGGCAAGGGCCTATGCGGACTACGCCAGAACGGCGACTCTGGAAACTGCTACTCGCTCAGCTGTGGCTTCGGCCAATGCTATAGCGATCCGCAGGTTGTTGTGGCTGCGTCTTTGGGACTCAGATGCCACATCTAAGAAGATTTTGCAGAATCTTCCCTTCGCTGGTGACAGGCTTTTTGGCACAGAGCTGGATAAGCTAATTAAGGATTCTGCTGAGTCTAAAATACCGCAGAATAAACCTAAGCCACGGTATACCGTTAAGAGGAACCCAAAACAGTGGTCCTTTCGGTCCAGCTCACAGTCATCAGCACCGTCCGCTCGCACGGACCGAGGGGGCAAGCCCGCTTCTCAGTGGCGCTCTAAGAGTCGTCCAAAGAAGCCGGCGGGGGCAGCAGCTGCCACCCCCAAACCCGCCTCTACATGACTCGCTCTCTCTTCCTGCCTCCCCACAGGTGGGGGGCCGCTTGTCTCGCTTTCAGAACGAGTGGCTACTTCACGTTTCAGATCAGTGGGTTCGAGACGTGGTCTCGCGAGGTTACAGGATAGAGCTGACGTCAAAACCGATATCCCGATTCCATCGGTCGGGTCCCCTCCCCAGAAAAAGCTCAGGCCTTTTCTTTGGTGTTGGAGGGACTCCGCAGAGACGGAGTGGTGGTCCCGGTGCCTTCCGGGGAGAGGTTCAGGGGTTTTTACTCCAACCTCTTTATAGTCCCAAAGAAGGACGGATCCTTCCGCCCGGTTCTGGACCTGAAGTTGTTCAAAAACCGCCACGTGCTGGTTCGGAAGTTCCGTATGGAATCACTGCGCTCAGTGATCGCGGCTGTGTCACAGGGGGACTTCTTGGCGTCCATAGATATCAGAGACGCTTACCTTCACGTGCCCATTGCACCGGCTCACCAGCGATGGTTGAGATTTGCAGTGGGGGAGGAACACTTCCAATTTGTGGCGCTGCGTTCGGCTTGGCCTCGGCACCGCGGGTGTTCACAAAAGTGATGGCCTCCATGATGGCTCTCCTGCACGTGCAGGGCCATGCCGTCATTCCCTATTTGGACGACCTGCTGGTCAGGGCGCCATCGGAACACCTCTGTCAAGCGAGCCTGGATGTGACCATGCGGTCTCTGGAACAATTCGGTTGGCTCCTCAATGTTCAGAAGTCGACCCTGGTTCCGACCCAGTCCTTGACTTATTTGGGCATGGACTTCAACACGTCCTCAGCCCTGGTGTCTCTGCCACAATCCAAACAGGTGGCGATCCGATCGGGAGTACAAGCGGTGCTCCTGTCACCACAATCATCCCTTCGTGGGTTGATGAAGCTGGTGGGTCGCATGGTGGCAGCGATAGAGGCGGTGCCGTTTGCACAATTTCGCCTCCGTCCTCTCCAGCTGGAGATCCTACGCAGGTGGGACAAGAGGACGATCTCGCTGAATCGGCTGGTGACACTGTCACAACCGACCCGAGATTCCCTGCAGTGGTGGCTTCAACCACATCACTTGTCGCGGGGCCGGTCCTTCATAAAACCGTCTTGGTTAGTGGTGACCACCGACGCCAGTCTGAAGGGCTGGGGTGCGGTGTTCTTACACCACAGGGCCCAAGGCCTCTGGACTCTGTCGGAGTCGGCATTGCAGATCAACGTGCTGGAGATCAAGGCGATCTATCTAGCACTCCTGGCTTTTCAGAGATTCCTCTCAGGACAACCCATCCGGGTTCAGTCCGACAATGCGACGGCCGTCGCTTATATAAATCATCAAGGAGGAACCAGGAGTGCAGAGGCTCTGGCCGCAGTCCACCGCATCCTATCCTGGGCGGAGGACAACAACTGCCTGATCTCCGCAGTTCACATCCCAGGGGTCGAAAACTGGGAGGGCCGACTATCTGAGCAGGCAGGGGATGGACGCCGGAGAGTGGGCCCTTCATCCAGACGTCTTTCGGGACATCTGCAGCAGATGGGGCACTCCGGACGTGGATCTGATGGCCTCACGGCTGAATCATCAGGTTCCGCAATACATGGCGAGGTCATGGGACCCCCAGTCGTTGGGAGCGGACGCCCTGATCTTGACTTGGTCCAGATTCAATCTACCATATGTGTTCCCTCCTCTGGCTCTGATTCCCAGGGTGCTGTGGAAAATCAGGTCGGAATGCAGGGTAGCCATTCTAGTGGCTCCAGACTGGCCCAGGAGGTCCTGGTATCCGGACCTGTGGCAACTGTCAGGCGGACACAGGTGGGCTCTTCCAGAACGCGCAGATCTTCTCGCGCAAGGCCCATTCTTCCACCTCAATTCCAAGGCCCTCAGATTGACTGCATGGCTCTTGAGGCCTGGCTGCTGACATCCAGGGGGTTCTCCCCTACAGTGGTTGCCACTATGAATCGGGCTAGAAAACCAGTTTCCAGGAAAATGTACCACAGGACGTGGAAAATCTTTTTTACCTGGTGTGCCTCTGGGGGCCGGTCCCCGTGGCCCTTGTCCATCCCGACACTGTTGGCATTCCTACAGTCGGGTTTGGAGTTGGGATTATCCCTTGGCTCCTTAAAGGGTCAGGTCTCAGCACTTTCTGTGCTGTTTGACAGACGATTGGCGCTTCTCCCGAAGGTCCGTCAATTTCTGCAGGGGGTGTCGCGGATGGTTCCACCCTACAAAAGACCTCTGGATCCGTGGGACCTTAACATGGTCCTGGCGGCATTGCAAAAACCGCCATTTGAGCCTCTGAGGGAGGTTTCCCTTTCTCGTCTGTCCCAGAAGGTGGCTTTTCTGGTGGCGATTACATCTCTGAGGAGGGTCTCAGAATTGGCTGCACTTTCGTGCAAGTCTCCCTTTCTGGTGGTTCACCAAGACAAGGTGGTGTTGCGTCCACGGCCGGAATTCTTGCCAAAGGTGGTTTCAACGTTTCACCTGAACCAGGAGATTGTTCTCCCGTCATTTTGCCCCGCTCCCGTTCATCAGGTTGAGCGCGACCTCCATACTCTGGATCTCGTGAGAGCTATACGCATTTATGTGTCCAAACCGCCTCCTTTAGGAGTTCGGATTCTTTGTTTGTTCTTACGACAGGTCGCTGTAAGGGGTCCGCGGCTTCAAAGTCAACCTTAGCCAGGTGGATTAAGGCTTCCATTCAAGAGGCTTACCGGTCTTCTGGTTTGCCTCTCCCGGTGGGATTGAAGGCTCACTCTACCAGAGCCGTAGGTGCCTCATGGGCCTTGCGACATAGAGCATCTGCTCTACAGGTGTGTCAGGCGGCCACTTGGTCCAGCCTACACACTTTCTCTAAGCACTATATGGTGCATGCCCATGCCTCTGCGGATGCAAATTTGGGCAGGCGGGTTCTACAGGCGGCGGTTGCCCACCTTTAAAAGGGAACCATGTTATCCGTCTTGTTGAGGAACTCTTCCCGCCCTGGGGTATTGCTTTAGGACATCCCCATTGTCTGGGTCTCCCATTATGATGACCAGAAAAAAGAGAATTTTGTTTACGTACCGTAAATTCTTTTTTCTTTAATCATCAATGGGAGACCCAGTACCCACCCAGTTCCTTTGCATGTTTTGCATTGGCCCTGTTCTCTGTTGAGACAGTGTTTGCCGGGTTGTTGAACCGTTTGTGCACGGCATTCTTCCCGATGTTTCGGGTGTGGTTTATTTTCCTCCTCGCAGCTTGTAGACCAAACTGAGGATGTTCCCTGCGGTAGGGGTTTATAAGCGGAGGGGGCGGTGTCTACAAACTTGTAGTACCTAGTGTGACCTCCGGAGGGCAGTGCCCTAAACCCCATTGTCTGGGTCTCCCATTGATGATTAAAGAAAAAAGAATTTACGGTACGTAAACAAAATTCTCTTTTTTTACCAAAGTAAGGCAAAAGTCTTAGTTTCCTACCATTTATGTTCTATCTACATCTTTTGGAACAACAATTAGTTACTTTGACATTCATTTAGAGTCCCCTCAGAGCGGAGCTCGTTACATGATATAGCATTTCCTTGGTGGTTTGTTTTGCATGATCACATTTAACCAAAACAGGGCAGATACATACCACACATTATGTATTACGGACACAGGCTGGAATATGATGTTTCCTTTTTAGAGTTTTGGGGGGGGGCGGCATCGCGTTTCATCCAGTGAGTTTTTAGAATAAGGGAAATAGTAAGGCTAGGACAGATTAAAAGTAGATAGTAATAGATTATGTGCCATCTATATTCTCCTACATTCTTCCCTCTGTCCCTACCTTGCTGCGGAGGTTGGCACCCTAAAGTACCCCCTCCCCGCCCATGGCGCCCCCGCTCCTCGTCGGCTCTCCCTCCTATTCTCTCCCTTTGCTATCGTGTCTCAAGAAATGGAGAGAAGGAAAGTGCCTCATTCATTCCCTTCTGGGCCACTGTGTTCAAGGTATAGATCCAAAAAACCTCTTTTCTGAGGACCTTATTGTCCCAATCCCCTCCCCTCATGGGTGGTGGGACATGGTCAATGCCTATGAACATTAAGCAATTTTCGTCTCCCCCATGAAAGGTGTTGATATGCCTAGCTACTGGTTTATCACGTTTGTTGCGGATATCGCTCCGATGTTCCCCTATTCTTTTCCTTAGCTCTCTGGTTGTTTTCCCCACGTACTCTAGGTTACATGGACATCTCGCTTTGTATATCACCCCCTTCGTCCCACAATTTATGAATGATCTTATATCATATGTACGATGGGTTGTACTACTCTCAAAGCTTTTTGTAGTTATGACCTGACTACAGCTTATGCAATGTCCACACCTATAGCTCCCCTTCACAGTACTTTTTATCCAGTTTTTATCTTGAGCCAGTAAATGGCTATGTACCAGTCTGTCTCTCAGAGATCTTGGTTTCTTATATGTGATATTTGGACCATTAGTTAGAAGTGGACTTAGTTCTGGGTCCATTTATAAAATTGGCCAATGCTTGGTCATAATTTCTCTGATTTTATCTGCCCCACTTGAGTAGGTAGTGATCATGCGTATCTTATTGGTCTCCTCACCCCTATCACTCTGTTTTGTTGTAAGAAGTTTTGTTCTCTCCATAACCTTGACCTCTTTCCATGCCCGTTTAATCACTCTTTTTGGGTATCCCCTTTCAGTCAAACGCTCTGTCAGATCCTCTATCTGAGTGTGAAAACTGGTCTCCGTAGAGCAGTTTCTTCTCATCCTTATCATTTGACTTTTAGGGATCCCTCTCTTCTGACTATTGGGATGTCCACTCTCCCATCTCAACAGTGAGTTTGTGGCGGTCTGTTTTCGATATGTACAGGTTTGTAATCTTCCTATGTTGTCCCTTTCAATTAGGACATCAAGGAAGGGAAGTCTTTCTTTCTGTACCTCAAACGTAAATCTTAGACCTAGGTCATTGTTGTTTAGGCTTTCTACTACATCTCTGAAACTTTCCTCCGACCCCCTCCAAATAACAAACACGTCATCTATGAATCTAGTCCACAAGATGATTCTCTCCGTGTCAATTGTGGTTTTCTCACCAAAAACAACGGTTTCCTCCCACCAGCCCAGGAGCAAATTAGCATATGAAGGGGCCATAGAATTCCCCATAGCAGTGCCCCTGAGCTGGTGGAAGTACTTGCCGTTGAAGGTGAACACATTCTTGGTCAGACAAAAGCCCAGTAGATCCATGACAAAATCATTATGTTTATCACACTGTCTCCCTCTACTCCTCAGATAGTATTTCACCGCTTCCAACCCCTTCTCATGTGGAATTGACGAGTAGAGGGCCTCCACATCAATGCTGCATAGCAGCATATCCTCCTCTAACACCACATCCTCGATCCTCCTCAGGAGGTCAGTTGTATCTCTTAGGTAGGAGTTCAGAGTGATCACAAATGGTCTCAGAATTTTGTCGATGTAGACGCCTAGGTTTTGTGTTATGCTGCTTATTCCCGAAACAATTGGTCTACCCTTCATCGGGTTAGTACCCTTGTGTAGTTTCGGGAGGCAGTAAAACGTCGCCATCACTGGATGATCCGGTAATAGAAAGTCATATTCCTTCTTATCTATAACATTTTCAGAAAGACCTCTATCTAGAAGGCATCTCAGCTCCTTTTTAAAGTCCTTCGTAGGACTACATCTCAGGGTTTCATAATTACCTTTATCCTCCAGAATAACACTGCACATCTCAATGTATCTGTCTCTATCCATTATCACCACATTGCCGCCCTTATCAGACGGCTTGATGACAATGTATTGATCTTTTTCAAGTTTACAGACACACGCCATCTCCTCTTTACTGAGATTGTGCCTACCGCCCCTTAGGTTGTTCAAACCACCAACTTCTTCTGAGACCAAATTGACGAATACGTCAACTGCACTTAATTTTCACGTGGACAACAGGATAAAATTTATCCTAAAATTTGTTGGGCAATTTCTCCTAAGTTAATTATGTACAGGATGACACTGGAGCTGGCGGTAAAGGTATTGACGGACACGAAGTAGTGTGCTCATACATCACTGAGTGTCCGTGTGCTGCTAGGAAACCCTTGAGGACCTCCGTGTAGGAATACCTCTATGGCTGAGACACTCGCCCTTACACGTAAAATAAATAGACCTTATAAGTTATATTTTCACTCGTGTTTCAGATTTTAAGTATAAACCTATCGCATACTGGGAGAACCGTAGAAAGCAATACGACAGCTGACAAATAACCCCTATCCATCAGAATGGTAGGCAACCGTCGTGCTCACCTTCTCAAAAGACATCTTCTTTATGCAGGTCTCATATAGCCATTCTTACACCCTAAATTTCATTTCCTATAGGATTATCAAAAGAATAATAAAAGAAAACAAACGAAGTAATCCATAGCACATACGCCAGGACTATAGGAAAAGACCTACAGAATATTCTGATGGGACATATTCCCTGAATGGACCCTCTTTAATACATATTTATCGCTTTTAATGTTTGATATATGTTTTTATATAGTACATGGCAGCACGAGAAATCAATAAAATATTGTTTTAATTTTTAATGAATATAGATTCATTTTTATACGCGGTTTTTATATTCAGTGCGCTGAACCCCAAAATTCTATTTAATTTCTCCTAAGTACATCGATACCTCATATGCGGTCATAAACCACTGTTTGGGCATACGACAGGGCTCAGAAGGGAAGGAGCGCCATTTCACTTTTTAAATGTAAAATTAGCTCCAAAATTCAAATTGCGCTCCTTTCCTTCTGAGCTTTGCCGTGCGCCCAAACAGTGGTTTATGACCACATATGAGGTATCGATATACTTAGGAGAAATTGCCCAACACATTTTAGGATCCATTTTATCCTGTTGCCCATGTGAAAATGAAAGAATTGAGGCTAAAAGAACATTTTTGATAAAAAAATTAAAATATCCATTTTTTGTTTCCACTTTGCTTTAATTCCTATGAAGCACCTGAAGGGTTAATAATCTTCTTGAATGTAGTTTTGAGTAGCTTGAGGGTGCAGTTTTTGGAATGGTGTAACTTTTGGGTGTTTTCTGTCATGTACACCCCTCAAAGAGGCTTCAAATGTGATGTGGTCACTAAAAAAATGATTTTGTAAATTTTGGTTGAAAAATGAAAAATTGCTGATGAACTTTGAACCCTTATAACTTCCTAACAAAATTTTTTTTCCAAAATTGTGCTGATGGGAAGTAGACATGTGGGAAATATTTGTTTAATAACTATTTTGTGTCACAGAACTCTCTGGTTTAGCAGAAAAAAAATTCAAAATTTGAAAATTGCAACATTTTCAAGATTTTTGCCATATTTTTGATTTTTTTCACAAATAAAGGCAAAAATTATTGACCTAAATTTAATACTAACATGAAGCCCAATATGTCACGAAAAAACATTCTCAGAATTTCTAGGATCGGTTGAAGCGTTCCAGAGTTATAAGCTCATAAAGGGACACTGGTCAGAATTGCAAAAAATGCCAAGGTCTTTAGGGTCAAAGTAGGCTGGGTCTTGAAGGGGTTAATAGTGGTCCTTGATATGATAGTACTAGACTTATCTATCTGCATTCAACAAGCCCTCTGGTGGAGCTGCAAATAACCTCACGTGTTGGTTAGGCCAGGTCCAAATCACGTTCGGGCTTTCCGTTGCAGCGGCTGTGTGTGATGTTAACATCAGCATTAACGCAGTGTAACGCATGGGTTTCCTTGCGTTAAAGTGAACCTGTCTCCTAGATAAAGCACCCCAGGCTATCACTACCTGTCCGTGCACCTTCCGATTAGTATTCTAACTATCCGTCTATATCTTAAATGTGAGGTGTGACTGTTATAAAATGTTTTTATACCTGTACATTAATGAAGCGGGGGCTATCGTTACTAGCCCCCCTGGGCGTCCTCTTTCTCTCTTTTTCGCCTCCTCCTGGAGTCCTTGAGCACCTTGATCTTTTTTGCCTGGAGCAACTTTGTTATAGAGATGGATGTATGAGATAGAACACCATCCTGCTGCTGCTGAATTTGACCCCTTTTATGATTTGGAATATAAGAGGTAGTTAATACTTCTTGCTATTTTGGGCTATTGATATTGCCTTCCACCTTACAGATGTTTCGCACACCCCCATACTGAATGTACCCCCAGACCATGATCTTCCCATGACCAAATTTAACTGTTTTCTGGGTGTATTTTGGATCCATACGGGCTCCAGTAGGTCTCCTGCGGTATTTGCGGCAGCTGTGGTGTAATTTTACTGAAGATTCATCAGAGAAATCTACCTTCTGCCACTTTTCCAGCGTCCATCTGTTTAGCAGGCTGTGGGACTTTGCAAATGCCACACATTTTTTTTATTTGCCTTTTGTTTAGTGCTGGCTTCTGGCACTGATTCAACCATGGAGGCCATTTCGAGACAGAATCCTACAAACTGTTCTGTTGGAGCTCTGCTGCAGTGGAAGAGGGGCTTGCTTTGGATTTTCTAACAAACGTTCCTCCTGAGCAGTTGTCTTGCAGGGTCTGCTGGACCTGGGCTTGTCAAACACATCTCCAGTCTCTTCAAATCTTTTTTTAATTCTTTGCACTTGACGCTGAGATGTGTTAAAGGTGCCAGCCACCTCTGCAGTGTATCTAGTCTTCAGCCTCTTAATAATCAAGGCTTTGGTCGCAGGGTGGATTTTTGGCATGTTGTCAGAGCTCATGTTGCAGTTCAAGTGAAGGTCTGGGGTGCTGGGTTTCTTTTTAGACACACCCACTAATTAATCGATCATATTCTGAGCACAGGTGAGGATGTAAACTAGGATTGGGTGCATTACATGACCAGGCGACAAAACTTTTGTCTTGCTAAAATCTGACCATTCTGTGTTCATTAAATTATCAATATTTCAGCATTGATGTCAATTTATTTTCTTACCCTAAACCAAATTTCGGGAGGTTTCAGCTTTCAAAAGAGTAATTTATACAACCAATGGATTCATTTTACGTCAGGTTATAAGCTTTTATTTACATAACATGGATAAGTGACATAACTTCTGTCAGGGAGTGTATGGTGTAATGTGTTACCAATGGTTTTCTTGGTGGCAGTGGTGCCAACTGCCTTGAGATCATTAAGAAGTAGTTTTAGGTTATCCCATATTCCTCACGATCCTGGATACCCCACTAAAGGCCCAGTTACACACACACATAATTGTGCAGAGATTGTTTGCAGATCTCTGGTTGCAGTGAAATCATGGACACATTGCTCCATTTGTGCATGGCCACAAAATGGAACAATATGTTCATGATTTCACTGTAACCAGAGATCTGCGAACAATCTCTGCACAATTAAATGTGTGTGTAACTGGGCCTTTAGTGTGATTTTGCATGTAGCCCCTGATCGATGTCGATTGACCCTCATTTTGTATTTCTTCCTTTTTTTTTCTATTGCACCAATAGTTGTCTCCTCACCCAGTCTTGCTTATAGTTTTCTAGCCCATTCCTGCCTTGTGCAGGTCAGTGATATTTTCCTTGACCCCTCTGGACCTGCGAGGGACCACCATAATTGAATGACTTCCCTTTGCTCTTGCCCAAATTGTAGAGGTTATAGCCTGAGTGATTAGTATTATTGTGTAGACAGGAGGAGCCTTATAAATAGGTGACCATTTAAGACACCTGTCTTTAAGGCAGGTAACAAGTTAATTAGGAACGTCTAACTGGTCTGTAGGAGCCAGAACTCTTAATGGTTGGTAGGGGATCAAATACATATTTCTCTCTTCAAAATGCAAATATATTTATATAATTTACCGTACACAATGTGATTTTCTGGATTTTATTTTTGATATTCTGTCTCTCACTGTTAAAATTTACCTACCCTTAAAATTGTAGACTCTTCATGTGTTTGTCAGTGGGCAAACTTACAAAATCAGCAAGGGATCAAATAATTATTTCCTTCACTGTAGTTTATTGCCAGGCTTCTTTTTAAAGCTCCACTTCAATGTTTTTTTTTTGTTTGTTTTGATAGAGTGGTGATTCTGCTTCTCTGTTCTAAGATCCCTCATACTCGCCCACCACCACCACTTTTTTTTTTCTTAGTGTGGCTCGTGTGCCATCTTGCGACTGCAACCAGGAGTAGGATTCAGCCGGTTCTCTTTGATTCGGGGGAACCAAATGTCAAAAATAGCAGTCTATTTCCCGAACCGACAAGAACCAGTGACTCAATACGGTCCTTTGATGCACATTCATCTGAAAAGTATAGCAATAGTTAAAATAACTGTTGGTCAATCAGAGGCCGGCAGCTGATGTCTGTGTGGACATTGCAGGCATATGACGTCACTGCCATTCGATGTGCACATTTTATATGGATCAGGAAGAGGACAATGCTGGACAATACAAATGTAAGGAAAAGCTTTTTCATTTTGTCAAACTGAAAAGAGTGAGTTCATATGGAGACCAGGATGGAACATATATGTGAACCAAGATGAAACATACAACCCCTGGCAAAAATTATGGAATCACCTGGCTTGGAGGATGTCCATTCAGTTGTTTAACTTTGTAGAACAAAAGCAGATCACAGACATGGCACAAAACTAAATTAATTTTAAATGGCAACTCTCTGCCTTGAAGAAACGCTAACAGAAATCTTGAAAAAAAAAATGTACTAGCCAATAACGGTTAGTTTTGTAGACCAAACGGGGGAAAATTATGGAATCACTCAATTCTGAGGTAAAAATTATGGAATCACCCTGTAAATTTTCATTCCCAAAACTAACACCTGCATCAAATAAGATCTGCTCATTATTCTGCATCTAAAAAGGAGTGATCACACCTTGGAGAGCTGTTGCACCAAGTGGACTGACATGAATCATGACTCTAACATGAGAGATGTCAATTGAAACAAAGGAGAGGATTATCAAACTCTTAAAAGAGGGTAAATCAACATGCAATGTTGCAAAATATGTTGGTTGTTCACAGTCAGCTGTGTCTAAAATCTGGTCCAAATACAAACAACATGGGAAGGTTGTTAAAGGGAAACATACTGGTAGACCAAGCAAAACATCAAAGCGTCAAGACCGTAAACTTAAATCAATATGTCTCAAACAGGAAATGCACAACACAACAAATGAGGAAAGAATGGGAGGAAACTGGAATCAATGTCTGTGACCGAACTGTAAGAAACTGCCTAAAGGAAATGGGATTTACATACAGAAAAGCTAAACAAAAGCCATCATTAACACCTAAACAGAAAAAAAACAAGGTTACAATGGGCTAAGAAAAAGCAAGGACTGTGGATGACTGGATGAAAGTCATATTCAATGATGAACCGCAAATCTGCATTGGGCAAGGTGATGATGATGGAATTTTTGTTTAGTGTCGTTCCAATGAGATTTATAAAGATGCCTGCCTGAAGAGAACATGCAAATTTCCACAGTCATTGATGATATGGGGCTGCATGTCAGGTAAAGGCACTGGGGAGACGGCTGTCATTACATCTTCAGTTAATGCCCAAGTTTACATTGATATGTTGGACACTTTTCTTACACCATCAATTGAAAGGATGTTTGGGGATTATGAACGAATTTATCAAAATGATAATGCATCCTGCCATAGAGCTAGAACTTTGAAAACATTCCTTGAAAGAAGACACATAAGGTCAATGTCATGGCCTGCAAATAGTCCGGATCTCAATCCAATTGAAAATCTTTGGTGGAATTTGAAGAAAATGGTCCATGACAAGGCTCCAACCTGCAAAGCTGATCTGGCAATAGCAATCGGAGATAGTTGGAGCCAGATTGATGATGAGTATGGTTTGTCACTCATTAAGTCCATGTCTCAGAGACTACAAGCTGTTATAAAAGTCAGAGGTGGTGCAACAAAATGCTAGTAATGTATTTGAGTGTTGTTTTGTTTGTTTGTTTGTCATGATTGCATAATTTTTACCTCAGAATTTAGTGATTCCATAATTTTTCTCCCTGCTTGGTCTACAAAAGTAACCATTACTGGCTAGCATATTTTTTTTTTTCAAAATTTTTTTTAGTGTTTCTCAAGGCAGAGAGTTGCCATTTGAAATTACCGTACTTTAGTTTTGTGCCGCGTGTGATCTGCTTTTTTTCTACAAGATTAAACAACTGAATGAACATCCTCCGAGCCCGGTGATTCCAAATTTTTGCCAGAGTTTGTATATAGGGTCCAGAAAGACCTATAGGAACCAGGATGGGACATATAAAGGGATTAGAAAGATAAGGACCAGGATGGAACATATATGGGGACCAGGAAGACATATGGGAACTAGGATATAGAATTTATATGTGGACCAGGATGGAACATATATAGAGGCCAGAAATACATATTGGAACTTGGATCATATGGGGAGCAGGATGGTACATATATGGGGAGCAGGAGACACATGGGAACCAGAATGGAACATATATGGGACCACAATGGGAGACATATGGCGACGAGGATGGGGGACATTACAGAATAGTGAACGAAAGAATGCGTAATAGGGTCTTATCTCAATGATACACTTTCGCTTATCGATGTGGAATTGCTCACCTTTGTCAGTTGTAAAACCCACAACTGGTAGAATAGCGTACAGGCAGCTGCTGCAGGGACCGCACTCTCAACGGTACACTCTCAACGGTAACCGTGGTTATAATACAGAATCCTGGACAAAGTGCCTCAGTGTCCGCGCTGCTGCTCCGAGACCAAAGACACACAGACACAGGGATGTCTGGATCAGCGATAGCCTTTATTTCCGACGCGTTTCGGAGCCTCCTCCCGAGCTCCTTCCTGAGGAAGGAAGGAGCTCGGGAGGAGGCTCCGAAACGCGTCGGAAATAAAGGCTATCGCTGATCCAGACATCCCTGTGTCTGTGTGTCTTTGGTCTCGGAGCAGCAGCGCGGACACTGAGGTACTTTGTCCAGGATTCTGTATTACAGAATAGTGATATTATTACAGAAAGGGGCCAGGACAGAGGGCATAGGCCCAGGAGGTGGACAATACAATTCAATAATTACAGTCCAAGTATAGAAAACAAATAGGCGGCACTCACCGTGTGTTCGTAGGTGCTTTCTTTATTGAAGAGGTGCGGGGAGGGGGTGCATGAAGGTACAGACGACAGGTCCTGTTTCGCGGTTTGCCCCTTCTACAGTAGAAGCGGGCAAACCGCGAAACAGGACCTGTCGTCTGTACCTTCATGCACCCCCTCCCCGCACCTCTTCAATAAAGAAAGCACCTACGAACACACGGTGAGTGCCGCCTATTTGTTTTCTATACTTGGACTGTAAATGCTTGACTGGCTGATGCAGGCGTAGCACCACCAGGTGGCTGGGGATAAGACAGCGGTCTGTCTTTATGGAGAAATAAGAAAGACCAATAGCCCTGAAGGTGCCCGGTGCCCCTACCTTTCTATACACGAATTCAATAATTACTGTATGGGAGCTAGAATGACATATATTATTAGTTTATGATGGCAATTAGTGGACTTATTACTGTAGGGACAAATTAAGAGACATTACTACTGTTGTAATAAATTTAACTTTCAAGGATATTGTTTTCAATAGGGGAAAGGAGATCCTGATACTGTACAGGGTGGCACTATGTTGCATTTTTTACTTCATCTGGTAGAGTGTAAAAGACATGGGAAAAAATGAGGAATGTGCTCTAGAAGTGATCAGTTATAAATGATTATCTATTATTTTCAGCAGAGGCAAGCACTGGCTGGAAGAAGTGATAGCGGTATGACCAGGTAAAGAAGGCAGGCGAAGATGAATGATTTTATCTAAAGACATCACTGGTAAGTCAGTGTATTTTTTTGTACACACACATACACTATAGAGAATATAAATCGCTCCTGTGTATAATGTCACTGATGATCACTGTATTACCTATACATCATATACAATATACAGAGCTTATGTGTGTAATGGCACTTATGGTAATATTAGCGTTGTGGTATTATATAGTCTGGTCATGGTATGGCAATATTTTCCCTAGTATGTGGTATTATTCGGTCACTATGTGGTGGTAACATGTTTTGGTCATGATGTGGGGGTATTTCGGACATATTTCGTCTCTGGCTGCTGAGGCCAAAGATTAGGTGCAGCAGACAGTTGAGTTGAAATGGCAGGAGGTCGGCCTTTACAAGAGAGGATTCCTTTAGTAATAATTTTAAAATCTTGTAGAAAATGCCTTCAATGCTATTTTACACACTAGGAAATGACTGACAGTGGCTAGAACAACTTAGACCTGACAGGAGGCAATGAAACTGTATATGAAGGTACAAGTGGGGTAAGAAGGGGAAAGTTCCTTAATTTTTAGTTATTGTCACTTGTATTTTATGGTCGAGGAAAGTGCATAAAAATGGGTTTAGCTTGATAGATGGGTGTGCGATAAAAATGAGTGTGACTATTAAAATGTGCATAGTTTCCTAACATAAACTGCGAGCCTGTTAAAAAAAAAAAAAATTGAATCCCACCTCTGTCATTTGCCTAAGTCTTCAACAGTGTGTGCTTTTTTTTGATCTCTTCATAATGAATCATAAAGTTGTCGAATTTGCAGGGACCTGCTCAATAACACTTTTTATGTTATGCGATTTCTAGACCTTGGCACTTTACATTTTCACTACTTGTGCTTTGATCCTCAGGACTTTGCTGTCAAGTGATAAATAAGTGGAAAGAGCAAATCTGACACAAACCTATCTTGGGTAGCTTATCATCTGCGTTTAGCTTCAGTTCAGGCATTTCAGGCAAACCTGAACTTTTGAACTTCAGTTTTTTTTTATTACTTTCACATCAGCGGTTTTTGAAAATTCGTCAGAATTCTGCCTTTTATTAAAAAAACGTATGCGGCAACATTGTGGCAAGATTGCGTTCTGTTTAATGCATTTGTATAGGAGTTCTGAACATGTGCGGCAACTTCATCCGGATCCAGCTAATTCTACACTTCAGGTAATGGACACATACCGCTGCTAACTACGGCTTTAACCCCTTCACCCCCGGGCCTATTTTGACCTTAATGACCAGGCCATTTTTGTCAATTCTGACCATTGTCCCTTTATGAGGTTATATCTCTGGAACGCTTCAACGGATCCTAGCGATTCTGAGATTGTTTTTTCGTGACATATTGGGCTTCATGTTAGTATTAAATTTAGGTCGATAATTTTTGCGATTATTTGTGAAAAAATCAAAAATATGGCAAAAATTTTGAAAATTTTGCAATTTTCAAATTATGAATTTTTATTCTGCTAAACCAGAGAGGTATGTGACACAATATAGTTAATAAATAACATTTCCCACTTGTATACTTTACATCAGCACAATTTTGGAAAAAAAAAAAATTTTTGTTCGGACGTTATAAGGGTTCAAAGTTCATAAGCAATTTGTCATTTTTCCAGCAAAATTTACAAAACCATTTTTTTTGTGACCACATCACATTTGAAGTCCCTTTGAGGGGTGTACATGACAGAAAACACCCAAAAGTGACACCATTCCAAAAACTGCACCCCTCAAGCTACTCAAAACTACATTCAAGAAGATTATTAACCCTTCAGGTGCTTCACGGGAACTAAAGCAAAGTGGAAGGAAAAAATGGTCATTTTAATTTTTCTAATAAAAATGTTCGTTTAGCCTCAATTCTTTCATTTTCACATGGGCAACAGGATAAAATGGATCCTAAAAATTGTTGGGCAATTTCTCCTGAGTACAGCGATACCTCATATGTGGTCATAAACCACTGTTTGGGCGCACGGCAGGGCTCAGAAGGGAAGGAGCGCCATTTGACTTTTGGAGCTAATTTTCCATTCAAAAAGTCAAATGGCGCTCCTTCCCTTCTGAGCCCTGCCGTGCGCCCAAACAGTGGTTTATGACCACATATGAGGTATCGCTGTACTCAGGAGAAATTGCCCAACAAATTTTAGGATCCATTTTATCCTGTTCCCCATGTGAAAATGAAAAAATTTAGGCTAAAAGAAAATTTGTGTGGAAAAAAAAGTACTTTTTCATTTTTACGGATGAATTTGTGAAGCACGTGGGGGTTCAAAAAGCTCACCACCCATCTAGATATGTTCCCTGGGGGACTAGTTTCTAAAATGGGGTCACTTGTGGGGAGCTCCAATGTGTAGGCACACAGGGGCTCTCCATATGCAACATGGTGTCGCTAAAAATTTGAGCTGATTTTTCAGTCAAATTGTTAGCGGACACCATGTTGCGTTTTGAGAGCCCCTGTGTGCCTAAACATTGGAGCTCCCCCACAAGTGACCCCATTTTGGAAACTAGACACCCCAGGGAACATATCTAGATGGGTGGTGAGCATTTTGAACACCCCAGTGCTTCACAAATTAATCTGTAAAAATGAAAAAAGAAAATTTTTATGGAAAAAAAAAGTACTTTTTAATTTTTTACGGATTAATTTATGACGCACCAGGGGGTTCAAAATGCTCACCACCCATCTAGATATGTTCCCTGGGGGGTCTAGTTTCCAAAATGGGGTCACTTGTGGGGGAGCTCCAATGTATAGGCACACAGGGGCTCTCCAAACGCGACATGGTGTCCGCTAACAATTTGAGCTGATTTTTCAGTCAAATTGTTAGCGGACACCATGTTGCGTTTGGAGAGCCCCTGTGTGCCTAAACATTGGAGCTCCCCCACAAGTGACCCCTTTTTGGAAACTAGACACCCCAGGGAACATATCTAGATGGGTGGTGAGCATTTTGAACACCCCAGTGCTTCACAAATTAATCTGTAAAAATGAAAAAAGAAAATTTTTATGGAAAAAAAAGTACTTTTTAATTTTTACGGATTAATTTATGAAGCACCTGGGGGTTCAAAATGCTCACCACCCATCTAGATATGTTCCCTGGGGGGTCTAGTTTCCAAAATGGGGTCACTTGTGGGGGAGCTCCAATGTTTAGGCACACAGGGGCTCTCCAAACGCGACATGGTGTCCGCTAACAATTTGAGCTGATTTTTTCAGTCAAATTGTTAGCGGACACCATGTTGCGTTTGGAGAGCCCCTGTGTGCCTAAACATTGGAGCTCCCCCACAAATGACCCCATTTTGGAAACTAGACCCCCCAGGGAACTTATCTAGATGGGTGGTGAGCATTTTGAACACCCCGGTGCTTCACAACATAATCTGTAGAAATGAAAATAGAATTTTTTTGTGTAAAAAAAAGTACTTATTCAATTTTACAGATGAATTTGTGAAGCACCTGGGGGTTCAAAATGTTCACAACCCATCTAGATATGTTCCCTGGGGGGTCTAGTTTCCAAAATGGGGTCACTTGTGGGGGAGCTCCAATGTTTAGGCACACAGGGGCTCTCCATACGCGACATGGTGTCCGCTAACAATTGGAATTATTAGCGGACACCATGTCGCATATGGAGAGCCCATGTGTGCCTAAACATTGGAGCTCCCCACAATTGACCTCATTTTGGAAACTAGACCCCCCAAGGAATGCATCTAGATGCATAGTGAGCACTTGGAACCCCCATGGGCTTCACAAATTGATCCGTAAGAAGGAAAAAGTACTTTTCTTTTCACACAAATTTTCTTTTTTAATTTTTACGGATCAATTTGTGAAGCACCTGGGGGTTCAAAGTGCTCACTATGCATCTAGATATGTTCCTTGGGGGGTCTAGTTTCCAAAATGGGGTCACTTGTGGGGGAGCTCCAATGTTTAGGCACACAGGGGCTCTCCATACGCGACATGGTGTCCGCTAACAATTGGAATTATTAGCGGACACCATGTCGCATATGGAGAGCCAATGTGTGCCTAAACATTGGAGCTCCCCCACAAGTGACCTCATTTTGGAAACTAGACCCCCCAAGGAATGCATCTAGATGCTTAGTGAGCTCTTTCAACCCCCACGTGCTTCACAAATTGATCCGTAATAAGGAAAAAGTACTTTTTTTCACACAAATTTTCTTTTTTCGGATCAATTTGTGAAGCACTTGGGGGTTCAAAGTGTTCACTATGCATCTAAATATAGCGAAGCCCATTTTTATTTTTTTTCTAGGACTAATTCTAGAAAAAAAATGGCGTGAGGCTCCACCATATTTTTGGTCCAGCCAGGTACAACTTGGCAGCTACGGACTGCCAGCAACCCCCAGCTGCCTCATTGTACCTGGCTGGCAACCAAAAATACAGCGAAGCCCATTTTTATTTTTTTTCTAGGACTAAATTCTAGAAAAAAAATGGCGTAGGGCTCCACCACATTTTTGGTCCAGCCAGGTACAACTTGGCAGCTACGAATTGCCACCAACCCCCAGCTGCCTCGTTGTACCTGGCTGGCTTCCAAAAATACAGCAAAGCCCTTTTTTTTCTTTTCTAGAACTAATTCTAGAAAAAAAAATTACGTGGGGCTCCGCCATATTTTTGGTCCAGCCAGGTACAACTAGGCAGCTGGGGGCTGGAATCCGCAGCATGGAGAGGCCCAAGCGTTCTGGGCCCCCCAGGCTGCGAATTGCAGCCCGCAGCCGCTCCAGAAAATGGCGCATTCATTGAAGCGCCATTTTCTGGCGCTGTACCCAGACTCTTCCAGTTGCCCTGGTGCCGGTGGCAAACTGGGTAATAAAGGGGTTAATGCCAGCTTTTTATTGGCAGCTGGCACTAAGCCCGAGATTCATAATATAGGGCCAATGTTAGACCCGCCATTAGGAATCTCTGGTAAATAGTCAGAAAATACACACAGAGAAAAATCTTTTTATTTGAAAAAAAAACACAAACAAAATTCGGACTCCATCTTTATTATAAAGATCCGACGTAGTCCACAACGAAGGTCCCACGACGCTCGATCGCCTCCGACGTAGTCCACAACGAAGGTCCCACGACGCTCGATCGCCTCTGCTCAATCCAGAGACTGCAGCAAGGGATCAAGTGTCCTCTTCCTACAGCCTCTGGGGTCAGAGTTATGGTGCACTGTATGACAATGATCTGTCATACAGTGCACCATGACTATGATCCCAGAGACTACAACAAGAGGACACTTGATCCCTTGTTGCACCCATCCATCCACCTATGCACCCATCATCCACGCACACAACCACGCACATCCACATCCACGCATGCACGGACATCCACGCACGCACGCACATCCACGCACATCCACACACACATCCACGCACGCACATCCATGCACGCACACATCCACGAACGCACATCCACGCAAGCACACATCCACGCACGCATGCTGACATTCACGCATGCTGACATCCACGCACGCATGCTGACATCCACGCACATCCACGCACACATCCATCTATGCACACGTCCACGCACGCACACGTCCACGCACGCTCATGTACGCTCACGTCCACGCACGCACACACATGCACCCCCCATCCATCCATCCATCCATCCATCAATTCATTCATACATACATAGATACATGCATACATACATGCATACATACATACATACATAGATACATACATACATAGATACATACATACATGCATGCATGCATACATACATACATACATACATAGATACATACATACATAGATACATACATGCATACATACATACATAGATACATGCATACATACATACATACATAGATACATGCATACATACATACATACATGCATACATACATAGATACATGCATACATGCATACATACATACATACATAGATACATGCATACATACATACATGCATACATACATACATGCATACATACATACATGCATACATAGATACATGCATACATACATGCATACATACATGCATAGATACATACATAGATACATACATACATACATACATACAAACATACATACTTACCTCCCTCTCGATAGACCGATCAGCAGGAGGAGGCCGGGAGAGGAGGCGGGGAGAGGAGGCGGGGCCACCGACCGGCCGGCAGAGGAGCTGCACAGCCGGACGCAGCGGCGGGTGCACCGATGTGTGCAGCCCGCCGCAGGAGGTGAGGGGTGGGGGCTGCCTGGAGGGGGGCTGCCTAGGGGGGGGGGCTGCCTAGGGGGGGGCCGTAGGAGGGGACCAGGCACTGTGGTCGGCGAGCGCAGCCGCGGCTGCAGCTCGCCGGCATATACATAACAATAGAGGGGGGCGGGCGGTTCTGGGGGGGCCCCTGTAGGTCCTGGTGCTGGAGGGGGCTGTGGAGGGGTGGGCACTTGCCGATCCGCCCCTCCAGATCTGATTGGAGAGCTCCAATCAGATCTGGAGGGGTGAATCCCTATGATTTCCTCCGATCGGCAGTTTCACTTTTAAACTGCCGATCGGAGGGGTCCTGGGCACGGGGGGGTTAATCCACCTCCTGTGGGGTCATCTACAGGTTGTCACAGAGCAGCAGCATCTGTGACACCTGAGCGACCCCACTCACAGGAGCTGCAGCAGCTCAAATCTGCCAGGACGTTGTGCAACGTCCTGTGTCGGGAACGGGCAGAAACACAGGACGTTGCACAACGTCCTATGTCGTTAAGGGGTTAAGACAAGCCTGAAGTGCCAGATTTGGAACTCCTTACAGAATCATTAGACAGAGCACAATCTTGCCACAATGTTGTCGCATTCATTTTTTTCAAAATGGGTGGAATTCTGCCAGATTTAAAAAAAAAAAAAAAAAAAAAATGCAGATGTGAAAGTAGCCTTACTTATTGGTAATATTTTAACACCAGTTTTATTTCCTATCCTCTTCTGGACTGGGTATTTTATTCTGAAAAGTTATTTTTTATTAGTTACTATTAAATGGTTTTATCATGTATTTACCTATTATTATGTTTCTTTTTTCTCTGTATTCACACCATTCATTCTTGATGATCCTTGTCATGCTCCATTGTGGTTTGAAATTATGAACTTTTGATGAATTCTAATTACTGTATGTGTGTGAAGTTTATCCTTTCCCCCTTAAGGTACCGTCACACGCGGCAATATTGCTAGGCAATTTCACTGGCAATTTGCTGGTTGCAGTGAAATCATGGACACATTGTTCTATTTTGTTGCTGTGTACAAATGGAACAATGTGTTCATGATTTCACTGCAACCAGCAAATTGCTAGTGAAATTGCCTAGTGATTGATTTTCTGAAATTAATAGTCGCTGAGGAATATTTCGTTCGTACTAGATTAATAGGTCTTTCCCTTTGTATGCAAAAAAATTAAAATAGATGGTTGCGCCACACTGCAAATTTAGGGGTATAAATTCCCTTTACACTGTACGTTTCACTCACCTAAGTTGGTTGTGCCCTCTGCACAACTAGATTAACCGCAAGTAGGTGAGATTTTTTTATGCAGGTTCCCTGTCTTCATCTATTGCCTGTCTCCCCTTTGCACCCAGGTCTGTGCTCCGTCTCTCACACGTGCACCGTCCCGTGCACGTGCAGGGGCCAGGTTTCTGTTTTTTTCAGTAAGGTCCTCTCCCAGAGCTGCTCGCACCACTCTTTCCCTTTGTATGGGCATTAGGCAAGGCCTATCAGTTTTACTAAGCGGGACAGCGAAAATCCAGTGGGAACATACCTTTGTGACTAATTATCCTAATCTCCGTGTCTCCAGTCATCTCTTTAAAGGGAATTTTATGTCAGGTGAGTTCATATTAATAATTTACTGACAAAGGGTTAATCTGCAGGTTAATAGGATTAGAAATGTGCCTGTGCCTCGCCCCTGTAGTAACAGTGTGGCTCAAGGGAGATAAACTTTATTCCTTTCATTATACCGATAATCCGGTGTGGCTACAGTCAAAGCTCTGATCAGTAGTATGATGCACTGCAAAGCTGGCTGTCGGTCAAGAGCTGGGAGGTGTTTACAGCCTTTAGTCAGCAGTAACTGTTCTATGTCAGCATGCCTCTGACTGAAAGCTGGTCGGAGGAATAAAGTTCATATTCTCCTTGGAAGATTAATAGTGATATCAGATGTGACCGATTTCTTTTATAGTACAGTATTCTTCACCATTATTGGCACCCCTTCATTTTTGTCATTGACTGTACAATATTTTCAGAAATTAATGAAAATGTACTAAAGTAATATCCTCAGGATTTTTAAATTAGTGGTTCAAAGTAGTACAACAATAAAACTTTGTCAACTTACATGTTGCAATTTCAAAGAAGAAACAGAATAGATAGCATGTGCAGCAATAAAAGGCACCCCTAATTAATACTTTGTTACACACCCTTTGGCATTGGTGGCAGCCTCCAAACATTTCTTGCAGCCCTCTAAAAGCTTCTTGCACTTCTCAGCTGGTGTTTTCTCCCAATCATTTGCATTTTTTTCAAGCTCTTAAATGTTTGTAGGGTTTTTTCCAGCTCACCGCAAAGATTGTCAATGGGATTGAGGTCACAACTCATTGCTAGCCATGTTAAAACAGTCCATTTATTTATATTTTTCAACCATTCCTATGTAGTTTTGGATTTGTGCTTTGTGTCATTGTCTTACTGGAGGACACGTGATCTTTTTCTCAAACCAAGTTCTCTCACACTGGGTTCTACATTTCGCTCTAAAATATCTTAATAATTCTCTGATTTCATGATTCCTGTGATACAGTCAAGGCCTCCAGTACCAAACGCAGCAAAGCAAACCCCACAGCATTATGGATCTTCCATCATGCTTAACTGTTGGTAGGGTGTTCTTTTCTGTATAAGCTTCATTGTGCTGTCTATAAACAAATTGTTGCTGCTTTGCATTGCCAAAAAAGTCTTTTTTTGTGTCCTATATCCACAGAACATTTTCCCAGAAGAATTGTGGTTTATCAAGGTACTCTTTCGCATAGATTAGTCATTCCTTTGTATGCGTTTTCTCCAGCAATGGTTTCTTCCTTGGCCTTCACCCATAAAGCTCTGCTTGGTTTTGTGTGTGGCGTATGGTACGTGCTGAAACCATGACCCCAGACAGTTTCATGTTGGCTTTCAGGTCTTTGGATGTTTGACATGGTGTTTTTTCCACCATTCGCACAAACCTTCAAAGACATCCCTTCTCCGTTTTCCTCTTTCCCCCAGGGACATTCTTGGTGGTTCTATGCTTGGCAAACTTCTTAATAACATTGCACACCGTTGAAACTGGGGAAAGCAAGGTCATTGGAGATGGTCTTATACCTTTTGGAAGTCATGTATTGGCTAATAGTAGCATTTTTGATGTCCTCTGACAGCTCCTTTGTTTTCACCATTGTGACAAAGGAACAGGGGCTAACGTGTTTTTTAAAACACTGAAGTCATCATTCATTGGCTAATTCACTTCACATGGTCACCAACAATTTCACAGGTGATTCTCATTTGTGATTTACCACAGGCGAGTCAAAATGTGTTTCCAAACCAAATGAATGTAAAGGATGACAATGTCACAGCAAGCTTTAGGTTTGTTTGTTTTTTATTGTTAATCATTTGCTCTTTTTTCTTTAACACAAGTGCTCTCTATATAAAAGCTATTTAATTTGTTTAATTTTTTTCAGGAGATATTCCACACTATGTACTTAAAAGAGATATCCGAAATATTTAGTCAAATACAAAGTACCCAAACACTAACAGGCAGGTAGCTGCACCTACCTGCCTGTTGTTGGCCACGCCAGTCTCCACTGTTCACCCCCATTGCAGAGCACTCAGAGACTGCTCCTGCTGGGGACAGCATGGCGGCATAATCACAGAGCATAGCGCCTTTTCCGTTCTCTTAAGTGGGCACATAGCTGATGTCACACTTATTGACAGCGGGCTCCCCCGCTACCTGATTGGGGGAACTAGCTGTCAATCAGCATGACGTTGAATATCCCGCCGTCTACTGAGGGGAGGGAATTCTCCCCTCTGTAGTTGTGACGTCACTGGAATTGCCAAAATTGCCAACTGGCAGTGAACGGTGCTGAGAACAACATGTAAGTAGGTGCCAGCTACCTGCCTGTAGGTGCTTGGGCACAATTTTTTGTTTAGTTACCCCGGATATCTCCTTTGAAGTGCATGGGTGCCATTAAAGATATGTGATTATAAGACACATTTAGGTAACAAAGTTTAGGGATGTAGTAGGAAGCTGCAAGGAAAGGTAGTGATAGATTTGGGAGCATAACCTAGGTGACAGGTTCCCTTTAAGAGTAAACTATACATTGTTGCAATAACAGGCTATGTTTCTAATTAATGCTGCTCTTGTTTGGTTCAGTATGAATGAGCTGACAGTTTTCTTTTGAATGTATTTTGAGGGTAATAAAATGGTAAATTAATTATATTTCTCACCATCATTTCACTGCAGGTGATCCAGCCTTTTTTGCTTTTTACAACTTCTGAAAATGAATATATCTCCATCTTCTTCAGATGATGGCTTAAGTAATTCTCAACTGAGTAGCCCATCAACTCCTCAGCTTGTGCCACTAGACGCAGAAGGTGGTGGTAAAGCTGTCCCTGCAAGTAAAAACAAGAAGGTACAGCGGATGGACCGTGGTAGTGAGGAGTACCGTCTACGCAGGGAGCGCAACAACATGGCTGTAAAAAAAAGTAGATTAAAAAGCAAACAAAAAGCCCAAGATACACTGCAACGGGTCAATCAGCTTAAAGAGGAGAACGAAAGGCTAGAGGCCAAAATTAAGCTACTTACCAAAGAGTTAAGTGTGCTGAAGGACCTTTTCCTAGAGCATGCACACAACTTAGCAGAAAGTGTACCAACAGAAACTTCTGCATCAGGGCAGGAGCTATCAACTCCATAACATGTACTACATTATACTAATTGGTGGCAGACTTCCGAATAGACTGTTGGACAGAGAAAAATCTTGACAATTGCTCATGGATTGTGTATGAAGTACTGGTGGTTCTATTTGTTGTGCTTTATCTTTTGTAAACATTTAATGTGAATAGCAGTGGGAATTGAGCTCTTATATAAATTCTCTTTAACCCTTTTAGTGCTACCTGATGTATGTATCCATCATGAGCACATGTCACTTTGTGCTCCATGGCAGATCATGCTTGTTGGTCCAGAACAGAAATTATATGGTGCAATCAGTTGCAGGAGCTCAACTGATGCGCACAGCAGCACTCTTTGCTGTAACTGCTAGGATAAGTGTTGTCAGGAACCTTACCAGTTTAATTGCCCCTATCCTTGGTTCATTATTGAAAGCGACACAAGGAGTTTGACAGATGGAAAGCATTCCCTCTGTTCGCTCTTTGCTATGGCAACTGGTGGCCTGATAAAGGCCTTTTGAGTTTGCTGTACACTAGCCTTCAGACTATCAGATCCCACTGGAAGCATGGCCTGGTAGGTTAATTGTCCATCACTGCTAAGATAATGCACACCACTGTATAGTATATCACAGTAGTGCTGTGTATTACTAATATAGTCTTAATTTGCAATCTTAAATCACATTAAATCCCCTTAAGGAATTAAAAAATATTTTAATAGAAAAACCCTTAATCCAAGTTTTGCCAATAAAAATTGTTCAATATGGAAAAAAAATGAATGTAGCTTAAAAATGTCATATTTCTCATTGCTGTAACTGTAATAACATATACTATAGCAGTGTCATAATTTATTCTTCACAGTGAGCACTGCAAAAACATTTTACTGTTTAAAAAGTATAAAAAGTATCATATATACCAAAATTCTGCCAATTGATACTACAGATTATTGTGCACAGAAACAAGCTCTTATACAGCTCTATAAACTACAGTGGAACCTTGGTTTACAAGCATAATTTGTTTCGGGAATGTGCTTGTAATCCAAATTACTTGTATATCAAAGCACATTTTTCCATAAGAAATAATTGAAATGCAGATGATTCGTTCCACAATCCAAAAATATTTACATAGTAACATACCGTATATACTCGCGTATAAGCCGAGTTTTTCAGCCCAAAAATTGGGCTGAAAAGTACCCCCCTCGGCTTATACGCGAGTCAGTGCTGTATACCGATGTATACATCGGTACATACCGATGTATACATCGGTATACAGCAGCCCCCGCATCCCCAGTAATGCAGGGCCCCCCCAGCGTCGCTCCGGTCACCTGTAAAGCAAACTATACTTATCACAGTCCCGCTGTCCGCGCCCGCCGCTGCCGACATCCGCGATCCTCCATCTTCATGCGTCTTCTTCCTGTTTCTGTGCTCGTCGCAGGCAATGACGTCATTCCCTGCGACGAGCACAGGAAACAGGAAGAAGTCGCATGAAGATGGAGGATCGCGGACGGCAGCGGCGAGCGGGCACGGACAGCGGGACTGTGATAAGTATAGTTTGCTTTACAGGTGACCGGAGTCAGGCTGGGGGGGCCCTGGATTACTGGGGATACTGTATACTACCGCTGGGGCTGCTATACACTACTACTGGGGCTGTATACACTACCACTGGGGCTGCTATATACTGCTGGGGCCCTGTATACTACCACTGGGGCTGTATATACTACCACTGGGGCTGTATATACTGCTGGGGCCCTGTATACTACCACTGGGGCTGTATATACTGCTGGGGCCCTGTATACTACCACTGGGGCTGTATGTACTACCACTGGGGCTGTATATACCTCTGGGGCCCTGTATACTACCACTGGGGCTGTATAAACCACTGGGGCTGTATATACTGCTGGGGCCCTGTATACTACCACTGGGGCTGTATATACTACCACTGGGGCTGTATATACTGCTGGGGCCCTGTATACTACCACTGGGGCTGTATAAACCACTGGGGCTGTATATACTGCTGGGGCCCTGTATACTACTGCTGGGGCCCTGTATACTACCACTGGGGCTGTATATACTACCACTGGGGCTGTATATACTACCACTGGGGCTGTATATACTGCTGGGGCCCTGTATACTACCACTGGGGCTGTATGTACTACCACTGGGGCTGTATATACCTCTGGGGCCCTGTATACTACCACTGGGCTGTAAAACCACTGGGGCTGTATATACTGCTGGGGCCTGTATACTACTGCTGGGGCCCTGTATACTACCACTGGGGCTGTATATACTACCACTGGGGCTGTATATACTACCACTGGGGCTGTATATACTACCACTGGGGCTGTATATACTGCTGGGGCCCTGTATACTACCACTGGGGCTGTATATACTACCACTGGGGCTGTGTATACTACTAGGGCTGCGTCTATACTACCACTGGGGCTGTATATACCACTGGGGCTGTATATACTACTGGGGCTGCGTGTATACTACCACTGGGGCTGCTGTGTCTACCTCTGGGACTGGTGTATACCACACTGCTGGGGGCTGTATACTTGTGCTAGGGTCCACCCTCGGCTAATACACGAGTCAATAGATTTTCCCAGGTTTTGGGGGCAAAAGTAGGGGGGTCGGCTTATACACGGGTCGGCTTATACACGAGTATATACGGTAGTTTTTAAAGTTGAAGGAAGACTTAAAGTCAATCTAGTTCAACCCATAGCCTAACATGTTGATCCAGAGGAAGGCAAAAAAAAAACATGTGGCAACACTAAGCTCCACATTGGGGAAAAAATTCCTTCCTGACTCCAGATATGGCAATCAGACTAGTTCCCTGGATCAACGCCCTATCAAAGAATCTAGTATATATAACTGGTAATATTATAGTTTTCAAGAAAGGCATCCAGGTCCTTCTTAAATGTTAGTAGTGAGTCACTCATTACAACATCATGTGGCAGAGAGTTCCATAGTCTCACTGCTCTTACAGTAAAGAATCCACATATACCCAAAATCATCTGTGTTGCCTCACCTGAGGTACACTGATGACATATGAAACTGACCACTATATCATCCAAAATTAGTTTTTATTTATAATTTCATAGATTTACATTTATTCAGGTACCGATTACAAGCAATTAGAATAAAAATTATGGCATAAAAATATTCTTAAACAGGTGCACTCTGCAAATAACATATATTATTTATGGACTTCCTCTAATTGTATATACACATATAGTTTTTATACAGAACCTATGATCACTAGCACTCCTCATATGTGAGATACTTTCTAGTTTAAATCAGTACTATACAATGCCATCCAACCTTAAACCATATTTCTACTATGCATTCCTTCCAAATAAGGTGCTTCTAGGTTTCAGACCGCGCTGTTCAATACCATTTGCCCCTAGTGATCCTTCCACTATATGTTCATTACAGATGAGGTGCTCTCTTGTCTATAACAGCATTGCATTACACAGGAGCTTTTCACACTATATCCGCCCCCTCCAGTGCTTTATATAGTGAAATGCTGCCTTTCTTACCTATAATCTGTGTAATAACGTCCAGTTATGTTTGCAGAGTGCCACCCTCCGCACCGCCTATGTACGTTTCGATACTATCTTCCTCAGGGCGTGTGGAAGATAGTATTGAAACGTACATAGGCGGTGCGGAGGGTGGCACTCTGCAAACATATCTGGACGTTACTACACAGATTAGAGGTAAGAAAGGCAGCATTTAACTATATAAAGCACTGGAGGGGGCAGATATAGTGTGAAAAGCTCCTGTGAGAGCACCTCATCTGTAATGAACATATAGTGGAAGGATCACTAGGGGCAAATGGGTATTGAACAACGCTGTCTGAAACCTACAAGCACCTTATTTGGAAGGAATGCATAGTAGAAATATGGTTTAAGGTTGGATGGCATTGTATAGTACTGATTTAAACTAGAAAGTATCTCACATATAAGGAGTGCTAGTGATCATAGGCTTTGTATAAAAACTATATGTGTATATACAATTAGAGGAAGTCCATAAATAATATAATACGTTATTTGCAGAGTGCACCTGTTTAAGAATATTTTTGTCATGATTGTTATTCTAATTGCTTGTAATCGGTACCTGAATAAATGTAAATCTATGAAATTATGAATAAAAACTAATTTTGGATGATATAGTGGTCAGTTTCATATGTCAACAGTGTACCTCAGGTGAGGCAACACAGATGATTTTGGGTTTATCTGAAATAGTGTGAAACAAAAAGGTTTTGGACATTTGATTTCATAGTAATGAATCCACGTCTGTGATTATGATTAAACCTTCTTTACTCCAGATGTAGAGGATGCCCCCTTGTCCCCATCTCAGGCCTAAGAGATCATTAGAAAGGTCTCTGTACTGTCCCCTCATATATTTATACATTATTATAAGATCACCCCTAAGCCTTTGTTTTTCCAGGATAAATAACTCCAAGTTTAATAACCTGTCTTGGTATTGCAGACCCCTCAGTCCTCTAATAACTTTGGTCGTTCTCTGCACCCGCTCTAGTTCAGCTATGTCTTTCTTATACACCGGAGACCAGAATTGTACACAGTATTCTAAGTGTGGTCGCACTAGTGACTTGTATAGAGGTAAAATTATGTTCTCCTCCTGAGCATCTATGCTTCTTTTAATGCATCCCATTATTTTATTTGCCTTTGCAGCAGCTGCCTGACACTGGCCACTAAATGTGAGTTTGTCATCTACCCATACACCCAGGTCTTTTTCAGTGACAGTTTTGCCCAGTGTTTTACAATTAAGCACATAACTATACCTTTTGTTTCCTCTGCCCAAGTGCATGACATTTATCCCCATTAAAGCTCATTTGCAATTTATCTGCCCAAGCTTCTAGTTTACATAAATCCTCCTGTAATATAAAATTGTCCTCCTCTGTATTGATTACCCTGTAGAGTTTAGTGTCATCTGCAAATATTGAGATTCTACTGTGTATGCCCCCTACAAGGTCATTAATGAATATATTAAAAAGAGGCGGGCCCAACCCTGACCCCTGTGGTACCCCACTGTTAACTGTGACCCATTCTGAATGTGTTCCATTAATGACCACCCTTTGTTTCCTATCACTAAGCCAGTTCTTAACCCACTCACACATATTTTCCCCTATCCCCATTGCTCTCATTTTATGTATCAACCTTTTGTGTGGCACCGTATCAAAAGCTTTTGAAAAGTCCATATACACCACATCCACTGCATTTCTTTGGTCCAGTCCAGAACTTCTTCATAGAAGCTTATCAGATTAGTTTTACAGTATCCATATAAAATAATTACAGTTTTGCTATTACCGTATATACTCGTGTATAAGCTGACCCGTGTATAAGCCGACCCCCCTACTTTTGCCCCCAAAACCTGGGAAAACCTATTGACTCGTGTATAAGCCGAGGGTGGACCCCAGCACAGGTATACAGCCCCCAGCAGTGTGGTATACAGCAGCCCCAGAGGTATATACAGCAGCCCCAGTGTAGTATACAGCAGCAGCCCCAGTGGTATATACAGCAGCAGCTCCAGTAGTTAGTATACAGCAGCCCCAGAGGTATATACAGCAGCCCCAGAGGTAGTATACAGCCCCAGTGGTAGTATACAGCATCCCCAGAGGTAGTATACAGCATCCCCAGAGGTAGTATACAGCATCCCCAGAGGTAGTATACAGCATCCCCAGAGGTAGTATACAGCATCCCCAGAGGTAGTATACAGCATCCCCAGAGGTAGTATACAGCATCCCCAGAGGTAGTATACAGCATCCCCAGAGGTAGTATACAGCAGCCCCAGAGGTAGTATCCAGCAGCCCCAGAGGTAGTATCCAGCAGCCCCAGTGGTAGTATCCAGCCCCAGTGGTAGTATCCAGCAGCCCCAGAGGTATATACAGCCCCAGTGGTAGTATCCAGCAGCCCCAGAGGTATATACAGCCCCAGTGGTAGTATCCAGCAGCCCAAGAGGTATATACAGCCCCAGTGGTAGTATCCAGCAGCCCCAGAGGTATATACAACTTCAGTGGTAGTATCCAGCAGCCCCAGAGGTATATACAGCCCCAGTGGTAGTATCCAGCAGCCCCAGAGGTATATACAGCCCCAGTGGTAGTAAACAGGCCCCCCAGTGGTGGTATACTGGCCCCCACCAGTAACACACAGCCCCCCCTCCTTAGTACGTCCCCCTCAGGCTGCGGCAGCTGTCAAAATAACAAACACTTTATACATCACCTTCCGGCGCAGCTCCTCCGGTCCCGGCTTCTTCTTCCTTCTTGTGCCGGCTTCTGTGACAGCACGCAGGAAATGACGTCATCTCCTGCGCCCGGTCACATGACACCAGCACAAGCAGGAAGAAGAAGCCAGGAGCGGAGGAGCTGCGCCGGAAGGTGATGTATAAAGTGTTTGTTATTTTGACAGCTGCCGCAGCCTGGGGAAGACATGATAAGGAGGGGGGGCTGTTTATTACTGCTGGGGGACCCATAATAAGGAGGGGGGGGCTGTGTAGTGCAATATGCACGGCATCCCCCCACCGCTGAGGCGGCCCCACGTGACCGCCTGCGGTCACCGCGGCCCCCTCCTGCCTCCTCCAGCCACCGGTGCAGCCCCTTCCCCCCCACAGCATACTGTATGACCCGTGTATAAGCCGAGGGGGGGACTTTTCAGCCCAATTTTTGGGCTGAAAAACTCGGCTTATACACGAGTATATACGGTAATTGCAGTTTTATGGCATATACAATATACATATGTGCAGGAATTTATTCAGTTACAGTACCTAAAGTTGGTTTAATAGCGGCAGCACACATGTACAGTATATAGAGGGCTCCATGTTCACAGTGCGATGAACACGCAAAGGCCGGAACCCAGAAGTGAGGAAAAAAACATGATTGATGGTTTATGCGCATGCGCTAGAGGCGGTAATTATCAATAGTACTGTACTATATCTGCGCATGGAGGGGAGGTGCAGTACTGTAGAGGGGTTGGAAGAGCTCACATTTTGCTCTCATGCAAATCTTGCTCTTATACCAAATATAAATTTAAAAAAAATGTTAGCTTGTCTTGCAAAATGCTCAAACCAAGTTACTTGTAATCCAAGGTTCCACTGTAATTTAAAAAAATTGCCTCTCAGAATATGATGCAAAAAATATGTATTTTCACACACACACACACACACACAAACACACACAAAGATCCCCAAAAAAGATGAAAAATCAAATGAATTGGGTATTGTCATTATATCAATTTTCAGAATAAAATGAATTTTATTTTAATAAGTCTTTATATTTTTTTGCAAAACACTGTTTACTGTTCAGATTTTGTACATTCCACCAAATTCCCGAAAATACATATTAAAACTATAAATGTACTACACGTATTTATAATCGGCACGACAGATACTTGGCATATATATAACTGAAACAATCAAAGGTAGTGAAAAGTAAGCTGTGATAGAAAAGGGTAGTATTAGACCCAGTTAAAAATCTCTCAACCCTAGTAAGACCTGCCTGACAGTGGACTTTTCAATCTTAAAGCGATGCAATATGGTGAGCCGCTCAGTGTCAGCTATCCCTATTTGTGCCCTGTTAGGTCCTACGATAGTTAGGGAGCTATGGTAAACACTATATAAGATAATGATACCCTCTTTGCTACAGGTGCATCTCAATGAATTAGAATATCATTAGAAAGTTTATTTATTTTAGTAAAATATATTGCAATCTGAGAGTCCTCAGTGGTTGATACCTTTTAATGGCTAACTGAAAAGATGGTAAACATAGCAAGCTTTCGAGACGACTCAGGTCTCTTCTTCAGGCTGATAATGACACAAATTCTGAAGACACATACATTTATACATAAGCAATAGAGGGAAAAAAAAAAAAAAAAAAAAAGGAAGGGGAAAGAAGAGAACAGAAAAAAAAAATGGCAAAACAGTGTTATATGCTCTGGTGGATATGACAGGTGACGCAAAGCAGAGTCGGGTAGGGAGGGGTGGAGGAGCAGGGACACAGAAAGCAGATTTCTAAGATAAGCGGAACCAATGTATTAGGTAGATGGTTAGTAACCCATGGAGACCTGAAATTACTTAGTTAAGTTCTGGAGAGCAGACTAAGTGAGAGGGTTCACAGAAGTGTCAGGAGTTCATTGTCCTACGATTTCAGTGTGTAGCAAGCTGTCTCCAAATGCACTTTCATTTTATATATAAAATGCATGAATCTGCTATCCCCAAATGTCAGTTCATTTTACATAGAATCCCATAAATCCATGTGAAATATTTAATCCGGTTTCGAGTGTGTTGAAGGTTGTTATCAATTTGTATTCCCAAATTCTTCTCTCTCTCTGAGATTTGAAGTCACTCTTTAAGATGAGCAGCCTCATATCGGATTCAGTGTTGTGCTCAGAGCTGCAAAAATGCTTTGCTACAGGTAGATCCATACGCTTTTCTTTTATTGAGTGGCGATGAGAATTCATTCTTGTTCTGAATTGTAATCCGGTCTCACCTACGTACATGCCACCTGTTGGGCATTTGGTACATATGATTAGATACACCACATTGCTTGTAGTACAGCTGAAGTTACCTGGGATCTTGTAGTCCTGATCTGTCCCAGGAATCCTTATCTTGTCAGTTGTCATTATAGATGAACAGGTTTTGCACTTTCTCTGGTTGCAGGGAAAGGTTCCTGTTGCTGCTGGAGAGGACAGGGCGCTTCTCACAATGATGTTTTTTAGATTCGGAGGTTGTCTAAAACACAAGAGTGGGGGATCCGGAAATATTGATTTTAGTCGGGCATCTTTTTGTAGGAGTGGTTGCAGTTTCCGTGCAGCTCCTCTTAGCACCTCCAGACTTGGATTGTAGGTGACTACGAGAGGAACTCTGTTGTTTTCTTCTCTAGTTCTGTAATGTAGGAGATGATTCCTTGATATTCTGGTGGCTCTTGTAATCTGGTTCTCGATTGTTCTTGGATGGTAGCCCTGGTTCAAAAAGGTCTTTCTGAGGTCCTCAAGGTGACTGTCTCTGTCTGTAGGGTTGGAACATATCCGATTGTATCTGATGGCCTGGCTGTACACAAGAGCCACCAGAATATCAAGGAATCATCTCCTACATTACAGAACTAGAGAAGAAAACAACAGAGTTCCTCTCGTAGTCACCTACAATCCAAGTCTGGAGGTGCTAAGAGGAGCTGCACGGAAACTGCAACCACTCCTACAAAAAGATGCCCGACTAAAATCAATATTTCCGGATCCCCCACTCTTGTGTTTTAGACAACCTCCGAATCTAAAAAACATCATTGTGAGAAGCGCCCTGTCCTCTCCAGCAGCAACAGGAACCTTTCCCTGCAACCAGAGAAAGTGCAAAACCTGTTCATCTATAATGACAACTGACAAGATAAGGATTCCTGGGACAGATCAGGACTACAAGATCCCAGGTAACTTCAGCTGTACTACAAGCAATGTGGTGTATCTAATCATATGTACCAAATGCCCAACAGGTGGCATGTACGTAGGTGAGACCGGATTACAATTCAGAACAAGAATGAATTCTCATCGCCACTCAATAAAAGAAAAGCGTATGGATCTACCTGTGGCAAAGCATTTTTGCAGCTCTGAGCACAACACTGAATCCGATATGAGGCTGCTCATCTTAAAGAGTGACTTCAAATCTCAGAGAGAGAGAAGAATTTGGGAATACAAATTGATAACAACCTTCAACACACTCGAAACCGGATTAAATATTTCACATGGATTTATGGGATTCTATGTAAAATGAACGGACATTTGGGGATAGCAGATTCATGCATTTTATATATAAAATGAAAGTGCATTTGGAGACAGCTTGCTACACACTGAAATCGTAGGACAATGAACTCCTGACACTTCTGTGAACCCTCTCACTTAGTCTGCTCTCCAGAACTTAACTAAGTAATTTCAGGTCTCCATGGGTTACTAACCATCTACCTAATACATTGGTTCCGCTTATCTTAGAAATCTGCTTTCTGTGTCCCTGCTCCTCCACCCCTCCCTACCCGACTCTGCTTTGCGTCACCTGTCATATCCACCAGAGCATATAACACTGTTTTGCCATTTTTTTTTTCTGTTCTCTTCTTTCCCCTTCCTTTTTTTTTTTTTTTCCCTCTATTGCTTATGTATAAATGTATGTGTCTTCAGAATTTGTGTCATTATCAGCCTGAAGAAGAGACCTGAGTCGTCTCGAAAGCTTGCTATGTTTACCATCTTTTCAGTTAGCCATTAAAAGGTATCAACCACTGAGGACTCTCAGATTGCAATATATTTTTCTATCTACTGGCTAACACGGTATAAATATTCTTTATTTTAGTAATAATTCAATGCATAAAGTGAAACACATATGCTCTGTTATATAGAGTCATTACAAACAGTGATTTATTTCAAGTGTTTTTCTGTTAATATTGATGATTATGGCTTACAGCCAATGAAAACCCAAAGGTCATTATCTCAGAAAATTAAAGTAGGGAGGATGAAGGGTCTGAGAGATAAAATATTACCTAAATAGGTATCAGAGACTCAGCTTGTGTGGTTGTAAGTCGCAAACACTATAAAAGTATATCATGGCTGCTGCAGTCCCCAGCGTGGTGCATATAGAGAAGGGAGGATGAAGGGTTAAAAACCGCGGTGCTGTATTCCACAAGACCAACAACGTAATGGGTGGGGCGGCACAAAAAGGATCAAACCAATCCCACGCAATAAGGAACTATTAGGAATACAAGAGAAAGGAGCGTGTATAATGGATTGGGATCAGAGCCAGAATATATATATACTAGATGGAGGCCCGATTCTAAAGAATCGGGTAGTCTAGAATCCATATATACCGTATTTTTCGCTTTATAAGACGCACCTGATTATAAGACGCACCCCAAATTTGGTGAAGGAAAAGAGAAAATAAATAATTTTTAATGTTAAATGGGGTCCGTCTTATAATGTCAGTGTCCGTCTTACAAATCGGTATATATGTCCCTCATCCTGGTATATAAACCCCCCATCCTGGTATATATGCCCCCCCCCTTTTCTGGTATATATATCCCTCATCCTTGCATATATGTCCCTCATCATGGCATACATGTCCCCATGCTGTAAATATGACCCCCCATCCTGGCATATACATTCCCCCATCTTATCTATATATGCCCCCCATCCTGTATATATGCCCCCCATCCTTAATATATGTCCTCCAACCTGTATATATGCCCCCCATCCTGTATATATATCCCCCAACCAGTATATATGCGCCCCATCCTGAAACTATGTCCACCCATCCTGTATATATGCCCCCCATCTTGAAAATATGTTCCCCCCATCTTGTATATATGTCCCCATCCTGTGTATTGCCCCTTTTGTGCCTCTTCCCATCATCCCCCCCCCCGGACCCCAATGGCTTACCGAGATGCGGCTGCTGAATGGGGGTCCCAGGGGCAGGTTCAGGAGGGTGAGAGGCACAAGCGCAGGACGAATGCTACGGGGGGGGGGCTCAGGTGCAGGAACGGAGTACCGGGGGATGAGAGGCAGCAGCGAGCAGTGGGTGCCGACATATTCTCTCTGCCCGGCTGCATTCACTGCTGCTAACTGTGCAGCCAGTCGGGAGAGACTTCAACAAAATGGCCGCGGCCATAACGGAGACCCGCGGCCATTGTGGAGTCTCTACCTCTACCGGCCGGCTGCACACTGCTTAGTGATAGAGATAGTATGGCGGCGCCCACCGCTCGCTACCGCCGATCATCCCCCGCAGCTCCGGTAGTGCAGCTGTGCCCCTCAACCCACGGAAGCTGCCTCCGGCACCCCTACTCAGCAGCCGCACCCCTTACCCGGTAATATATATATATTTTTTTTTTCTATTACTTATTTTTTCATGTTCGCTTTTTAAGACGCACCCCCTTTTACCCCCCCAGTTTGGGGAGGCAAAAGTGCATCTTAAAAAGCGAAAAATACGGTAGTTTATTGTTAAAAAATTAAGAATAATACAATTAATCCATGATATCTATTCATGAGCTATGTATAGTTGTAGGATGAATATTATATTTGTACAATTGAATTATTATATTGTAGGGCTCTTGGTACACCGACTGGTTAATACTTGATACTCAGTAAGTAGCTTCATTTAAAAAATCAATATTCATATTCTGCGTATCAGCCAGTTTGTGTTTGCCCATCAACCACGTCAAGGTGGCCCTACGTCTCATGGGTCCCTACTCTAACTAACTCCTATTTATGAAGACTAAAAGCTGTTTTAGAGCAGCATTTTTCAGCTATTTGTAGAAGGTGGGGATATAATAAATACAATTTCCGCACGTGACACCTAAGGGCTTACTTGCGACACACTTGCAGCAATTCTGATGCAATGTATATGGAACTTGCGGTTAACCTGCTGTAAATGCGGCACACATGGCCTCGGCAGGTGCACGAAATTCAGCCGCTACAAAACCGCAGGTCAGTGCGGTTTTTGCGGCCGAAACTGGCGTAACCACGTATGTGGCATCTGCCGCAAGTGAACCACAAATTCCATATAAATTGCATGCAGCGTACGGCAAGAGTGCTGTATATGAGGCCTTAGGCAGCAAGTGCAGAAATTGTGTTTTTTTCCACCAAAACTTCCACGAATAGCCAAAAAATGCTGATGTTAAAGCTAAATCTATAATTTTCTATCTATATATGAAACTATGTAGAAACAAATAGAGCAGCACTGCCCAGTGGGTGCAAATCAGCTCAGCTGTCTTCCCAGCACTTGTATATGCTTGAAAAAATGCTGCAGCACTCCGTCATTAGATGTATCTTATGCCTTTATTACGGCCACAGGTACCATAGGGCAACGTATCGGGCACAAGCGCCCTTCATCCAGCAATCACAGGCTGACAGGCAACAGTTTTTATACACATTTCCTTATTACATCATTTGATACATTAATTATGTTATTTTGACATATTATTACACATATCATTTTTTTCATTTATATTACACCATTGTTTGTGCTTATTATTTTTTTTTAACCATTCGATTTTTATTGAAAAGATTTTGTCATACATACATAACTTACTGTAATTTACAGCAGAAATACACTAACTAACATCAAGACTGAGAAAAAATCATAAAAAGAAAAGGATTCACAAAAACCAGGGAGATTGATAAAGGAAGGGACTGGGGGGGAGGAAGAAAGGGGTTGGAAAAGCAGGGTATGAAAAGAAACAGATATCACAGCAATACAGTATGGCCCATAAGAAAAATATTAATAGTAAAATCAACCAGGGACCTGGACCGTGTTGTGAACAGATTGCTTCCAAGGATCCCACCACGACAACACTTTGTTTCGTTTAGAAAGATCATGTGCTAGGACGAGTTCATATTGAAAATGTAAATTTAGACGGTTGATTACGTCTGTCAGGGACGGGGGACCAATTGATTTCCACCTAGAAGCTACGCATAATCTTGCCGCTATTAGAGTATTAGTGACAATTGGTCGGAGAGGTCTGGGGACCAGGTCAAGGCCCAAGCCCAATAGGGCAACTGGAGCTTCCAAAGCCAAGGGCAGTCCTGTGAGGGAGCCAAGCAACCCTTCTACCCCGATCCAAAAGGACTTCAATACAGGGCACTCCCACCAGATGTGGGCGGGAGACCCCACGGAGGAGCAACCCCGCCAACAACTACTGGAGTTAGCGAGGTCCCCGTTCCCAAATCTAGCCCACCCGGTCAGGAGTTAAATACCAGTGGAGCTGGAGCTTTTTGGCCTGTTCCACATGGCCTATGCAAGACGAGTAGAGGGAGGCATGAGTGGCCGCTCTTTGCCAAGTTTCCAGAGGTGCTGAGAAACTCAGGTCTCCTTCCCATTTGGTCATATAAGGTAATTTTTGCCTGGAATGCAAGTTCAGTAGAGCCTTGTAGATGGTTGAAACCCCCCCAGGGCTACTGCCCCTCGACTTGAAAAAAGCCTGTATAGGACCATTGAAAGCTTCCTGGGGCACGTCAGGCAGGGAGACAGAGGCCAGAAAATGTCGCACTTGTAAATATTTATAAAAATCGTTTTTGGGAATGTCACAGTCCTCCACCAGCTTAGAAAAAGACTTCAAAACTCCTCCCTCCATAAGTTGGTTTAATAGAAGGATACCTTTTATTTTCCAGGAGCTAAGGCACAGGGACCCAACAGATCGCTCCACTGCATCTACAGAAATATATCTGTATAGAAAAGGCAATAAATCTCTGCTTTCCTTGGTCCAAACATTCAACAAGGCCTTCATTGAGGAAAGGCCATTTGGTACCTGGAAATGATCCATCAGGCTAGTCTCCAGCAATAGCCGGGTGGACTGTTTTGGGGCAAAGAAGGCTTCGATTTGGTGCCATAAAGAAGACTGCTCTTGTGCCCACCACTGTCTAGCCGCCTCTAGGTGGACTGCTTTGTGGTAAGAGTGGATGTCCGGGGCCCCCAACCCCCCCACTGAGGAGTGCAGGGTGAGGATCCTGCCCGCAACCCGATGTGGTCTACCCTGCCAGATAAAACGCCCCAATGTTGCTTGAATTGCCCGCAGAAACTTTGTCGGGAAAAGGAGGGGGAGGCACCTCAGCAAGTACAGAATCTTAGGTAAATAAATCATTTTAACAATTTGGATTCTGGCCATCCATGACAGGAACAGGCCAGAATGTCCGTCCAATTCTTTTTTTACCTGTTTGTGCAGTAATTCAAAGTTTTGTCTAACCATTATTTTTAGTTTAGTTATTTGTAGTCCCAAATAGGAGAAACCCTCTTCCGCCCAGGCGAAGGAGAACCGTCTTCTAATGTCGCTCTGATCAGAGTCAGTGAGATTAATCGGGTAGAAGGAGGATTTAGACATGTTTAGTTTGTAATATGAGGCAAGGGAGAATTCCTCTAAGGGCCCTTTCACATCAGCGTTTTTCGTAATTCGCGGCAGATGCGGTGAAAAAACCGCATCTGCCGCGTTTGCCGCATAACGGTTCCACTTGCGGCACGGTTGCGGTTTTTTCCATAGGAAGTATAGGGGGACTTGCGGCAGATGCGGCAAGTGCGGTATTGCACTTGCGGCAGGTGCGGCAGAGAAAAAAACCGCAGTAAGCCGCGGTTTTTTTCTCTGCCGCACCTGCCGCAAGTGCAATACCGCACTTGCCGCATCTGCCGCAAGTCCCCCTATACTTCCTATGGAAAAAACCGCAACCGTGCCGCAAGTGGAACCGTTATGCGGCAAACGCGGCAGATGCGGTTTTTTTCACCGCATCTGCCGCGAATTACGAAAAACGCTGATGTGAAAGCACCCTTAGACCCTTAAGATTCTCGGAATCATGGAGGGGAGGTGGGAGCACATGAAGACCACATCATCGGCATAAAGCCCTATCTTATGCTCCACGGGTCCAACCTCCACTCCCCGAATTTCAGGGTCTCCCCTCACCACCGCTGCCAAAGGTTCCATCACCAGGGCAAAAATCAGTGGGGAGAGGGGGCACCCTTGCCGAGTTCCATTAGACACGTCAAACCTGGAAGACAGAAATCCTGATGCCCTGACCGAAGCACAGGGAGAGGAGTAAAGAGCCATAATGGCTTTCTGAAAATCTCCTACTACACCAAACTTTCGGAGAACCTCCCGGAGATACCCCCAGTGCACCCTGTCAAACGCTTTTTCAGCATCAAGTGACAGGAATGCACCGGGGGCCCCCCTCCTCTCCATGATCTCCAGCAAGTCCACCAGTCTCCTCGTTCCATCGCTGGCCTGCCTCCCCGGGACAAATCCCACCTGTTCCAGCCCTATCAGGGTGGGTAAAACTTCTCCGAGTCTGTTAGCCAAAATTTTAGCAAATAGCTTGACGTCACAATTTAATAACGCTATTGGCCGAAAGTTGCCCGGGGAGTCAGGTGATTTTCCAGGTTTGGGAAGAGTAGCTATAGTTGCCTCTAGTCCTTCCCTCCTAATAGACCCAGCCTCTCTCCAAAAATTAAACAAGTCCAGCAGGGGTTTGTTCAAAAGTTGTGAAAAGGTGGAGTAATACTGGAAAGAAAATCCATCAGGGCCCGGGGCAGACCTTTTCTTGGAGGAAGTCACAACTCCCAAAATCTCCTGCTCAGAGAAAGGCTCATTGAGATAATTAAGTTGTTCCACTGAGAGGGTGGGAAGCTTGGCTTTATCCAAGAAAGCTCTAATAGTGTCAGCTGAAGGTTGGGGTACTAAGTCAGAGTCTTGAAGATTATATAAGGAGCTGTAATAAGACCTAAATTCGTTTGCAATTGCAATGGGATTACGGACTGTTGTGCCATCTCCTCTGCGTAAAAAGGGGATCTTCGCCTGAAGTTCCCTCTTTTTTACTCTCCTAGCCAGCAATGTTCCGGCCCTGTCTCCCATGCCATAGAATTTCGCCCCAGTTTTTTTGAGCTGATGCTCCGCTTGTAGCAGAAGAAGAGCTCTAAGTTCCCGTCTGGCACTCAACAAGTCGGGAAGCTGAGCAGCCAGCGTCCTGTTTCTCTGTAAGGTCTCTAGGTGTTTAATTTTATCCAGGAGAGAGGTTATTTTTTGAGTACGTTCCCTTTTAGCAATAGCTGCCATTTTCAGGAGAATGCCTCTAAGAACAGCCTTATGGGCAAACCACAAGGTGTCCGGGGGCATGTCAGGAGTGGAGTTTTCCTTGAAGTATAGTTCAATGGCCCTAGAAATTTGATCAGCATTTGAGGGAGAGGTCAGGAGATGGGCATTTAATTTCCAGTATGCTGGAGGGCGAGTAGCGGCAGAGTCGGCTATCCTGAGTGACACCGGGGCATGGTCCGACCACGTGATGGATCCTATTTTGGAGTCCAAGCACGTCTGCAGCACCGCGTCATCAATCAGGAAGTAGTCGAGTCTACTCTGTGACCCATGACGGTGGGAGTAGAAAGTGTAGTCCCTTTCATCAGAATGCATATACCTCCACACATCATGCAAACCATGCGTAGAGGCCACCAGCCCCAGCTCCGACCGGTATATCGATGGCTTCGAGCAGTCCAGTTGTTTATTCATCGGGATATTAAAATCTCCTGCTATGATTTTACCCCCCTGTGCCACAGAAGACACCCTGGGCAAAACCGACCTCAGGAACCTTATCTGACCAACATTCGGTCCATAAATCGAGGCTAGAGTAAAGGGTTTGTCGTTAATGAGACATACTACAATCATATATCTGCCCTCCGGTCGAGACCTCTTTAATCAACTTAAATGTGACCGATCTGTGGATCAGAATGGCCACCCCAGCTTTTTTCGCCACCCCCCCTGCAAGAAACTGCGTTGGGTAGAGAGTTGAGGCCAGTCTAGGATGATCTTTCTCCAACAGATGGGTCTCCTGCAAAAAAACCACTTCATGTTGTGTCTTTTTCAAATGTTGCCAAAGAATCGTACGCTTACAAGGCGTGTTAAGGCCATTCACATTCAATGAACTCATTGATATACTCATATTTGTTAAATATCTGGATCTTAGAGTAGCCTAGAGACTTACCAAATCAGATAAGCTACCAATATCCACTAAGCTGGAAACTGTACCGCTGCAAAAAAAATTATGTCGCAAATTCAAAGATCAGGAAAGGGAAGGAAAGACGAGGGTAGGACCTGAGTGTAGGGGTAAGGAAAGAGAAGAGTGAATAGAGTCAACCAAACGAAAAAGAAAAAGCACAGATGGAAAAATATATCAATACGTAAAAAACAATAACAATAAACCAGACACCCTCCTGCGCACAGGACGGGGCTGGTATGGGGGAATTGTATGTGAGCCCAAGGCAGCCACCACGGTGGTATTGTGGCGCCCTACTCACACACCCACGGCCTAAACAACCGGAAGCTTAGGCCTGAAAAACACCACAACCGGCACTCTAGAGACCCATAGTGTCTGTATAAGATCAGTCCTCAGCCCCCTGAGAGTTGTGCGGGCTGTCTGCATTTCTTTGTTGGTTCTTGGTAGCTGTTGAAGGTGAGGCAGGGGAACGCTGAAGATTCCACACTCCAATTGCCGTCTTGAGCTTGGAGGGTGATGTAAAGACATGTCTGTTGCCCTTGTATCTAAACATCACGTTAACTGGGGAGCCCCATGAATACTGTATGCCCCGTTCACGGAGTATTTTGCACTGCGGGGCAAATTCTCTGCGTCGCGCTAAAGTTCCTTGGCATAAGTCAGGGTATGTTTGCCATCCTTTATAAGTCCCAGTGTCCTGAGGATGTTGTCTCATCATGTGTATAACCAAGTCTCTCGGTCTGGGAGAGTTTAGACACACCAGCACATCCCTGGGTAAATCCTGCCTGATGTTATGGGGTTTTGGCAGTCTATAGGCTTTGTCAGGGATAAGTTCCGTGGCAGAAACATCCGGTAGCAAAAAGCAGAGAAAAGTGTGTACTATGTCTTTAATATCCTCCTCACCATCAGCCTCTGGGATACCTCTGATCTTTAAGTTATTTCTCCTCAGCTTATCTTCCAAATCCCAGGAAACAGCTCTTAGATCTTTAATGTCTTGCTCCACACCCTGGTAGCTATCAGCGAGCTCATTATGAGCTGTGGCAAACTCCGCCATTTTAGATTCTAGATGATGAGTGCGCTCCCCCATGGCAGCCATGTCCTCCCTGAGCTCCCTAATACTGTCCTTTATGTCCGTCTTAATGGATCTATGCAGGGATTCAAGCAGGCCCCTCAGAGCACCCATCGTGACTGGGTGTTATTGTCATCCCCCTCTCCTCCTGCTCTCGGGCTCTTAGAGACCCGGTCTGAGTGAGGGGAGCGCGCCACTGAAGATGGAGCCGCCGCCATTTTAGGTCGGGCTGCCACAGCTGGGCTTGCAGAGAAAAAGTCTGTTACCTTGGGAGGCCGCTCCTTGCTCCGGAGCGATTGTCTTGGCATGGCCGCGTTCCTCACAGTGAGCTGCAGTAGTGCCTCTATCCGGGAGCCGCTATGGGGGCTAGAAGCGGGTAATATTGCCGTTTATCCAGGCTCTGGTGCCGGAGCTCCGGTCTCACGCGTCCTGCATGTGCTGCGTCAGGACACGCCCCCCGTTTGTGCTTATTATTCATCCATATACTTATTAATGTCACATACATCTAATTATGATAACCACTTCACTATTTACTATATTCTTTCATTGGATTTCTCCTGGCACACATGTCTATTATAATTACTTCTTGATCTTTATTAGTCACTAGCTGTGAGCCCGATGCGATTGCATCGGGATTCTAGAATCTGTGTATAGTTTATTAAGAGTTTAAAATAATAATCCAATTGTTCCATGATATCTTTCCATTAACTACATATGTTTGTATGGTGGATATCAACGTGGGTCCGCCGCTTTGTCTGTGCCGATGTCTGTAGCTGGGCGAAGACCTTCGGTCTTCGCCCAGCTACCTTGGGACTCCTGGCGGGGTTCAGGGGCGAGCAATGGCCACTGCGCGGGCATTGCTTGCGGTGCAGGGTGCAAGGCCGAGCAATGGCCGCTTCGCGGGCATAGCTCGGCGGGGTGTACGTGGGGCTTCTGGCGGGGTTCAGGGCCGAGCAGCGGGCATTGCGGCCGCGAGCAATGGCCGCTTCGCGGGCATTGCTCGGGCTGCTGCAACGACTCGCAACGTCCGCTTCGCGGGCATTGCGAGTGAGTCGCGTGGACGCTGTGCGCCCAAGAACAAAGCCACGGAAGTAGCGGCGTTTGCGACCGAAGTCGCTACGGCAATTATATAATAGGTGGAAGACAATGTGTTCTCCATTATATTATACTAGCTGGGTGCCCGATGCACATGCATCGGGATTCTAGCAGAGCGAGTCTCTGACTCGCAATGGCCGCTTCGCGGCCAATGCTTCGCGCTGCTAAGGCGACTCGCCATGCCCACTGCGCGGGCATAGCGAGTCGCCTTAGAACTGCTCGCAATGGCCGCTGCGCGGCCAATGCTTCGGGCGTATCCACATGACCACGCTGACTCGCAGTGTGAGCGGACTCAAAAGGGGCAAAAAACCCATTCGTGATTATATAATAGATAGAAGCAATGTGTGGTCCATTATATATATGGAAGGCAATGTGTGGTCCATTATATTATATGGAAGACAATGTGTGGCCCATTATATTATATGGAAGGCAATGTGTGGTCCATTATATTATATGGAAGACAATGTGTGGCCCATTATATTATATGGAAGGCAATGTGTTCTCCATTATATAGAAGGCAATGTGTAGTCCATTATATTATATAGAAGGCAATGTGTTCTCCGTTATATTATATAGAAGGCAATGTGTGGTCCGTTATATTATATGGAAGGGAATGTGTGCCCCATTATATTGTATGGAACTTAGGGAATGTGTTCTCCGTTATATTATATAGAAGGTAATGTGTGGTCCATTATATTATAAGGAAGGCAATGCGTGGTCCATTATATTATATGGAAGGCAATGTGTGCCCCATTATATTGTATAGAAGGCAATGTGTGGTCCATCTAAGATATAATTCCCGGAGGGATTTGTGACGTCACATCCGTCACTTTGTCCCAACGTCCGGAGAGAGAGAGAGAGACATAGATAGAGAGAGAGAGAGACATAGATAGATAGATAGATAGATATAGATAGATACATAGGTAGATATAGATATAGATAGATACATAGATAGATAGATAGATAGATAGATAGAAAAAATTGTGAGCAGCGATTCTTTTGTTAGCATATGCTCAGTGCTTAGCAGTCCTTTAGTGTGGTAATCAACCACCAACTCAAGACAACAAAAGTAAAAAAGGCTGCAGCACACAAATTTAAGATGATTTCAGCCTTTATTGGCTTCCAATGGCATTGGATCAGCGACGTTTCGGTCAGATATTGACCTTCTTCCAGCCCTGTCCAGGCTGGAAGAAGGTCAATATCTGACCGAAACGTCGCTGATCCAATGCCATTGGAAGCCAATAAAGGCTGAAATCATCTTAAATTTATGTGCTGCGGCCTTTTTTACTTTTGTTAGATAGATAGATAGATAGATATAGATAGATATAGATAGATATAGATATAGATAGATAGATATAGATGGATAGATAGATATAGATAGAGCATAGCGCCTCACTTCCCATTGAGATATAATGGAGGATTTTGAGTTTCAAATTTACCGCTGTAAGTGAGGCGCTATGCTCATTGGTCGCTGTGTACTGGCGCCGACCAATGAGCATAGCGCCTCACTTCCCATTGAGATATAATGGAGGACTTTGACTTTCAAATTTACCGCTGTAAGTGAGGCGCTATGCTCATTGGTCGCTGTGTGCTGGCGCCGACCAATGAGCATAGCGCCTCACTTCCCATTGAGATATAATGGAGGACTTTGACTTTCAAATTTACTGCTGTAAGTGAGGCGCTATGCTCATTGGTCGCTGTGTGCTGGCGCCGAACAATGAGCATAGCGCCTCACTTCCCATTGAGATACATAGCGGTGTTTAGAGCTGTGCATGGCCGGGCCCTTGGTTCTATTTTCGGCCACGGCTCTCGTCGGTCGTCGCCGGGGCGGGAGACTCGCAATGGCCGCTTCGCCCCTGCAACGGCTCGCAATGGCCGCCTAGCGGCCATTGCTCGCGCCCCTGCAACGACTCGCAATGCCCGCTTCGCGGGCAATGCTTCGTGGGTCGCGTGGCTGCTGGGCAGCCACATCCACGACGACGGAAGTGACGCCGAAACTTACGGAAGTGCGTTAGGGGAATTATATATTAGATAACTGTATTGAGCTGCACCAGAAGCCATTACCTCGTGGATGTGTGTGTGTTACACTGTGTATTGCAGGCAGTGATTCCAGGCATGCTCAGTCTGATTGTTTATGTGTTTCCTTAGTTACTAGAACCTGGTTTACGGCTGCCTCTGCTATTATCAGTGTCTGCACTCTGGCTCTCTCCTCATGTCTCCTTATGGCTATTGTGTTCATTGTTGCCCTGGAGACTAGGGGCCGGCCCTAGACGTATTTTCAATGCAGCTACTTGTATCAGAATGCCTGCTTACATATACTAAAGTGCTGTGTGCTCAATTTATTAAAAAAGGGGTTCTTTTAAAGTGCTTAGTGCTTTATTGCTCTGTATTTAAAAGTGACAATCAACTTTGTGGTATTTCTGTAAATATCTTTGGTTTAAATAATTCTTAACCCTTTATAGGGCATTTTTAGTATTATTCCAGGATCCCATTGATTAAAGGGGATTTTTTACCCGGCAATACATTACTTTTCCATTTATTTACAATATATTACCACCTTCCATTATGCCTTAAAATAATTTTGTAAAAAAAAATGTTTTGTGCTATTTTTCGTGATATTATATATGTATCTTATCTTGTAAGTGTACTTTTACTATATTCTATGCGAGATTTGCACAGCCATTTCAAGGAAAGGATCCAGGTACCTTGCTGTATACCATGGAGGATGAGGAGCGTATCCTACGAGGAGTTGAGGAGGAGGTCGAGTTCCTGAGTGTACCATCACTAAACAATCTAAAGCGCAAGTATGAAAATGGACATAAAGTAACCTCTCTTGAATTACATTTAATAATGTTGGGGCAATATTACAAAAATAAGAGGATCCCAAGAGGATTGAGATCAAATATAAGACCAACGTTATTTATGGGGAATGATGTGTATTGCCAAAAATTTACAGTTGCATCTAACAAATATGCATTTGATGTCATGCTCATTAATATGGAATACTTGCAGGAAGAAATAGAAAAACAAAACAAGATAATGCAGAGCTTGACAGAGCGATTAAAGGATTGTTAAAAAGTGATGAGTACTTAAAGTTTAAAGAGGTAATCTCCACTAAGGTGGATAAGATGAAAAAAGAATTAGAAGAAACCAAACGTCAAAAGTGGGCACACGACACCGAAGATTATAAATCTGGACTAATATATGGTTGGCAAAATACCAATTCCACTACATGGGATAAAAGAGGTCAATATGGGAGGAAAAAACCAATAAGTGACTATGTAAGATCTGTATATAAACATTATTTTTACCCTATTAGAAAAAACCAGAACAACAGAGGACGACGAGGAGGGCACCGCCATAACAAGAAGAAAGAACAAAGAAAAGGGGAAGACACAGAACCAACGACAAACACGACGCAAGGAACAAATCTAGTGGTGAATATATCTAACACTCCACTCACAGATGAGCATTTTGGAAAAAGGGTTAAACTTTAATGTGGCAGGACATGTTGACTGGTTTGAAGTAGAAAAAGATATGCACAAGTTTTTTAGAAACATCAGATTAAAGAAATGGTTTTGTAATAAAGAAACTACACCAAGTATAAGAGATAGTGAGATCAATTTGAGAGACTTACAATTATATAAAAAAAGTGCATTCACACTACAGGACACAGGGCATGCGATAGAGGCTTTTGTGGGAGGTGTTAAAAGGGACATAGAAAACTTGAGGTTGAAGTCATCAGAGGGATTCAAACACCCCAACATAACAAAAGAGGAACATAATGCATTGAAAGAATTAGCACAGAATAGTGAATTGGTAATCAAGCCCGCTGATAAAGGGGGAGCAGTGGTGGTAATGAGTAGGATTCAATATGTACAAGAGGCTAGGAAACAATTACAAGATGTAGAGGTTTATCAGGAATTGAATTATGATCCGAAATTTGAAATTCAGGACCTATTTAAAAAAGTATTGGATGAAGCAAAACTTGAAGGGTTGATTAATCAAGATCTGTATGAGTATTTAATAGTAAAACATCCAAAAACTCCAGTGCTATACTTGGTCCCAAAAATCCATAAATCGTTACCTCAACCCCCTTCTAGGCCAATAGTAGCGGGCATAGATTAAATTTTTAACAACGTTGGTATTCTATTAGATAGAGTTATGGCACCAATAGCCAAAAAGGCAACCTCGTATGTAAGAGACACTGGCCATTTCTTGGAGATACTCAAAGAGACAAAAGTAGAGAGAGAGGACATCTTGGTCTCATTTGATGTCACTGCATTATATACCTCCATACAACATCAAAGAGGTATATTAGCAGTGGAAAGAAAATTAAACCACACTGACTATACCCCTGAATGCGTAAAGCTTATCATAGCGTTGTTAAAAATATGTTTGAAGGAGAACAATTTTTTGTTTGAGGATAAATTTTACAAACAAATGATGGGAGTGGCCATGGGAGTACACACGGCGTGCTCATACGCAAATGTTGTTATGACTGTGTTAGAGGAGGATTGCGTATATGTATCGGACCACTTTGGTAAGGTGGCGCAGTGGAACCGATACATAGATGACGTCTTTGTTCTATGGAGGGGTACAGAAATGGAACTGAATGACTTCCACAATTATTTAAATGAGATAGACCCCACCATAAAATTTACAGTGGTACAGTCCAAAACCTCATTACAATTCCTGGATCTGAATGTACACTTGATAAGTGGAAAAATTGAAACCACGCTTCATGTAAAGGATACGGATAAGAACAAGTTACTCCATTACAAAAGCCAGCACCCAAAAAATGTAAAAAAAAGCCATACCCCTTGGACAAATTAAAAGAGTGCAGAGAATAGTGAGTAATGAGGAGAAGAGCGAGCTAACAGTTAATGAATTGTTGGAGAAATTTGAAAGTAGGGGTACCCTAAAAAAATCTTAAGACAGCAAAAAGAAAAAGCATAACGGGAAGTTACTAATAAGCCAGGTAAAAAAAGTGAGAAAAGAGTCCCATTGATTATGACCTACGGTGAAGAATCGGATGACATTAAAAAAATTGTCTATAGACATTGGACAACCTTGAGCAACTCCAACCCAGAAGTAGAGGAGTTTAGGAATTTACCATTGGTAGCATATAGGAAGGGTAAAAGCTTAAAAAAACAATTGACCAGAGCAGATATTGGGAGTGCCAGGAAAGATATTCAATCAACCATAACAGGAAAGAGAAGAGTAGGGTGTTACCCATGTGTTGGTTGTGTAACATGCCCACAGATTATTAAAGTAGATGGTTTTATACATAACAGAACAGGAGTACATTATAAGATAAATCACTTTTTAACATGTGCATCAGATCATGTGGTATGCTTGTTAGAATGCCCATGTGGCCTGCACTATGTTGGCAAAACCTCGCTGGAATTTAAGGCGAGGATGAGCCAACATAGGTACAGTATCAAAGAGAAAATATTAAACTTGCCAGTCTCTAAACATTGGGTAGACGCCAAACATAAACAGAAAGATCTAAAAGGGAGAATTATTGATGCTGTACCTAGAATGAGAAGAGGAGGAGATAGGGTGAAAATCCTTAAAGAAAAAGAGTTGCGATGGATAAAAACACTAGGCACTTTAAAGCCAATGGGGCTAAATGTTGAATATAAGCTCAATGTTGTACTCTAGGTTATTGCCCCAAGTCCTCGGTATACATCAAGTCACTGTTTGTCAAGCACATAATTTAAATTGTTGGTTTTAATTGATTGTTTTTTCATTGCAGAAAAGAAGAACACTGAATTGGAAGCTTTTGGCACACAACATAATAAAATATGCACTGTAATGTATGTTGGTAACCAAAAATTGCTATATTTGATTTTTCTGTAACATTATGTTTATTTATTTTTTTTGTAAAAATTGGGTTTGTTATGCCTAAAATAACAACTGCACATTAGCCATGCCTATAATATAGTAAAAGTACACTTACAAGATAAGATACATATATAATATCACGAAAAATAGCACAAAAAATTTTTTTTTTTTTTTTTTATTATTTTTAAGTCATAATGGAAGGTGGTAATATATTGTAAATAAAAGGAAAAGTAATGTATTGCCGGGTAAAAAATCCCCTTTAATCAATGGGATCCTGGAATAATACTAAAAATGCCCTATAAAGGGTTAAGAATTATTTAAATCAAAGATATTTACAGAAATACCACAAAGTTGATAGTCACTTTTAAATACAGAGCAATAAAGCACTAAGCACTTTAAAAGAACCAGTTAGCAGCCGTAAACCAGGTTCTAGTAACTAAAGGTGGGGTCACACGTGGCAATTCTGGCCGGCGATGTCGGAAGCGATGTGCAGGTACACGCTCGCTTCCGACATCGCAGGCCAGATGTCACACGGCATGACGTTGCCGGTGACGTGGCGGCAATGTGGGCGGAGCCGTCGCTCGCTGGGCTGGGCTCAGCCCAGCGAGCGATCCTCTGCAACACTGCGATATAGGCTGGATCGCACCGCCAACAGTGTCAGACGGCGTGATCCAGCTTAATCGCTGTTCACTGGTTGACAGGTTTATGAACATGTTCATAAACCTGTCAACCTGCGACCAGCGATAATTTGCAGTTGCGTCGCGCTGTCACACAGCGTTACGCACTTGTGATATCGCCCGCGTCATCGCTGTTACGTCACTTTTCGGTGACCCCACCTTAAGGAAACACATAAACAATCAGACTGAGCATGCCTAGAATCACTGCCTGCAATACACAGTGTAACACACACACACATCCACGAGGTAATGGCTTCTGGTGCAGCTCAATACAGGTATGACTAATAAAGATCAAGAAGTAATTATAATAGACATGTGTGCCAGGGGAAATCCAATTAAAGAATATAGTAAACAGTGAAGTGGTTATCATAATTAGATGTATGTGACATTAATAAGTATATGTATGAATAATAAGCACAAACAATGGTGTAATATAAATGAAAAAAATGATATGTGTAATAATATAAATGTCAAAATAACATAATTGATGTATCAAATGATGTAATAAGGAAATGTGTATAAAAACTGTGGCCTGTCAGCCTGTGATTGCTGGATGAAGGGCGCTTGTGCCCGATACATTGCCCTATGGTACCTGTGGCCGTAATAAAGGCATAAGATACATCTAATGATGGAGTGCTGCAGCATTTTTTCAAGTATATATATGAACCTATCTATCTATATGTACAGAACACACCTTGAGATGGAGATGTGTGTGAACAGCCATCTCACCCGTCTCTCAGGTGTTTACAAAAACCTCTCCCAGTGAAAAAAGAAATGTATATTTCTCAGCACCTATAGTGCTGGAGCTTAAGATTGTGGTTCATATCACCAAATCGATAAATTTGGATGATACAAATCTAACATCTTTTACTAAATGTGTGTTCATATCTACTATATAATTGCCTAATTCTGTCTGAGGCTGAAATCGCACGCCAGGTCGCCAGTGTTCATTGGTCACTGCCAGCCGCAGCAACCAATGAGCGCAGCATAGGCAAAACAGCCACACGCATTCAAAACCTGGCGACGGCAACGCATTAGCGAGGTAGGATTGCTGTGACAGCGCTACACTCACATAGTGGGCGGGAAAGCTGACTTCACTGTCGCCTTTCTCGCCCTGTTATTTGAAATGAACAGATGATCTCCACTACTACACCCCCTGTTTTAACCCCGTCTCCAGCGGCCTTTCATTACGGAACGTCATTGCAGCAAGAAAAAAAAGAGGAGGAAGAGGAACAATGTCGGGGTGAGTGGAGCCTCCTCCATCCTGCTATTCACCCCTAACTACCCCTGCTCACCCCTCTCACCCCACACTGCCCCCACAGAACCCACACTGCCCCCACACTACCGCCACTGAACCCACGCTGAAACCCTCTCACTCCACACTGCGCACTGAACCTACAATGCTTCCACTGAACCCCACTCTCACCCGCTCCCAGTCACACCCAGTCACCTCCGCTCAGCACTCAGTCACCTGTCTCAACATCCACTCACCCATCTCAGCATCCACTCCCCCTGTCTCAGCACCAAGTCACCCCCGCTTAGCACCCACGCACCCCTGCTCAGCACCCACTCACCCTCGCTCAGCACCCACTCACCTGCTCAGCACACAGTCACCCCCGCTCAGCATCCACTCACCCATCTCAGCATCCAGTCACCCCAACTGAGCACCCACTCACCCCCACTCAGAACTTACTCACTCTGTTCAGCACCTAGTCACCCATCTCAGCACCCAGTCACCCCCACTCAGCACCCAGTCACCCCTCTCAGCACCCAGTCACCCGTCTCAGTACCAATTCACCCGCTCAGCACCCATTCACCCCCGCTCAGCACCCACTCACCCCCACTCAGCACCCAGTAACCCTCGCCCAGCACCCACTCACCCCAGCTCAACTCCGCTGTACACCAACACCGCTGTACACCAACAGCACTGAACACCAACACTGCTGTACACCAACACTGATGCACACCGACACCACGCACACCAAACATGAACCACATGCTGCACACCGACACCCTGACCCCGACACTGGTGTACACTAACACCGCTGAACACAGACAGTGCTGTACACTACACTGCTGTACACGACATGCTGTACACTGACACTGCTGCAGACTGACACGCTGCAGACTGACACTGCTGTCAGACTGACACTGCTGCAGACTGACACTGCTGCAGACTGACACTGCTGCAGACTGACACTGCTGCAGACTGACACTGCTGCAAGCGACACTGCTGCAGACGACACTGCTGCACAATGACACGCTGCACAACACGTGCACACACACTGCTGCACGCACACGCTGCACACGACACCGCTGCCCAACACACACCACCGTCACCGCTGCCACCAACAGCGCTGCACATCGGCATCGCTGTACACAGACACTGCTGCACACCGACACTGCTGCACAATGACACTACTGCCCACCGACACCGCTGCCTACCGCCACTGCTGTACACCGCCACCGGTGCAGACCGACACTGCTGTACACTGATACTGCTGTACACCAACACTGCTGTACACCGACAGCGCTGTACACCAACACCGCTGCACACCGACACCGCTGCACGCCAACACCGCTGCGGCCACGACCAATCAGCTATATACTGGCGCGGGTTTATACCCAGCTTCGCATTGCATTATTCTTACATCTTCATAAATAAACTACTGTACATACATATTCTAGAATACCCGATGCGTTCGAATCGGGCCACCATCTAGTATATATATATATATATATATATATACTATGAACTGTCTAAATAAAGGATTTAAGATGTAAAACTAAAAACTACCGTATATATGTTACGTGGCTATTTCCTAATTAAGTACTTGAAATCTATATATCTATGGCTAAACTAATATTTTTTTGTTTTTTTTGTCTTATATATCTATGACTAAAAGCCACTTGGTGGCTGAAACGTCGCAGGTCGCCCTGTAGGCCGGATTAAAGGCAATTGAAGATCTGATTTGGAGTGCTGCTGTCGTTTTTCGTGTGATATATTCAGCAAGGATTGGATTGCTTGACAGATTTGCACCCAGTTTGGTGCTGCTCAAAGTTTTCTATTAATATGGCTAAACTAATATTTTTTTGTCTTATATATCTATGACTAAACTAATTTTTTTTTTATATATATATATATATATAATATATACTATTAGTAAACTAAATATATCTATGAGTAAAGTAAAAAAAAAAATTAAAATAAAACATTTTTATACACAATATTTTGTGTAAAAACTTTGGGACTATCAGGCACTAATTGTCCTTGAAGTGGTGTATTGACTACTTTGACCCTGGCATTGCAACGCTGTTTGACTCTGGAAAATGCAACATAGAGTTGACCATGGGCAAATGTTGGTTCTGGTAGATATATTCCAACTCGATTAAGGGTCTGCCCTTGTGATTTATTAATGGTCATTGCAAATGCTGGCTAATCGGAAATTGTCTACGTCGTAATTTGAAAGGTAATCCAGTCTCTGATGGGCACAAATCAATTCGTGGATGAATACCACATTTCCTGCTGCTGAGCCACAAATTACTTTAGCTTGTATGATATTGGCATGTAACGCAGTGACAATCAGCCGAGTACCATTGCAGAGACCTTTCTTGGTGTTGATGTTTCGTAATAACATGACAATGGTGCCAACTTTAAGTTTTAGTCGATGTGAAGGCATTCCAGTTGGTGTTAGTGAATTTAAAAATTCCACTGGCTATTGGTCGAGGTCATCAGCTTAATCAGGATCGATGGAATCAGCACTGATATATTCACTATAGTCACCTGGTAAGCGATCTATGACGTTAGAATTGACTTTCTCAACGTCTTCATTTTTTGGACATAAAATAGCATGAGAAGCAGCAATATTTATGCTCTCGGTGTCATTCACATCAATAGAAAGTTTATCTCCAAAAATATCAGTGATTAAACAGCCAGTGCACACCATGTCTGGAGGAATTTCAAAGACATCGTCTCCAAGGTTATCTTCATTTGACAGCTGTCCATTTCCCAGTCGAAGCAATGAACTGCTGTATTCAGGATCAATGAAGCGCATGTTGTTGATAAGCGGCAGTCGAGCAAAAAGTTGCCATGTTTGTGAATATTTAATACAGCTCTCTACAATATCTGTTCTAGATCCATGAGCAATAACAGGAAGACATTGTCTAAAGTCTCCTCCAAGAACAATAACTTTTCCTCCAAATGGTGTTTTCTCTTTCTTAGCCACATTCGTTGTCATGATGTCTCGTAAAAGTCTATCGATGACATTCAAGGCATATTTAGATAGCATTGTGCACTCCTCAATAATAAAAAGTTTCGTATTATGCAAATGCTTAGCTGCATCGGTATCATTTTTAATCCTGGAAACAGATGTTTCATTCACAGGTATTGGAATGCCATAGAGAGAATGTATTGTTTGTCCCCCTTGTAGTAAATTAGCCGTAATTCCTGTAGTGGCAGCAGGTGATACAATGTTTCCTTGTCCCCTTAGAAGATGTAGGAGGAGATGATATAGATAGGTTTTTCCACTACCACCAGGACCGTCAAGGAAAAAGCACTTGAATGTTACATTGTCTTGTAAAACCTGATTAATGGTATCATAGGCCAAACGTTGTTCCTCATTGAGAGTAGCTTTCATGTCAGCAGCTATTCTTAGCTCATAATCCTTATCATACTGCGGGAGCAGTTGTGGTTTCTTAGCTGGGCGTGGTAAATTGAAATCAGTATAACTTTTCCCATGAACTTTTAGAACATCTTGGACATCTGTCATAGCATATCCTTCACAATTTATACAGTCTTCAATGTTGAAGTGGTATGCACGGCAGTAGTCTTGTACAAAGTGTTCTTTAAATTCATCCCACAACTCAAGAGGATTAGCTGGAGGGCCAAATATACAGATATAGGCAAAGAGGTCACGAAGCTGTGCAGGCATATTAAGAATACAGGCATCAAGTAAGGTATTTCTCCAGACACTATCATCGAATAGTAATCCAAGTGCTAATGCTGCTTCTTTGAAGGTTAGATGTATGACTCCATTGACAGTTTTAAGACTCTCAAAACTGGTTGCACCTTTCACATGCAATAACAACAACCGTAAATAGTAGCGTTCCTGGTCTTTGAGACTTACAGTATACATTCTGCCAATAATAGAGCTACCTGATCGTTTTCTTTTTTCCCAAGATCCTTGTTGCCAAACATACCTTTCAGGAATTTCGCGGTAAAAATACTTATGAGCATGTTGGTCGTCCTTATTAAGATTTAACGTAGGCCATAAGTGTAGAATTGGTATGAAGCTTTTGTTTGATGTTTGGAATGGAGTCATCCTCATGAAAATAGAGTTGTTGAGAATGAGGCAGATGGACGGCAAGGCGAATTATGCTATGAGATTGCTTATGCATAGGATAAGCAAAGGATTCTCCAAGCTGCCTCTGGTGCACTAACATATCTTGAATCCATGAATTTAAAGGAAAATATTTTTATACACTATATATTTTTAGTGAAAACTAAAACTAACGACTATATATCTTAAATTACTATTTTATATCTAATAACTAATTATAATGACTTTATCTATAACTAAGCTAATTTTGTTGGCATTTTTTTTTCTATTCCTATACATCTATGGTTAAACTAATTTTTGTATAATTTTTTTTTTTCTATTACTATACATCTATGGCTAAACTAATGTATTCAAATATTTGTCTTTAATTAGAAATTACATATGTATCTAAAGAATTTAAAGTAAAATATTTTTATAGACTATATTTGTAGTGAAAACGAACACTAACGAATATATTTCTTAAATAACTATTTTATATCTAATAACGAATTGTAATGTCTTTATCTATAACTTAACTGTTTTTTTTGGTATGTTTGTTTTTTTCTATTCCTATACATCTATGGCTAAACTAATTTTTTTTTTTTTTTTTTTTCCTATGCATGTTTGACTAAACTAATTTATTGTAATATTTTTGTTTAATTAGAAAGTAACTATGTATTTAAATCTAATATGTATCTAAAGAATTTAAAATAAAATATTATTGTAGAGAATATTTGTCGTAAAGAGTTTTTCACTATTGGACAGCAATTTGCCTTGAATGGGTGTATCCAGCGCTTTCACCTTAACATTGCATCGTGTTTTCACTCGTGAAAAAGCCACATATAACTGTCCATGTCCAAAAACGGGTTCTGGCGAAAAAAATCCCTACTTTCTCCAGTTTTTGGCCTTGGGATTTGTTGATGGTCATGGCAAAAGCAGGCTTCACGGGAAATTGTCGACGTCTTAACTTGAAAGATAAGGCAGTGTCTGATGGAGATAAATCAATCCTTGGAATAAACACCACATTTCCTTCTGCAGACCCAATAATGACTTTTGCTTGAATCATATTGGCAAACAAAGTGATGACAATGAAGCAAGTCCCATTTCAAAGACCTTTTCTGCTGTTAAAGTTGCGCAATAGCATGACAATGGTGCCGATTTGTAATTAGAGGCGATGAGAAGGCATTTCCGTTGGTGTGAATGATTTTAAAAATTCCACTGTATATTGGTCTGGATCTTCAGTCTCATCAGGATCAATGGAATCATCACTAATGTATTCAGTGTATTCACCAGCAATGCAATCCATAACCTTAGAGTTCACCATATCCACATGGTCATTTTTAGGACAAAGAATGGCATGTGATGCAGCAATCTGAATGCTTTCATTGTTATGTACATCAATGAGAATGTTTTCACCAAATATAGCAAGTATGAGTGAGCCAGTGCAGATCATGTCTTGTGGGATTTCAATGATATCATCTCCAAGGTTGAAATCATTGGACAATTCACCATTTCCCAGTTGAAGTAACCAACTGCTATAATCAGGATCAATGGAACGCATGTTGTTGAAGAGTGGCAATTGAGTGAAAAGCTGCCATTGTCGTGAGTATTTAATACAACTCTCTATAATGTCAGTTCTTGTACCATGGGGATGATAGGCAGACACTGTCGAAAGTCTCCTCCCAGAACAATGACTTTCCCTCCAAAAGGTGTTGTATTTTTCTTGGAGATATCTGTTGTCATGACATCCCGTAAAAGTTGATCTATCACATGCAATGCATATTTAGATAACAGAGTGGACTCGTCAATAATGAAAAGTTTGGTACTTTTCAAATGTTGTGCAGCATCTGTATCATTTTTAATTCTGGAAACGGATGTTTCATTTATTGGAATTGGTATTCTGTAAAGCGAATGGATGGTTCTTCCTCCTTGCAGTAAGTTAGCTGCAATCCCTGTACTGGCTGCAGGTGAAACAATTTCGCCTTCTCCTCTTAGTTCATGAATTAATAAATCATACAGATATGTTTTCCCACTGCCACCTGGACCGTCAATGAAAAAGCACTTAGGTTGTAGACTTCTATCATGTAAAGCTTGATTGATAGCATCATAGGCCAAAAGTTGTTGGTCATTTAAAGTAGCTTTCATTTCCCGAGCTCTTCTTAACTCATCATCCTTGTTGTATTGTGGAGCGATGTGTGGCTTTCTTTTTGGTCGTGGTAGATTAAAATCAGTAAAAGTTTTGGCATGAAATTTTAGAACATTTTGGACATCTGTCATTGCATATCCTTCACAATCCTCACACTCCTCAGTGTTGGAGTGGTATGCATGGCAGTAGTCTTGGATAAAGTCTTGTTTATATTCTTGCCACAACTCCAATGGATGAGCTGGAGGACCAAAAATACATATATATGCAAACATATCACGAAGCTGTGCAGGCATGTTGAGAACACAGGCATCCAATAAAGTATTTCTCCAAACAGTGTCATCGAAGAGCAATCCAAGGGCTAATGCTGCCTCTTTAAAAGTTGGGTATGTGACTTCATTAACAGTCTTAATGTTGTCAAAACTTGTTGCTCCTTTGACATGCAGTAACAACAACCTTAAATAGTACCGTTCTTGTTCTTTCATACTGACAGTATACATTCTTCCAATCACTGAAGAACCTCCTCGCTTTCTAATTTCCCATTCACCTTGTTTCCAAACATAGTGCTCTGGAATTTGGCGGTAGAAGTAATCCTGAGCATGTGGGTCATTCTCATTCAGCTCAAAGTAGGCCATAAGAGTGGATTTTCTGTGCATTGTGTAACTGATGTTTTCAACAGAGTCATCCTCATGAAAATAAAGCGGTTGAGAATGAGGGAGATGTACGGCAAGGCGAATAATGGAGTGCGATTGTCTATGCATCGGGTAAGCAAATATTCGCCAAGCTGCCTCCGGTGCACTCGCGTATCTTGAATCCATGAATTGATGTGTTTCATCATGTTGGATGTTCGTCTGGCAAATTTCAAGATTGGCTTTATCATGTCCTTTATACACGTACTTAAATAAATATTTCACACTTTGAATGGAACCACAAACTTCGACATTAATATGGCACTTATATTTTAATAATAGGAAAGGATTGTATGGCACTACCCAAGAATTATTAATCATCTTGGAATGGTGTTCAAATGAAGGACCCATGGATCTGCGATAAGTAGGATAGGCATCCTTAGCAATGATGGTAGATAGTTGTAAATCTTTTGGGAAACCTTTCGTACACTTTCCATTATCCATACAGGGAGAGTTGGGGTTGTGTTCTCCACAGGGACCATGTATCATGTGTTGCATAACAATTTTATGGAGCTGAGGGTAGTCGGTAGGATGAGGAATTTCTGTCCAGACGGTATTGTCTACGTCCTCCTTAGTTCTTAATTTGGAGTTGCTGTCTAGAATAATTAAAATGTGAGCATGTGGAAGGCCACGTTTTTGAAATTCAATTACATGAACCATAGCGCAAACTTTCCCAAATAATCCGTTGTGAATGTCTTTTAAGAGTGCTTCCAGTTTTATTTTGAAAACACGTGCCACCAAATCAGGTCTGTGTTCCACACGCTGGCAAGGTTCCAAATTCTGAGTAATCTCACTCCATTTCGGATTACAGGTCATGGTGATGAATAGATCAGGGTGACCATATTTAGTCACAATAGCCATGGCATCCTGGTACCGCTGCTGCATATTCCTGGGACTGCCTTCAAACGAAGATGGTAAAATGACCATTTTTCCAATGGGGATGCCCTTCTCAATGGATTTTTTCTGGAGATGTTCCTGGAGTACGCAATAATCCTCTACTTTCAAATCCTTTTGGTGTTGACGGATATAATTTAGGCGATTAGCCTCGATTTTCACCTAAGCACCCACTAAGTACTGCTGAGTGAGTTTGCCACCATTCAGGATTGGATTAAACTGATTAAGGACAGACAGCACATAGCAATAATATTGTAGTTGTGTAATCCTGCATGGACTTTGCCCTTGATGTTTGAGTCCATCTTGCCAGCCCTGGTCTCCGTAAGGGAAAAATAAAGGATAGAGTAAAGTATCTAAATTACTGTGTAGAATGCTGACCTGTTGTGTTCTTGGCGCCAAAGAATTTTTGGGGTCAGGTTTTAAATGTATTAAAATATCACGATGGAATGGTGGCTCTCCATTGTCATTTTCAAATACGACAGCACCTTCATTGACAGTTGGATTATTATATCGGCGAGGGTCTTGATTTCGATCTTGTTTAAGGGCCATGATGATATTTGGCATGAGAGTGCCATTAGCTTCAGCTTTAAGATGTTCTTCATGTTCCACATCCCGTAACATTTTGTAAGCAGCAACAAAGGGATTCACATTGTCTAATTGAAGAGCAATTATACTCATCAAAGTGGGATGACATTTTTGATTTTGTTGACAGTTTAAACGTTGTTCATTCGCAGTATCGGTATCCAAAATATACAGTTGGGCATAAGCTGGAACTTGATCATCAGAGGGATGTAGTGTTCCAGTATGATGATATATTTGTCCATGTATGCGGAAACAGTAAGGGCCATGTCCAGGTGGAGGGGAAATATTGGCACCCATGGAGGCGAAAGCAAATGAGCTGTTAATACTACGGATGTTTTCCATGAGATTCTTACTGAACTCACTCTCCCCTGTCAGCAATCGTTTAAAGACCTCGGGATATTGGGGTATAGGTATATGGACTTTACCCTTGTGACAACACAGAGTAAAATTTTTATCTGCTGGTATCTCAGCATTAAAATGGAATGCTTCACAATGTTGACATAAATAGTTCATAGGACCACAGGTGTGTTCTACTACAGTACTGTCATCATTAGTAAAACCTGTAGGATGTAGAGGTTGTGGTAACGGAGCATTGGAATGGTTCTGTAAGCCAACATATATAAAGCGTGGACCTGGTGGAGGATCTTCACTGTCCACAGTTTTAATCACTGAGGAGTTGGAAGGTGTATCGTGGTCAGGGTCTATCAATGTGGAGGTGCAAGCGGTATTTTTGCGCCGTTCACGGCGTGCAGCAGCTGCATTTGGTAATGGATTGTTTGTTGCCTTAGAAGAGTCAGGTGTGAATCATGTATTATGTATTATGTATTATACCTGTCAGCTATAGAGACAAAATTTTGCACAGTCACACGTCTGGACCCCGGGAGCGTCATAGGCTATGTTGTTCAGGGCGCCGACCAATCATAATAGCGGCGCGCTGTATGGTGCCATACTTCAAATACACTGACTACAGTGTATTTCAAACATGGTGGCATTGCGCGCGCCGCTATTCTGATTGGTCGGCGCGCCAAACGCGGCAACCAATCAGAATAGCGGCGCGCTGTATGGCGCCATACTTCAAATACACTGTACTCAGTGTATTTCAAATATGGCGGCATTGATCGCGCCGCTATTCTGATTGGTCGGCGCCTTCAGTGCGCCGACAATCAGAATAGCGGCGGGCACTATGCCGCCATATTTCAAATACACTGAGTACAGTGTATTTGAAGTAAAGCGCCATACAGCGTGCCGCTATTATGATTGGTTGGCGCCCTGAACAACATAGCCTATGACGCTCCCGGGGTCCAGACGTGTGACTGTGCAAAATTTTGTCTCTATAGCTGACAGCTGTCGATTTTCCTCCAACACTTTTCCATTCACTTTTTCCCCATTATGTAGATAGGGGCAAAATTGTTTGGTGAACTGGAACGCGCAGGGTTAAAATTTCACCTCACAACATAGCTTATGACGCTCCTGGGGTCCAGATGTGTGACTGTCCAAATTTTTGTAGCTGTAGCTGGCAGCTGTCAATTTTCCTCCCACACGTTTCCTTTCCCTTTTTCCCCATTATGTAGATAGGGCCAAAATTGTTTCGTGAACTGGAACGCACAGGGTTAAAATTTGGCCTCACAACATAGCCTATGACGCTCTCGGGGTCCAGACGTGTGACTGTGCAAAATTTTGCAGCTGTAGTTGCAACGTGTAGATGCCAATCCCGGATATACACACACACATACACACATACACACATTCAGCTTTATATATTAGATTGAGGAATTCATAATATGATGTACCTACATATTCATCTAAATTCTCCATCAGTAGTTCACATCTTTTTGTGGCCTGTGAGGCCAGCTCTTTACGTTTATCTACTAAAAATGTCATTAAATTATAAGAACAATTATCAAGTATATTGTGTCCTTTTTTTAAAAAAAAATCATTATCCGTAGGGAATTTGCTACAAAAATGAATTTCTAGTCCCTTCGGGATGATATTTCATTGTATGCATATATCTAGGAAGTCTGCATCTAGTTGGTGCCTTATTTCTATTTTCATAGTCTTTTCAAAGTTTAAAAAGAGGGTACTAATTCTTTATTTAGTGTCCATATCAAGATCATGTTGATTGCTCTCAGTGTGAGAAACAAGATAAAATATAAAAATGCTGCCTTCTTTCCCTGGGGATCCAGAAATCTCCCAAGCCTACGGAGTGATCCGTAAGGCTTCAATCTGATTCAAAGGAGTCCGAACTCTGGGGTCTTGGAGATGGGGAGATAGAAAGAGAGGGCGCAAATCTAAGTGCAGATTATATAGTATGGTAAAAGGTAACAAGTTTTTTGCTCACACTTTTGATGTCTTTAGTACTTCATATATCCACACCTTATGGGGTCACTTAATCCACCTCCTCCTTGGTGTGCCGGTCTCCCGATTTGCTGCTACATGCCAGAGTTGACGGAACTCCCAACCAAGAGTCCGTAGATGCGTTCACAGAAAGGGATTATGTGGTGTATAGACGAGCGCCCCCAGTTACGGTGTGATCACAATCCATAATCATCTTATTTTCCAACAAGTAGTTATTTATTTCAATAAAATAATTATTTCCAGTGCATGGTAAAGAACATACAACGCGTTTCGGCTTTACAGTAGTAAATAAGCCTTCCTCAATTATACAAGTGTATTAAGAACATTTCTTTATATAGTGACTGAGCTCCTGGTTCATTATCCTAATTATGCTAAGTGCACAGGTCAGGTTGCCAGGCTAATGAGACTTTGCTAATTGTTTCTCTAGGAGATCTTTGTTTCTTTCCTTTGCTTATGTATAAGTGCATATTTCTGTTTCTATATTTACATAGTAACATAGTTTTTAAGGTAGAAGGAAGACTTTAAGTCCATCTAGTTCAACCCATAGCCTAACATGTTGATCCAGAGGAAGGCAAAAAAAAACCATATGGCAACACTAGCTTCACATTGGGGAAAAAATTCCTTCCTGACTCCAGATATGGCAATCAGACTAGTTCCCTGGATCAACGCCCTATCAAAGAATCTAATATATATAACTGGTAATATTATAGTTTTCAAGAAAGGCATCCAAGCCCTTCTTAAATGTTAGTAGTGATTCACTCATTACAACATCATGTGGCAGAGAGTTCCATAGTCTCACTGCTCTTACGGTAAAGAATCCACGTCTGTGATTATAATTAAACCTTCTTTCCTCCAGACGTAGAGGATGCCCCCTTGTCCACGTCTCAGGCCTAAGAGTTAAGAGATCATTAAAAAGGTCTCTGTACTGTCCCCTCATATATTTATACATTATTATAAGATCACCCCTAAGCTTTCATTTTTCCAAGCTAAATAACCCCAAGTTTAATAACCTGTCTTGGTATTGCAGACCCCTCAGTCCTCTAATAACCTTGGTCGCTCTTCTCTGGACCTGCTCTAGTTCAGCTATGTCTTTCTTATACACCGGAGACCAGAATTGTACACAGTAATCTAAATGTGGTCGTACTAGTGACTTGTATAGAGGTAAAATGATGTTCTCCTCATGAGCATCTATGCCTCTTTTAATGCATCCCATTATTTTATTTGCCTTTGCAGCAGCTGCCTGACACTGGCCACTAAATGTGAGTTTGTCATCTACCCATACACCCAGGTATTTTTCATTGATAGTTTTGCCCAGTGTTTTACAATTAAGCACATAATTATACCTTTTGTTTCCTCTGCCCAAGTGCATGACCTTACATTTATCCCCATTAAAGCTCATTTGCCATTTATCAGCCCAAGCTTCTAGTTTACATAAATCCTCCTGTAATATAAAATTGTCCTCCTCTGTATTGATTACCCTGCAGAGTTTAGTGTCATCTGCAAATATTGAGATTCTACTCTGTATGCCCCTACAAGGTTATTAATAAATATATTAAAAAGAAGCGGGCTTAACACTGACCCTGTGGTACCCCACTGTTAACTGTGACCCATTCTGAGTGTGTTCCATTGATAACCACCCTTTGTTTCCTATCACTAAGCCAGTTCTTAACCTACTTACACATATTTTCCCCTATCCCCATTGCTCTCATTTTACGTATCAACCTTTTGTGTGGCACCGTATCAAAAGCTTTTGAAAAGTCCATATACACCACGTCTACTGCATGTCTTTGGTCCAGTCAGAACTTCTTCATAGAAGCTTATCAGATTAGTTTGACAGGAACGGTCCCTCGTAAAACCATGTTGATATTGGGTCATGAGGTTATTTTTCTTCAGATGCTCCAGTATAACATCTCTTAGAAAACCCTCTAGGATTTTCCCCACAGAAGAGGTTAAGCTTACTGGCCTATAATTTCCAAGTTCAGTTTTAGTCCCCTTTTTGAATATTGGCACCACATTTGCTATACGCCAGTCCTGTGGTACAGACCCTGTTATTATGGAATCTTTAAATTTTAAAAATAATGGTCTATCTATGACAGTACTTAATTCTTGCAGCACTCTGGGGTGTATCCCATCCGGGCCCGGGGATTTGTCAAGTTTAGTGATTTTTAGACGATGCCATACTTCCTGCTGGGTTAAGCAGGTGACATTTAATTGAGAGTTTTTGTTATCACTGATCATACTGTCTGTCATGGGATTTTCTTGTGTAAATACTGTTGAAAAAAAGTCATTTAGCATATTGGCTTTTTCCTCATCCTCATCCACCATTTCACCCAGACTATTTTTTAAGGGGCCAACGCAATCATTTTTTAGTTTCTTACTATTTATGTAGTTAAAAAATATTTTGGGACTATTTTTACTTTCTCTGGCAATGAGTCTCTCTGTCTCAATGTTTGCGGCCTTGATTTGCTTTTTACAAATGTTATTTGATTTTCTGTATTTATTTAATGCCTCATCACTACCTACTTGCTTTAATTCTCTAAATGCTTTCTTTTGTCACTTATTGCGCCCCTTACAGCCTTATTTAGCCACAGTGGTTTCCTCCTATTTCTAGCATGCTTATTCCCATAGAGTATATATTGTGCACAGGCCCTATTCAGGATGCTAATAAACGTCTCCCATTTGCTTTGTGCACTTTTGTGTCTCAGGACATCGTCCCAGTTTATTGCACTAAGATCATCTCTCAAATGAAATTTGTCTTCCTGAAGTTTAGTGTCCTTGTAGCCTTTCTACTACACATCTTATTAAAGGATACTGGAAAACTTATTATCTTGTGATCACTATTACCCAAGTGACCTCCAACCCTTATATTTGATATGCAGTCTGGCCTGTTGGTTTATATTAGGTCCAGTAATGCTCCCCTTCTTGTTAGGTCCTGAACCAGTTGTGAAAGGTAATTGTCTCTCATAGTTGTGAAAAACCTATTACTTTTGCTAGAACTGCAGGTTTCTGTTCCCCAATGTATTTCAGGGTAGTTGAAGTCCCCCATAATAATGACTTCTCTCTGAGTCGCTGCTTAATCTATTTGCTTTATGAGGATATTCTCCTCTACTTCCATGATTGTTGGGGACATAACAAACCCCTATCAGTAATTTATTATTTTTCCCCCTCCCCTTATCTCCACCCACAGAGACTCTACATTTTCATTAGATTCACCTATATTATCACGCAGGATGGATTTTAAGGATGATTTTACGTATAAACATACACCTCCCCCTTGCTTATTTGTACAGTCATTTCTGAACAGACTACAGTTGTGGCCAAAAGTATTCACACCCCTGCAATTCTGTCAGATAATACTCAGTTTCTTCCTGAAAATGATTGCAATCACAAATTCTTTGGTATTATTATCTTCATTTAATTTGTCTTCAAAGAATAAAACACAAAAAGAATTGTCCTAAAGCCAAATTTGATATAGTTCCACACCAAACATACAAAAGGGGATGGACAAAAGTATTGTCACTGCTAGAAAAATCATGTGATGCTTCTGCAATTTGTGTAATTAACAGGACCTGTAACTTACCTGTGGCACCTAACAGGTGTTGGCAATAACTAAATCACACCTGCAGCCAGTTGACATGGATTAAAGTTAACTCAACCTCTGCCCTGTGTCCTTGTGTGTACCACATTGAGCATGGAGAAAAGAAAGAAGACCAAAGAACTGTCTGACGACTTGAGAACCAAATTGTGAGGAAGCATGAGCAATCTCAAGGCTACAAGTCCATCTCCAAAGACCTGAATGTTCCTGTGTGTACTGTGCGCAGTGTCATCAAGAAGTTTAAAGCCCATGGCACTGTGGCTAATCTCCCTAGATGTGGACGGAAAAGAAAAATTGACAAGAGATTTCAATGCAAGATTGTGCGGATGGTGGGTAAAGAACCTTGACTAACATCCAAACAAGTTCAAGCCGCCCTGCAGTCCAAGGGTACAACAGTGTCAACCCGTTCTATCTGTCGGCGTCTGAATGAAAAGGGACTGTATGGTAGGATACCCAGGAAGACCCCACTTCTTACCCCGAGACATAAAAAAGCCAGGCTGGAGTTAACCAAAACCTCCCTGAGAAAGCCTAAAACGTTTTGGAAGAATGTTCTCTCTTTTTGGGCAAAGGCATCAACATAGAGTTTACAGGAGAAAAAAAGAGTCATTCAAAGAAAAGAAGACAGTCCCTACAGTCAAACATGGCGGAGGTTCCCTGATGTTTTGGGTTTGCTTTGCTGCCTCTGGCTCTGGACTGCTTGACCGTGTGCATGGCATTATGAAGTCTGAAGACTACCAACAAATTTTGCAGCATAATGTAGGGCCCAGTGTGAGAAAGCTGGGTCTCCCTCAGAGGTCATGGGTCTTTCAGCAGGACAATGACCCAAAACACACTTCAAAAAGCACTAGAAAATGGTTTGAGAGAAAGCACTGGAGACTTCTAAGGTGGCCAGCAATGACTTCAGACCTGAATCCCATAGAACATCTGTGGAGAGATCTAAAAATGGCAGTTTGGAGAAGGCACCCTTCAAATATCAGGGACCTGGAGCAGTTTGCCAAAGAAGAATGGTCTAAAATTCCAGCAGAGCATTGTAAGAAACTCATTGATGGTTACCGGAAGCGGTTGATCGCAGTTATTTTGGCTAAAGGTTGTGCCAATACTTTTGTCTGGCCCATTTTTGGAGTTTTGTGTTAAATGATTAATGTTTTGTATTTTGCTTCATTTTTTTTTTTGTTTTTTCATTGAAGACAAATTAAATGAAGATAATAATACCAAAGAATTTGGAATTGCAATCATTTTCAGGAAGAAACTGAGTATTATCTGATAGAATTGCAGGGGTGTCAATACTTTTGGCCAACACTGTATATCCCTGTAAATTAACAGCCCAGTCATGGCTCTCGTCCAGCCAAGTCTCCGATATCCCCACCATGTCATAATTATTTTCCAACAAAATCAATTCTAATTCCTCCATTTTGTTTTGAATACATAATAAATAATTCAATATACCGTAAGTTGTATGTTCATAATAAAACAATACAATAAAAACCACACAATAATATTAAAAAAAACACATTGAAACATATATCTTCATAATAATTAAAAAAAAAAACATAGGTCTTCATAAAAAAACAAATTGTGAACCAACATCAATAATGATTTTAAAAAACTTTTACCTATTGAGGCACTGCTATAAAAAATGGAAACCGGCTCTCGTAGATGTAATGGATTATCCAAATATCCTATCCAGTGGAGTAACTACAGTGCCGCGGGCCCCAGTGCAGTATTCACTTCGGGGCCCTAGGTGAGGAGTGGGCGGGGATATATGGGGGGGTGCTGGCGATAATTTTGAGGAGCTGGGGGGGGGTGCTGGTGATAATTTTGAGGAGAGGAGCGGGGGGAGGGAGGTTCGCTGGTCAAAATTATGGAGGAGCTTTTGGGGGGGAGCTAGTGAATGATTTTGAGGAGTTTTTGTACTAGTGGGGGACAGCGTGGGTGACTGCCGCGCTGTCTTCCAGCTTCTGCACAGAGGAGAGGAGGGGCGGGCACAGCTGCGGGAAGTGAGGCTTCTCTCACTTCCCGTCCTCACTCCACTCCTCGTCCAATGCTATCGCGGCGGGCGGCTGGAAGCACGGGGCACGGGCTCGGGGCCCGCTCATGGGGCGGGCCTGGTCTCAGCCGCGACCGCGTAGACCGCGGTAGTTACGCCACTGATCTTGTCGATCTGTGTAAATATAACTTTCTAAAAATACTGTAGGAATGTCTGTAAGGGTACCTTTACAAGTCGCAACATTGCATGCAATTTCACTTGCAATTTACTGGTTGCAGTGAAATCATGGACACATTGTTCCATTTGTACATGGCAGCAAAATAGAACAAAGTTTCCATGATTTCACTGCAACCAGTAAGTTGCAAGTGAAATTGCATGCAATATTGTGACGTGTAAAGGTGCCGTCACACCTGGCGACGGCACAGCGATGTATTAGGCGACGTAGGGGCGTAGCCTATCGGCGCCGATATCACCCCTGCGTCGCCTAATGTAAAGGGGTGATGTCGGTGCCTCTGAGTGGTCATCTGGTTTCATATCAGTGATGTGAAACTAGGCGGCTGATCTGGGGCGATGTGTCCACATCGCCCCATGTAAATGGCCGCCGGCGAACTAACAGGCGATGGGAGCCATAGGCTCCCATTGTACTGCGTCACCGCTGGGGTTTTGAGAAACCCCGGCAGCGATGCCGCCTTTCAAATCGCCGACGCGTCGCTGGAGGTGTCGCCCCATGTAAATGGGGGACGGCAATGCTGGTGGGGCGCCAAAAACGTGCGTGCTCCCGCCAGTTGACGCCGACATCTCTGGTGCCATCGCCAGGTGTGACCCTTAGACATCTCTCCTCATATGTCCTCCAGGTCTATCAGACTGATTCTAAGTCTGTCTTAATTTTAGAAGGCATTTCTATAGAAACGACCCTGGTTCTTTTTTTTCTTTTTTTTTCCCTTGGTTTTTAGTTGGGTATTAGAACCTGCTTTTCCAGAGTCTATTTTGTTACCACCTTTGATTTAGGGATTGTACCACCCGACTCTCTTGTTTTCCTAAGACTTCTCAAGAGATTCTGTCCCAGATTTTTATTGTGGATGTATATTTCAATTAAATGTTGTGTTACAGGTGTTATAATTATATATACACATTGTATGAAATATGATGTATTTTTTCATATAATTCGGATAGCTGTTCATTAAACAGTAAAAATACTCTATTTTAAACCACCCGGGTGTCCACTCAGGATGATACAATGTGACAGATCTCGGATTCAATTACATATGTTCTTTCATCCACTAATAGATAGTGATAAAATCCACGTCCCTCGTTTTAGTAAAGTTCACTGACATATACTCAAGCAATCAGAGGGACTTCAACCCCCCCGAAAAGAGAGTTATTACAGGCAACATAAAAGAACTCCAATGGGGAGAGAGACAAGGAGTATCATATATCACCTGAATGGGGCCTTAAGTTCTTTTAGGGGAGTATTGTTCTTTAAGTTTCATAGTTTTATGATTTTTTGCAGCACTTATGTATTTTCAATTTTATCATCAGGAGGTGGATTAATTGACCCCATAAGGCAGGGGTCCCCAACTCCAGGCCTCGAGGGCCGCCATCATTGCATGATTTCAGGATCTCCTTAGTATTGCTCAGGGGTTGAAATCATTACCTGTGCATTTGATCACATTAACACCTGTTTAATACAAGGGAAATTCTGAAATCCTGCACTGTTGGCGGCCCTCGAGGCCTGGAGTTGGGGACCTCTGCCATAAGGTGTGGATATATGAACTACTAAAGACATCAAAAGGGTGAGCAAAAAACTTGTTACCTTTCACCATACTATATCTGCACTTAGATTTGCCCCCTCTCTTTCTATCTCCCCCATCTCCAAGACCCCAGAGCCCAGAGGTCTGACTCCTTTGACCCAAATTGGATATGCTACAGTTGCTATAAGATTAGAATTAGGAAGTAGTGATTTCAGGTTAAACCATCACAAGATATCAGCAGTGGGAGTGACCCTTTAAGAGCTGACAGTATGGTATTCCCATTCACTCAGGGCTTTGAAATGAATGGTTATTAATGCCACTGACATCCCCAGCACTCTTCCCGCTACCTGCAATCTCTATATTGAGTTTTCTGTCCTTAGTGTTTCTTGAATAAAATGTAGTGATAAATCACCTCTTGGCTTCAAGTATAGGGGAAGTGGAGAGCTATGCAAGGCAATGACAATGAATCTGGCCACTAGTAATGGCGGCTTCAGCTTCTCTCTACCACCTAGGGCAGCTTTTAGATGTTGCTGTAAAGATGAATAATGTCCACAAACACCTTGAAAGTATTTAAAAATGGACTAAGTGTCAAAATAAAACAATCCAGATGCTTTATTTAATATGTATTGCTTTTTGGGCTGGTTTTAAAGCTTTACCATTAGTCTTCTCTGACAGGTTGCTATGACAGCCTATAAACTATTAAACAGTGGCCTATAATGGCAGTTTCAGCCTCACTCGCTCTGCCAAGGACAACTAAAGGCCCAGTTACACACACAGATAATTGTGCAGAGATTGTTCGCAGATCTCTGGTTGCAGTGAAATCATGGACACATTGTTCCATTTGTACACGGTCACAAAATGGAATAATGTGTCCATGATTTCACTGCAACCAGAGATCTGCGAACAATTTTTGCACAAATATATGTTTGTGTAACTGGGCCTTCACAGACAGTCGATGTGGTGAGGTAAAAAAATGCTCCTAAAGCGGCCGTCACACGCTAAGATATCGCTTGCGATATTGTAAGAGATCACGTGCACGCGCGATCGCTTACAATATCGCTCACATCGCTGGTGAGATGTCACACAGACAGGCTCACCAGCGATGTGGGCCAGCGAGATCACTGGTTACTATGGTACACATCGGGTTACTAGGCGCCGCGCGTCGCATAGTAACCCGACGTGTACCATAGTTACCATCTCCCAGCATAGGCTCTGCCGCTGGGAGATCGTTCATGGTGGTGTTATACACCACGATGAGACAGATCGTGAAATCGCTCGTCGCAAGATCTGAGCTCCGGAGCTCAGATCACGATTTTGCGATTTCATCAATTCTCGCTCATCGTATATTGCCGTCACACGCAGAGACATCGTTCACGCGATGTTAAATCTGGCGCGTTCAAGCGATATCTTTCGCGATATCTTAGCGTGTGACGGCCGCTTAAGAAACCGCGAAGGGTCTCAAAAAGATCCTGATGTTTTAAATAAGTTAGGCGGGCTTCACACTGCAGTTTTTTCACTGATCAGTGTCCATCCAGTTTGTGTGCCAAAACCAGGAGAGGAACCAGGAGAGTAACTTGCAGAGAAAAAGCATAATTGAAAGATTGACACCGTATCCCGGATTCTCCCGGATCCTTCTGGATCCGGTGCAATCCGGCGCTCCCTAACATGGGAGCCTATGGGGCCTGAGTGCATCGCACTGGGAGGATCCGGGAACCGGACATCTGCGGCTGCACGTCGCTGTTGTTTCAGGACCGCGGCTAGCTCCCTGCGAGCCGCGGTCCTGATTAATCAGCGGTGGCAACTACGTCCGGCAGCACACCTGTGTGCTGTGTGCTGATCCGGTCCGGGGCTGTCAGGTTCATCACTGACAGCCCTGGACCAGACCTTACCATGGTGTGAAGCCAGCCTTAGTTAGGAAATTAAGTCTATAAATAGGCTCAAGTCACAGTCACTGTAGGTAATCACAGGAGCTGAGGAGAAGTGCAACTACTCCATTCAGGGGACCCCCGAGAATACCTGCATCTCTTGGCAAAATGAAAACGCACCCAATCTGCAAGAAAAATAAAAAAAATAAATAACGTGCGCAACATTTCTAAAGTCTCACCCAGTTTGCTGGCTTCAGGATAGGCATGCACATTTGTGACAAAATTGCACAATAAAAAAAAACACCTTAAAAAAATCGTATTATGTGTACAAAGCCTAAATATTGTGTTATGTGTTACTTTAATTAAAAATAATTTATTTGACTTCTCATCCTTGGCTTGAACCAAAGACAAGAATATGATAAAAACAAAACCTCTGTCTAAATGTGGAGACATGAAATAAAAATGCAGATCACCATGAATTGTTTTGATAATTTCACAAACACAGCAGTCTTGAAAAGGAACAGTCTAAATTTGTGTCCAAAAGGAAATTTAATAATTAGGGTTGGATCAGTGATGGTGGGTTTACACGTCCCGATATCGGCCCGATATCGTAGCCAACGACGCGGGAGTGCGCTTTTTGAGCGCGCTTTTCCCGCCATCGCATCGCCGGTTTAGACAGCCCGATATCGGGATACAACGTCCCGACGATGTGTACGCCCCCCAACCCAGGAACGACCAGTTAACATGGGAGTGAATGGGTGACGTGGCCGTACACATCGGAGTTGGGCTGTCACACGGGACGATGCTACAACGGCCATCCGATATCGGGCAGTTGAATAGCACGCTCATTCAACCCCGATATCATTTTGGCATCATTCCAGCATCGCACTGTACGTTCAAACTGTACAACGCAGGAACGATATCGGGTCCAACTCCCGAACCACGTGACTTTGGGTCGGAGTTGGACGCCGATATCGCGACGTGTAAACCCACCATAAGGGCCACTTTACACACACCAACTTATCTGTCCAACTTCTGACCAACTTACTGGTTGCAGTGAAATCATGGACACATTGCTCCATTTTGTGGCTGTGTACAAATGGAGCAATGTGTCCATGATTTCACTGCAACCAGTAAGTTGGTCAGAAGTTGGACAGATAAGTTGGTGTGTGTAAAGTGGCCATAAGAATTAGAAAAAACTATTGATAATTACTTTTGCCAAAATCCTAAGGTGAGAAAAATAATCTACAATGAATTGTTAAATGTAGTTAAACCTTTTTTAAAAATAACTTTTTTTCATTTTTTTTCCTTCTGTGTGCACAACAGAGCATGCAGCTTTCAGACTTGTGTTGGTGGGGCTGTTTTTCTCTCAATGAAACTAGTTTTTTGTCTAATTCCGGTTTCACATCACGATTTTGTGCCTGTCTGTGGGATCCGAGTTTAAAGGAGGATCCCACGGACAGGAACGGATCCACACGGATCCCTGCACTCGGATAGCAAATAGCCATCCGATCCATGTCTATGCAGGATCTGTATGGATCCTGTTCTCCCTGCCTGTCCCTGCTTCTTCTCTATCTGTCCCTGTCACTCACTGTCTGTCCCTCTTCTATCTATGCTCTCCCTCTCTTCTATCCTCCCCCCTGTCCTCCCCCCTGTCCTCTCCCCTCCGGAATGTGTAAATAAAAAAAAAAATCCTCCCAGAGGATAATTTACCTTCCGGCGGCTGCTGCAGGGCTGTGGCAGTCTCCTCATCTTCTGCTGGCTGAAGGACCTCTCATGATGTCACAGAGACTGTCTCCTGATGTGTTAATTATTTACTGAGCACTGCCTCTTGGTATGTTCAGTACATAAAGCACAGAGCTGACATCGGACCCGAGTTCAACTCGGATCCGATGTCAATAGGCTCCTATGCTATCGGGATCGGATCGGCTCTGATCCGAGGCTGTCCGATTTCATTCTTGGACAAAAAAAGCAGCAGCCTGCGTTTTTGTGTCCATGCTGAAATCGAACAGGATCGGATGGTGCCAAAATCGGATGGCAAAAGGCACACATCCGATCCGAGTCCCATAGGGATACATGGGATCCGATTTTGGATCCGAGTGTATCCGTTTTGAAGCATATATACTCGGAAGCTCCAAAATCGTGATGTGAAACCGGCCTAACAAGTTTGAATCAAGCCCCCCTAAACTTAATCATTTGAAACCTTTTGAAGTACTGCCTGGGAAGGTCACTGCAATTCCTTTAATGTGACCTTGCTGTCCACACTTAAAACAGGTCATGGAGCCTCGTCTTCTGCCATATCCTCCCTTCCGTCCTGGTAAGGCCGGGTTCACACCACGGCCTGATCAGGGTCGGGGCTGTCCAGTGTAATCCTGACAGCCCCAGACCCAATTTTGACATAATACAGCCCTATGGGGACGGATGGAGCCGGATGGCAGCTATGTGCCATCCGGTTTCCATCTGTCCGGGAGGATCCGAGTGAATTCAGAATTTTCTCCCGGACACAAAAACGTTGCTTGCAATGTTTTTGTGTCTGTGGCGAAAATCTGCCCAAATCGGATCCTCCCGGATCCGAGGAGATACGGCGCTCCCTAACATGGGAGCCTACGGCGCCGGATCGCCCTGGTCCGACAAAAACATCGGATCCGGAAACCAGATGCAGGACACTGAAGTTTAGCAGCAAACGCTGCTAAACTTCAGCACCACCAGCTGTCCCCTGCGGAGATTTCAGGACTTTGGCTAGCCGCGATCTTGAAATTTCAGCAGCTGCGGCTGCAATCAGAGGAATCCGGCTGCAAACTGGATCGGAGGGCATATTTTCCCTCCGGCTCTGTTTGCAAATCGGGTCCGGGGCTGCCCCAGACCTGATCACACCGTGTTGTGAAGCCGGCCTAAGGCGTGACTCCCTTTGTTCTAAGAACCTGAGCCAACTCTTGCTCCACTCCTTTAGTTACTTGTGAAAGATCTTTTCGGTCTTTTCCTCTCCATTCATGTCATGCTTGTACAAGTCCTTCCCTAACTGGTTTCTTTAGCCCATCTTTAGCCCATCCACAAAAGCAGTTCCCAATATGCGTACAGTCATTTGCAAACAGGCCTGAGTTGTGTCATTTAAGGATATGTATTGTTCTCTCTGTTTTGGCAGTACACTGACCTGTAGGCTGATTTTCTGCAAAGGAAAAAAAAAAATGTAAATTCTTAGCGAGAGTGCCGGCGAGCTTAGTGTGACCGGGAGCGTAAGTGTGGACGGAAGTAAGTGTGTGACTTGTGATTCAGTGAGGAGGTATTTGGGAATCCTGCAACAAAAACCTGTGTGAATTGATGACTGCTTTTTTTTTTTTTTACCTTTTTTACTTTTTAATTTTATTGGGCTTTCTTAACTTTCCTTTCTCTCTACAGGTTTATAGTCTCTTATTTTACTACCTGTAAATTAAAGGGTTAACTACTTTGCAGTTAAAACCGGTGGTGTAGCTATACTTACAAGGGGTTAATTAAGGGTGGGGGTGCATAATTAAGGGTTTATAAGTAGCAACTTGTTGGGGCTTCAGTCCTTTGGAAGTACACTGAGCTATAGACTGATTTTCTGCTAAGGTAAAAAAATAAAATAAATCTTAGTTCTTAGCGAGTGTGACTGCGAGCTTAGTGTGACTGGGAGCGTAAGTGCGAACGGAAGTAAGTGTGTGACTTGTGATTCAGTGAATTTGGATTCAGGGAGTTTGGAAGGGAGGACTTACTGAATTGCAGGTTGTATTTAATTAATGCCATCCAGTGTACATCTTGCCACATGTATGCATTCCTTGACAGCCGGTTGAGGGTGCATATTGCTGTGTGAGATGTGAGTATGTTGTGCATTTGGAAGCCCAGATACTGGATCTAAATGAACAACTGAACACTGAGATCCATAGACAATATGGAAAGGAGTCTGCTGCTCACTGAACAGCTGCTCAATGGGATAGATGTGGGGGAGGATGGTAGCATAGAGCTGCAGGACAGTGAGGTAGCCAGCTGGGTGACAGTTAGAAGGCGGGGTAGAGGGAAGAGTGCCAGGGAGGCTAGCCCTGATCTGGCACACCCCAATAAATTTGCTAAGTTGGCAGATGAGGGGGGTGCGAGTTCAGGGATAACACTGCTGCAGCAGTACATGACCTCTGAAAGCCAGAGGAGTGTCTGCTCCAATAAGGGGGAAAACAGGAGAGCAGGGCAGGACAGACAGGTGCTGGTAGTGGGGGACTCAATTATTAGGGGAACAGATAAGGCAATCTGTCACAAAGACAGGGATCGTCGAACGTTGTGCTGCCTACCTGGCGCTCAAGTCCGGCACATCGCTGATTGGGTTGACAGATTACTGGGAGGGGCTGGTGAGGACCCAGCGATCATAGTGCTCATTGGCACAAATGACAAAGTTAGAGGTAGGTGGAAGGTCCTTAAAGATGATTTCAGGGAATTAGGCTGCAAGCTTAAGGCAAGGACCTCCAAGGTAGTATTCTCTGAAATACTGCCTGTACCACGTGCCACACCAGAGAGGCAAAGGGAGATTAGGGAGATAAATAAGTGGCTCAGGAATTGGTGAAAGAATGAGGGTTTTGGGTTCCTGGAGAACTGGGCCAACTTATCTGTAGGCTACAGGTTCTATGCTAGGGACAGGCTGCACCTCAATGGGGAGGGTGCAGCTGTGCTGGGGGAGAAAATGGCTAGAAGGTTGGAGGAGTGTTTAAACTAGGGATTGGGGGAGGGTATTCATTGTACAGGAGGGGAACTAACCTGGGCACAAGTAATAAAATTGGGGGTGGCATGGGGGGTGGGGTTAGAACAGTCAATATAGTAGGAGGGAATAGAGGTAAAGAGAGATGCATAAAGTGCATGTACACTAATGCCAGAAGCCTCACCAACAAAATGGAGGAATTAGAATTGATTTTGTTGGAAAATAATTATGACATGGTGGGGATATCAGAGACAAGGCTGGATGAGAGCCATGACTGGGCTGTTAATTTACAGGGCTATAGTCTGTTCAGAAATGACCGTACAAATGAGCAAAGGGGAGGTGTATGTTTATACGTAAAATCATCCTTAAAACCCATCCTGCATTATAATATAGGTGAATCTAATGGAAATGTAGAGACTCTGTGGGTGGAGATAAGGGGAGGGGGAAAAAATAATAAATTACTGATAGGGGTTTGTTATAAGTCCCCAACAATAATGGAAGAGGAGGAGAATATCCTCATAAAGCAAATAGATGAAGCAGTGACTCAGGGAGAAGTCATTATTATGGGGGACTTCAACTACCCTGAAATACATTGGGGAACAAAAACCTGCAGTTCCAGCAAAGGTAATAGGTTTTTGACAACTATGAGAGACAATTACCTTTCACAACTGGTTCAGGACCCAACAAGAAGGGGGGCACTGCTGGACCTAATATTAACCAACAGGCCAGACCGCATATCAAATATATGGGTTGCAGATCACTTGGGTAATAGTGATCATAAAATAATACGTTTTCAAGTATCCTTTAATAAGATATGTGGTAGAGGGGCTACAAGGACACTAAACTTCAGGAAGGCAAATTTCCAACAATTGAGAGATGATCTCAGTGCAATAAACTGGGACGATATCCTGAGACATAAAAGTACACAAAGCAAGTGGGAGACGTTTATTAGCATCCTGAATAGAGCCTGTGCACAATATATACCCTATGGGAATAAGCATGCTAGAAATAGGAGGAAACCACTATGGCTAAATAAGGCTGTGAGGGGCACAATAAGTGACAAAAAGAAAGCATTTAGGGTATTAAAGCAAGTAGGTAGTGATGAGGCATTAATTAAATACAGAAAATTAAATAACATTTGTAAAAAGCAAATCAAGGCAGCAAAGATTGAGACAGAGAGACTCATTGCCAGAGAAAGTAAAAATAATCCTAAAATATTTTTTAACTACACAAATAGTAAGAAACTAAAAAATGATTGTGTTGGCCCCTTTAAAAATAATCTGGGTAAAATGGTGGAGGAGCCAATATGCTAAATTACTTTTTTTCAACAGTATTTACACAAGAAAATCCCATGACAGACAATATGATCAGTGATAACAAAAACTGTCAATTAAATGTCACCTGCTTAACCCAGCAGGAAGTACGGCATCGTCTAAAAATCACTAAAATTGACAAATCCCCGGGCCTGGATGGAATACACCCCAGAGTGCTGCAGGAATTAAAGGGAACCAACCACCCCAAATGACCCCCCCGGACTTTAATATGTGTCCCTACACCCAGCACACACATTTGGGGCAATCGTTTTTGCTAAAAAAACTGTTTAGTAGAAGCTAAGATATATGTTTATAAAGTTTAATAAATTGAGCCTAATGGGTGTTACCTAGCTTTGTCCTCCGTGCCTGTCAGCCTTTTCTCCCCTCCTCCCTTCAGTGAAGCCGTTCTGTGCAAGCCGAAAATGCCCCACCTGTCTACTGCTGCCTGATAAATTATGCACGCCCATCTCTGCACCTAAGAGCCTGGCCGTGTCATGAAAGGGGCGGGGCTAAATCGCGTCATGAAAGGGGGCGGGGCTCCGGCATGCCGCGATTTAGCCCCGCCCCTTTCATGACGCGGCCAGGCTCTTAGGTGCAGAGATGGGCGTGCATAATTTATCAGGCAGCAGTAGACAGGCGGGGCATTTTCGGCTTGCACAGAACGGCTTCACTGAAGGGAGGAGGGGAGAGGAGGCTGACAAGCACGGAGGACAAAGCTAGGTAACACCCATTCGGCTCAATTTATTCAACTTTATAAACATATATCTTAGCTTCTACTAAACAGTTTTTTTAGCAAAAACGATTGCCCCAAATGTGTGTGCTGGGTTTAGGGACACATATTAACAGTCCGGGGGGGTCATTTGGGGTGGTTGGTTCCCTTTAAGTACTGTCATATATAGACCATTATTTTTAAACTTTAAAGATTCCATAATAACAGGGTCTGTACTACAGGACTGGCGTATAGCAAATGTGGTGCCAATATTCAAAAAGGGAACAAAAACTGAACTTGAAAATTGTAGGCCAGTAAGCTTAACCTCTACTGTGGGTAAAATCCTAGAGGGTTTTCTAAGAGATGCTATACTGGAGTATCTGAAGAAAAATAACCTCATGACCCAATATCAACATGGTTTTACGAGGGACCGTTCCTGTCACACTAATCTGATAAGTTTCTATGAAGAAGTAAGTTCTGGACTGGATCAAAGAAATGCAGTGGACGTGGTGTATATGGACTTTTCAAAAGCTTTTGATACGGTGCCACACAAAAGGTTGATACATAAAATGAGAGCAATGGGGATAGGGGAAAATATGTGTAAGTGGGTTAAAAACTGGCTTAGTGATAGGAAACAAAGGGTGGTCATTAATGGAACACACTCAGAATGGGTCACAGTTAACAGTGGGGTACCACAGGGGTCAGTAGGGGTCAGTATTGGGCCTGCTTCTTTTTAATATATTTATTAATGATCTTGTAGGGGGCATAAAGAGTAGAATCTCAATATTTGCAGATGACACTAAACTCTGCAGGGTAATCAATACAGAGGAGGACAATTTTATATTACACGAGGATTTATGTAAACTAGAAGCTTGGGCTGATAAATGGTAAATGAGCTTTAATGGGGATAAATGTAAGGTCATGCACTTGGGCAGAGGAAACAAAAGGTATAATTATGTGCTTAATTGTAAAACACTGGGCAAAACTGTCACTGAAAAGGACCTGGGTGTATAGGTAGATGACAAACTCACATTTAGTGGCCAGTGTCAGACAGCTGCTGCAAAGGCAAATAAAATAATGGGATGCATTAAAAGAGGCATAGATGCTCATGAGGAGAACATCATTTTACCTCTATACAAGTCACTAGTGCGACCACACTTAGAATACTGTGTACAATTCTGGTCTCCGGTGTATAAGAGAGACATAGCTGAACTAGAGCGGGTCCAGAGAAGAGCAACCAAAGTCATTAGAGGGCTGAGGGGTCTGCAATAGCAAGACAGGTTATTAAACTTGGGGTTATTTAGCTTGGAAAAATGAAGGCTTAGGGGTGATCTTATAATAATGTATAAATATATGAGGGGACAGTACAGAGAACTTTCTAATGATCTCTTTACTCTTAGGCCTGAGACGGGAACAAGGGGGCATCCTCTACGTCTGGAGGAAATAAGGTTTAATCATAATCACAGACATGGATACATTACTGTAAGAGCAGTGAGACTATGGAACTCTCTGCCACATGATGTTGTAATGAGTGACTCACTACTAACATTTAAGAAGGGCCTGGATGCCTTTCTTGAAAACTATAATATTACCAGTTATATATACTAGATTCTTTGATAGGGCGTTGATCCAGGGAATTAGTCTGATTGCCATATCTAGAGTCAGGAAGACATTTTTTCCCCCAATGTGGAGCTTAGTGTTAGGCTATGGGTTTAACTAGATGGACATAAAGTCTTCCTTCAACCTTAAAAACTATGTTACTATGTATGTTACTATGCTCAAGGCCCATCGCTGTAAAGGCCACTTCACATGCTACGATATCGTTAACGATATCGCTGAAACGTCACGGATTTGTGATCGTTCAAACGATATTGTTTGTGCGTTGTTGCATGTAAACGAACGATGTTGGAAGGATAAATTGTTGGATCGTTCATCATAAATTTGAGATCCTGACCTCAAATCTATCGTTCGTCGTCCAATTAACATTCTAGGAAGCCGCAACATCGTTCAGTGCGACACCTTTTTGAACGATGTCGTTCATAATTCTCCTATTCTCCTATTCCTGCCTCTTTTTTGTTAAATCAATGTTTATTTGCAATCCAAATAAAGAGAAAACAAGTTACAACTGTGATTGTACAAAAATGTGACGCAAAAAGTTTTACATTTATCAAAAATACATATAAACTTGACTGAAGTAGGATTAGGGTCATTCACTTTTTAATATCTTCTTCCATGTGATGTAGATCCTACTATCTTATCTTAAGGGTAGTATTACTCATAGGTTCCCACGTGAAGACGCCAAAGCATCCTCATGGAAATATATCCATCACTATCACTAAATCTAGTCATCTAACAAAACCAGGAATGCACAAACTTATATTAAAGTATACATTCATCCGAATACATTTGTAAAAAATAACATTTGTAGCAAGAAGTAGAAAGATAGAATAGAAAGAAGGGGGGAAAGAATAGGTGTAGGGTGGGGAACCGAGCGAAACGTCCTCTCAAGCTTGAAGTATTTTCAACCTCACCTCATGTCTTGATATTGGAGCCCACCTATAAAGCGGTCAACTATCATCCCACTGGTTTAACCATTCCTTCAAATCCTGTGATTCCCTGTACATGATCCAAGGAGCCCATAAGGTACAGTGTCTATCAGCTGCGGCCGGACCTGGAAGGGACTGAGACGCCAGCTCCTCTAATCTGCAAACATCATTAAGTTCTGATACCAGTTCAGCTCTGGATGGGCGTCTGGTACGCTTCCACCATCTAGGTATTAAGCGTCTTGCGGAAGTTAAAAAATATCTAAGTAAATCTTTTTTAAATTTCGATATAGACATGGATGTTCTGTTTAGTAAGGCAAGATCCGCTGAGAGTTTCAAGTCACGGGACATAACTCTGTTATAAAGTGCGTTGACTTCCCTCCAGAAGGGGGCTATTAAGGGGCATTCCCACCATATGTGTATGTAGGTGCCAACATCCCGTTCACAGCGCCAGCACCTGTCAGAAGCTGTGGGGAATATTGCATGAACGTCTGCCGGGCATCTGTACCACCTCGCCACCACCTTGTAATTTCTCTCCTGTGACAATGCTGTTGATGATGATTTGTATGTGAGAAGATGTATTTTTTCCCAATCTGAAGTACACAACTCCAATCCCAAGTCTCTTTCCCAGATTCCCAAAAATCTAGTGGGTCTGGGCACAGATTTATTAAGATGGTCTGTCAGAATGCAATATAATGTAGAGATGGCGTGTGGGACGTGGGTTCTACTGATGCATAATTGTTCAAACCCCAGGAGAGGGCGTGTAATGTCTTCCAAGGATAATGTCTTGATGTAGTTTTTAAGTCTGGCATGAATAAGCCAAGCTCCCCCGGGTGCAGGGCCTGATGGGTAGATCACAGAAAGGGGCTTAATTCCCCCCAGGGAAACAAAATCCCTGAGTGTGGGGTATGATTGTCTTGTGATATTCAAAAATGAGGGTTCACTGGGATCTATCGGAAAGGAGGAATTTCCGTATAGTGGTGTGACAGGTCCAGGATGAGATGTCAAATGCAGAGTCTTAGTCTGGGTCAGAAATGAGCCATGAATTTGGCTGATTAAAAAGGAGGGACCCCTGGCGCGTATGGTACCGGGCGACCATATCAATGCCAGAAGAATGTCTTCCTGTCCTCCCACTTCCACCCAGCGCCTCCGCACCCCGGAACAAAACAAATCCAGTACACACCTATCAATAGCTGCGTAATGATAAAGGGTGAGGTCAGGAATGCCCAAACCCCCCTTATTTATTTTCTTATGTAACAAAGAAAGAGAGAGTCTGGGGTGACCATGAGACCATATGTATCGTGTTATCAAGATTTTCAATCTAGAGAAAAAAGCGGCTGGCAAGCGAATGGGCACCGTCTGGTAGATATACAGTAAACGAGGCAAGAGGTCCATACGTATAGAGTGGATTCTCCCCAGCCATGTCAGGGCAAGCTTATTCCATTTATTTAAATCCGACTCGATGTTTGATAATAATGTGACGTAGTTTAGCTCGTATAATTGGTTGAGATTATTTGGTAATTTAATCCCTAGATAAGTTATGTAATCTTTGCGCCACTCCAACGGGAAATCCTGTCTCAATAATTCCATCAAAATTTCAGGGAGGGAGATATTCAGAAATTCCGATTTAGATGCATTAATCTTGAAATTACTGAGGTGGCCAAAATGGACAATTCAGATAAGACATTTGGTATGCTGATCAGGGGGTTATATATGTATAGTAACAGATCATCGGTGAAAAGAGCCAGTTTGTGATCCTTAGTCCCCATGGCCAGGCCCTGGATGGATGGATTCGCCAGAAGGGCGCAAGCGAGTGCCTCCATACATAGTATGTACAGTAAAGGCAAAAGAGGACAGCCCTGGCGGGTCCCGTTTTTAATGGAGAATGCCTCCGATAAAGATCCATTGATCCTGATCCTGGCCGAGGGCATGTGTAAAGTGCCCTGATGCGTCGTAGCATCACCTCATCAAGGCCCGTATGTCGGAGTACTGCAAACATGAACCCCCAGTACACCCTGTCAAACGCCTTTTCTGCGTCTAATGACAGGATGCACATGGGATCCCCTCCGTCTAGCAGTGTCTACTACTGCCAAAGACCTAATGGTGTTGTCCCTGGCCTCACGACCAGGAACAAAACCCACCTGATCAGCATCTATCACTCCGGGAAGGAGGTGTTTTATCCTGTCCGCAATCAGTTTGGCGTAGAGCTTAATGTCTAGGTTAATTAGTGATATTGGTCTATAATTTCCACATGTCGAAGTGTCTTTGCCTGGCTTGGGTAGAACCACCACGTGGGCCGTCAGTGCCTGTTTGGGGAATGCCCCGCCTCTCGAAACTGCGTTGCATACATTGAGAAGAGTTGGATTTAAAATATCAGAAAATTGTTTGTAGAACATGGCTGTAAAGCCATCCGGGCCCGGACTCTTGCCAATCTTCATCTGCTTAACCCCTTCCTCAAGTTCCGATAGGGTAAAGTCTGCGGAGAGTTGGTCAACAGACTCTTTCGGAAAGGATGGCATATCACAATTTTTGAGATAGTCTTCTACCTTCCTGCTGAAATGTTCAGGTGCCATTGCATCATAATGGCCATTCAGCTGATAGAGAGACGTGTAGAATTGGCGAAACCTCGATAATATGTCTGAGGTCTTATGGACCAGTCCCCCCTTGGCATTTTTAATGTGAGGTATAAAAGTTTGAGTGTGCCTAGGGTGCAACGTTTTGGCTAGTAAGCTTCCGCTCTTATTTCCCCACATATAGTATCTGGAGCGTATTCTGTCTCGAAAAGGCTCTCCCCTTCTGATCTAAAATAGATAGTAATTTGAGTCGTGCTGTTGCTAGGTCAGAGTACACGACTGCTCTGGATGTTGTTTATTTTTTGCTTCTAAGGAGTTTATTTGGAGCAAGAGAGACTGAATATCTTGACTCCGAAGTTTTTTTAAGCATGAGCCATGTGATATAAGGATGCCCCTTATTACACATTTCATGGCTTCCCATTTTAAAGGGGGAGAGGTCTCATCAGATTCATGGTCAAGATCAAAGTTTCGGATGGCAGAGACCACATCGGCGTGGCAAGTGGGGTCTTTTAACAGGTTTTCATTTAGTCGCCAAGTGTATTCTGATTTTGAAATTTCAGGGCTAATCTGCATTGAGAAGAGTATGGGGGCGTGGTTTGACCAAATAATATGCCCAATCTGCGCCCAGACCCCTCTATCCAGGAGAGAATGGGAAACATGAAACCTGTCGATTCTGCTGTATTGTGAGTACACAGGAGAGTAAAAGGTGTAATCTTTGGAATCTGGGTTCAGGACACGCCTATACGTCTGTCAAGCGCATGTCTTCCCATTGTTTAGCATGGTGGTGGAGAGATGGCCCAGACAGATGTGACTTACCCGACGAGACGTCCATCGATGGATTAATAGGAAAGTTGAAATCGCCCCCCAATATGATGGGTGTCGATCCAGCGAAATCCTCGAGTTTTCTGCGGGTCTGCGCCCCAAAACGCCCCTGCTTCCTGTTGGGATAATAAATGTTAGCCAACACGAATACATCTGTTTGCCAAGAGACTTTCAAGAATATGTAACGTCCCATTGGATCTATCGCTTCCTCCAGAATCTTCGGGGCACATGTTCTGTGAAAAGCGACAGATACCCCCTCGGGATTTGGAATTTGGATTGGAACTATGATACCATACTGGGTAGTCTCTCGTCTCACATTTTGGTATTTTATCTATGCGGAAGTGTGTCTCTTGTATCATTACAGTTTGAATTTTTTGTTTGTTAAAGGAGTAGAGGATCTGACGTCTTTTTTCGGGCGTATTTAGTCCCTTTGCATTGAAGGAACAACAAGTAAAATCAGCCATCGCTCATACATATATCATCATAAATATGGTAGTGGGACGCACCGCTCGGTAAGGGAAAAGGAGAGGGAGGACGGAAGGGAGGGAAAGAAAAGAAGAGAAGAAAGACAAAGAGAAAAGCAGATGTAATCATAACCCAGAAAGTGGTGAAACACAATATGTTAATTTCCAGGCACTTGTAGTGCCCTATATGGTGCAATAGTGGACAAACCATGGTGTCCAGCATGAGGAGGGGGTGCGTGGAAGTCCAAAGCTAAGGTCCCCCGCTCCTTCGCCCCTTCGCCAATTATTTCTATTTCTATAACACTGAACAGAATACCGATATTTCTAGTGCAATATAACTCAGACTATGATATCATCACGTTAGTTAGATATCTCCTACAACCTTATATAGTGTCTTTAGTAAAATACAACAAAGGGAACTATTCCTCCCGTAACAAAGACCCAGTGGGGATGGGGAGGGGGGGAAGGCAAGGGGGAGTAGGTACATTGGTTATTCAAAATACAAGGAAAATAATTCGTGGGGTAGATCACATGAGGGGGAAAGGGTCATCAATCAATGTTGGGAGGGTCCCTGTATATGAGGTCTGCAATGAGGCTCCATTATTCCAGTTTGAAGAGAAACTGTGGCTTCTGGACCAGAGATGTAAAATTAGCCCAGGCTCTCCAATGGGGTTTTCACTTCATGTGTCCTGTACCCTTCAGGTGTGGGAGCCCCTGGGCGAAGTATGGCGCCTTACTCCTTGCCATCTGGTGGGTGGTGGAGGCAGGTGTGGAATTCTTGGCCAATCAGGGAGAGCAACCTCCGGGATATCCAGAGCCCTGCAAAAAGCTGCCAAGTCCCCAATTTTTCTGAAAGAGGCAGATTTGCCTCCCTTTGTCGCCACCAATTGAAAGGGAAAGCCCCATCTGTATGTTATGTCTTTTTCTTTCAGTAGTGAGAGAAGGGGCTTGAGGCCACGTCTCTGTAATAGGGTGCGGCGGGCAAGATCAGGCAGGAGAAATACTGGCACATCACAGAATATTATCTCCCCCTGCTGTCTGGCAGCTTGCATTATGGATTCTTTAACTGAGTAAAAATGAATCCTGCAAATTATGTCACGGAGCCTGGCCTCTGGAGATGGTCTGAGAGCCAGGGCCCTGTGGACTCTGTCCATTTCAATGTGCGGTCCGTCCGGGTCTCCCATAATCTGTTTAAACAATGACTGGATAGTCTGTGGCAAATCAATAGGGGAGATGGACTCTGGTACACCCCTTATCCTGACATTATTGCGTCTGTTACGATTTTCAGAGTCCTCTTGGTTATATAGGAGTTCTTCAATAAGGGATGAGTGCGCAGCCAGAAGAGCCCTTTGTGCCTGCAGTTCATCTAGTACAGTTTCTTGGGTTTGCTCTACCTCCTCCACCCTGGAGGTGAACTCCGTTTTTAGGGCCTGCACCTCTGATTTGTAGGAGGCTTCCAGCCTGCATGCAAACCTCTCTAGGTCGCGTTTGGTAGGTAAACTTTTGAGATATGTAATTATCTCATCCCTTGATGCTCCTCCAGCACGACTGATGGGGAATCGTCGTCCTCCTGCATTCCCCCAGCTCCAAGAAGCGGTTGCTCCCGCGCTCAGCTCTCCCTGTGCTGCGTTGTTGTTGTGGAGCCTGCGCCATCTTGGAAGCGCTCGTCTCTGCTGGGGCTCCCGTTCCGGAGCGGAGATAGCGGACAATAGGGCCTTGGGAGCCGGTCTCCTCGCTTCCAGGGGTGCCTTGAGTCCTCCTGCTTTTCCCCATCTAGTTTGGAGGATATCTGTGGCGGTATTCTTGTGGCGAAGGGGCTCGGGTCAGCGGAACTAAGAGAAGCTGCTTCCCATCCCGCCATGCGCAAGCCACCATTCCTGCCACTTTTTAACATCGTTCAATCGTGTTTCTCCAAGTGTTGTCAAAATTAAGATCATTAATGATATCATTGTGTGTGACAACGCACTAACGATGTTGAAAAGATTGCGGTCAGGTGACATACCTAACGATATCGTTCACCTATATCCTATAACCTATAGCGTGTGACGGTACCTTAAGACCTTACAATATTCTTCTCCTGAGATTAATTTCTGCAAATATTCAACCCCATATCGATCACTCAGATAGTCTTTTAAAGGTCCTGTCTCTCGCTTTATAATATGTGCAGTCATATCTCCTCCTCAAGATCTTGCCATGTACAATTATATGTAACCTGTATCTGTTGAATTTGTTTAAAGAAAGGTACAGGCTTCTCATCAGGGTTAGGGAGTTGTTTCATCATAGCTAATTGCTCACTTGGGCTCCAGGACCTGCACTCTGCCATAGTTATTTTTCTAGGAGCTGCAGTCTTTTGTGCATAAGGAGTACTAATTGTCTGTCTCTGGGGATTCTCCATCCGTCCCCCCTCCTGCAACACTTTCCCGCTCTTCCTGTCAAGCCACTAGTTTTGGGGAGGGGGTGTATTGTCCCCAGCTAACACTTGTGTTTTTGAAACTACAGACATAATAGGAGCTTGTGGGGAAATATCTTTTGATCTATAACTATTTTCCACCCCAGATTTGGTTCTGTACCTCCATTATAAGGAGGAGGTATTGTTATGGCAATAAATAGTTAATAATTTATATTAGTATGTAGTCATTAAGAAATCAAATCTTCCAGGCTCGAGGCCTGGTTGTTGGCCTTGTTCTTTCCCCTAGCTAAGCTCTCTCTCCTTCTTCCCTCCCACCCTTGGGTTTTCTGTGTCTCTTATTTTATATAAATGTTTTGATTTAGAGGTAGCCGTACTGAAAGTCTTATCAGAATGTTTTCGGACTAAATGTTCACTTCAAGGCTAGTTAAACTAACTAACACGCAGAGAATATAATTAAATGTTTTCCAGAATAAAATGTATGTTCAGCATAATGTGACGCAATTATCTAGTAACACCCCTTTGTACATCCCTTTAAGGATAAGTAATAAAACTGCTAGCTGCTCCCTTAATAAAAGGTCTTTGTCATTAAGCTCTACATTGACATGGTGTGTCAGCGTGGATTCTTTATACAGTGACGTACATGCACCCAGACAATGCATCCAATTTGGCAGCAGACAATTAAGATGACAGCCTCACCCGAAAGGTGTGGGCGCATCCATTACAGTATTAATAGTCCAGTCTGATTAAGTCCATCTAGTCCATTATCAAAACATTCATAAAATACTTTATTTCCTATTGTGGTCTCCTTACTAGTGATGAGCCACCACCTCAAATTTCGAATTATCGAATTAGTGGATTGTTCGTCGAATCAGTCAAACCCCATTGAAATCAATGGCAGGCTACAGCAAACACATAGAAAACACCTTCAAATGTCTCCAAAAGCTGCCAAACTACTCAGAATCGACAACAAACACCAGGAAAAGTGACAACAATCCAAACACAGTACAAATAGTCAGAGGCAAAGTGGCATTAGTTTTCTACATTAAGTAAAAAGAGGTGGAAGAGTAAATGGAGGATGAGACACAGGTATGGGCATGTCACACCCTTCTTAAATCATGTAAAACATAGCAAGGGGACTCCAACAAGAATCCTCACTCTTTCCAAAGGGTCACACCTATAGCAAAATGGCATCAATCGTCCCAGACCAAAAATTGCTGAATGGCCCAACCTGCATGCATGGCACAGGGTCTGGGACAGGACCTGGCCTAGCATTTCAAGGTTAAACATTGTTCAGCAACTATAAGATTTGAGGAGTATTACAATACAAACTAGAGGTAGGTCAGTGACCTGAATAGGCCTAGTGGACCAGATCCCCTTGAAGCCCATGCAAGCGCTCCTGTCAATGTTATGCTCCACCACACACAAGTGGGACCACCATCAGTTTCGTGGAACATTACAGGAAATAATAGGGAGGTCAGAGACCTGTTTGGGCCTAGTAAGCCAGATAAACTCAAAGCTCATGCAAGCGCTCCCATCAATGATATACCCCGCCACACAAAGGTGTGACCACCGTCAGTTTTGTGGATTACTACAGGAAGAACTAGTGAATAGTCTCAGCTTTAGATCCTTCGCCTGAGTTTTGAACTGCTCATCATTTGAGCAGTTCCTCCTTATGCGAATCATCTGGCTCTTAGGGATACCCTTTTTATTGCTCTTAGGGTGACCACTTTCTTTCTTAGTAACAAGCTTGTTGCTGTCTTTTTACGGTATATACTCGTCCTGAGGTTCCCTTCCTCTGTTCTTTCGATCAAAACATCCAGGAAAGGGAGTTTGTCCTTATTAACCTCTGATGTGAAGTGTAGGCCCACGGTGTTATGGTTTAGAGTCTCTACCATGCATTAGGTACTAGACCATGCAGCATCAGAGCTACACATAGGTTACTGTGGATAATGATAGTACTGCAACTGATATTCACTGTCTATTACAGACACCATCACCATCATCTGCACAGGAATGTGTATCTTTGAACACTAATTCCTATATGTGTACCATGACTCCCCTGAAGAAGAGCAATCTGAAACGCGTCGGGAGGGAATGTATCAGATGACATGGTGGTTATATGACATTCACTGAGCCCTGAGCAGCCTGGAAAACACTAGCAGAGGGTTATCCAGAGCTATATGGACTCGCATACATGCGTACAGGTGGACGCAGCTGGGTGAGATCGCTCCCTATAGGAGTATACAAGCTGTTTTTTCACTAATGCATGTGGCTGGATTTACCTAATGGGATTGTTTGTTCTGATGACTACATCCTAGGGAAACTCAAAACCGAAAAAGCAGGCACCTGCCAGCGTCCCTAGGGAATTTGGATGGGACCTAGCTTGGGTACCTGTGAACCCTGGTAATAAGAGGGGTTCAGTTTAGCACTACACTGACTTGCACAGTCACGTATGCACACTTTTTTCTTTTGTTTGGTCTAGACAACTATGTCTTTTTAATATAGAGCCAATAAAAGTTAAGTTTTAACTTCTCAGTTTTTCTATGCTATTGGTTTAACATAGCCGTACCTGACTAGACTTCATAGGTCTTAATGATGGGCAACCTACCTTGCTGCTTAATTTCATTTAAAAATTATGCAGAAGGGTGCAGAGGTCCTTGATCTGAGACGACACCAGCAACATGATTTGCCCCACGTCTGAATCTCGTTGGCCCAGGCTATCTGTCATAACATACTGCACCAGGGCTCATCGCTGCCGCCACAGGTGCTGCAACATGTACAGAGTGGAATTCCATCGTTTCGGCACATCACATTTCAGTTGGTGAACCGGCAGGTCGAACAACTTCTGTAGAGATGCAAGTCGTTGAGCTGCGGGATGTGAACGGAGGAAGTGAGCACACAGCGACCGTGCCCTCTGCAGAAGAGCAGAAACTGCTGGACCACTAGGTTCAAGACATGAGGCATACAAGGCACGTGTGTCACCTTGCCCCGGTGAAGGGCCGTGCCCAGGTTTGCAGGTTCGGTGGAAACAACCATTGATGGGGGCGTGGCCTGGCAGCTCATGGCAGAGGCTGCTTAATCCAGGAGCTCCTGGATCCCAGGGCACTAAAGCGGCAATAAATTATCCTTCTGCAGTGCTCTGCTCCCAGGACACAGTACCTCGAGGTCCGCGCTGCCACTTCAGAAAGGAACAAAAGAAGCCAGTACAAGAGAATGTCTGGATCAACGATTCTTCTTTATTATCCAACGCGTTTCAGAGTTATTTCCCAACTCCTTCATCAGGGAATGTCCTGATGAAGGAGTTGGGAGATAACTCTGAAACGCGTTGGATAATAAAGAAGAATCGTTGATCCAGACATTCTCTTGTACTGGCTTCTTTTGTTCCTTTCTGAAGTGGCAGCGCGGATCTCGAGGTACTGTGTCCTGGGAGCTGATTATACCACAGGGATCTGTGGAGAGTACGGTCCTGCAGCAGCTACTTGTATCTGAGCGATCATTACCAGTTGTGGGTTTTCACAACTACATCAGGTGAGCAGCCTCTTTGTATAACCTTTTGTTCTTCTTTAAAGAAGATATCACCCTATGTGCGCATTCTTGAATTTCATAGATTCTGCAGTGCTCTGACCTTCTGACCCACAGCAATCTGCGGCTGAAGTCTGTCTGTATCGATGGGAAAGGTAAAAATCACAGCAGCCCCTCATGCCCAAGCAGGTATCAGACTTTTTCATCCCAGGCTGTGCTTCTTCTGAGAGCTCATCCAATATGCCCACTCCTCCCCTCATGCAGCTCGTGCTTCCCGCCAAGAAAACCAGGCACAAGCATCATCTGTCTCTTCACAGGCAGCGGAGGGTCCCATCACCCATTCCCTCATGAGAGAAATGCTCTCAGAGCTCCGCTCCTCCATACAGGAGGATATACGAGGCGCAGTGGCCGACTTCAAGAGGGAGGTGGTGGATCTGGGCTCCCGCACAGACCACCTAGAGTCTAAGATGGCTGAACTTATCCGGTCTCATAATTCTCTCCTGGATGATCACGATACCTTACAGCAAGTAGTGGAAAAGGTTCAGGCCAAGAACTGCGACCTGGACGATCGGCACCGGCGTAACAACGTCCGACTCCGAGGTGTCGCCGAAACGATCCCCTCGTCTGATTTGCGTTCCCTTCTCCAAGACTTCATGGCGTCTTTGCTTCCAGAGTTGGACAGACGCGATCTTAAAATAGATCACATCTATCCAGGGGCGGACCGTCAACACCGGGGCCCTGGTGCAGGAGCGGCGGGGGGGTGCTACTGGCCGTTGGCGCGGGTGGGGGAGGGGTGTAAGTAGGGTTGTGCTACTGGCCATCGGCGCGGCCCGGGGGGGGCTGCTGGGAGCTACCTACCTGGTGAACCGCGCCGGATGTTTGTAGCTGTCCTAGGAGCCGGAGGGGCAGAGGAGAGGAGGGGCGGGATCAGGCAAGGGAAGCAGGAAGCTCTCTGCTTCCCTTGCCTGACCCTCCTCTCCTCTGACGGCGGGGGTCAGCTGGGGACCCCCCTCCAGGCTTGAAGGGGCCCCCTAGCCGGTCGGGGCCCTGGTGCAGCTGCACCACGGTAGTTCCGCCGCTGCATCCATCGGGTCCCTAAACCTCCTGGCATCCGCGCAGATCTTCCTCGAGACGTCCTAGCGAGAGTCCATTTTTACGAAACTAAGGATGACTTCTTGCAAGCCCTCAGGAAGGCCCTACATTTCCAGAATGTTTTGCTGGGATAGCTGTTTTTCCTGACTTATCACCGGGCACCCTTGCGCTACGACGTGCCTACAAGGCATATACAACACTGTTGAGAGAAAAGGAGATCGCTTATAAATGGGGCCACCCGACCAAACTGATTGTACGTAAGGACGACGTCTCTCATGTGTGCCTCCTACCAGCTCAGGCCGAAAAGCTGCTGATTGACTGGGGCCTCCTATCCGAACCGGCTCGCCCAACTTCAACGCGTTCCCGCCCGGAACGCTCCGACGATGGAAAACGTTGCGGAAGGAAGGTGGACCTGGAGGGGGACGTTACCTGAATGCATGAGCACTGCTGAGAATGTTTCTTTTTTCACTTTGCCCTGGGATCTTTTTTCCTGGGCCCTTTTGACTCCCAGGCTTTTCCCTTGTCTCTTCTCCTGTGCTCCTAAACCTCCTTTTCATCATTCTGATTCCCCTCTCTTTACCTCTTCTTTCTGACTCTCTTTTCTCCCTCCCTCTCCCTGCTCTCCACCTTCCCATCTCTGTTTCCCATAGCACCTTATGCTCTATACTCCCTTCTCTCTTTCCTGTCGTCTCCCTCCAATCCTACCTCTGATACCTCCACTTCTCCCCTACCCCTGTTTCTCTCCTTTCCTCCACCTCTTACTGGGATTGTTGCCCCACTGAGCGTATTTTTCACTCTGGGTTAGCCGCTCTAAGGCCTTCATTTGTAGCCCCCCTTGTGAGGGGGGCTGTTTTCTATTTTGGTTCTCTTTTTCCCTGCATGGGTACCATGCTGGTGGTTGTTCTGATTTTTACTGTCTTTGTTTTCCCCTCAGCTCCTTCATTTTTTTCTTTCTCCCTATCCAGCATCCTTTATTATTATGCATTCATAGTGACTACATTTTCTGCATTTACCCTATGTAAATGGATTGAACTCCCCCCCCAGAAGCGTGCTCTGCTCCGCGGTCAGCTGCACAAGTCTCGCCCTGACATAGTCTTCCTGCAGGAGATGCACCTTCTGGGGGAGGATAATCACAGGGTTGTGTCACATTTTTACCCACATCAATTCTTTCCCAATGCCCCTACTAAGAAGGCTGGGGTAGCCATTTTCATCCGCTCCAGTCTTGTTTTTGAACTGATTAAGGTGATCTCTGATCCTGAAGGTAGATTTGTCATGATCACATGTCGCCTTAATAATGTGGTGTACTCCCTGCTTTCTGTCTATTCCCCGAATGTGCGACAAGTTAAATTCATTAGAGGTCTCTTAGAAGAATTATCGCCTTCTCTTATAGGACACAGATTGATAGCAGGATACTTCAATGCCCCCCTATCCAAATCTCTTGACTGCTCCTCCCCTTCGGACTATAGGACGGACCTCTCTCCTACTCTGTCGTCTTTTCATTTACATGACATATGGAAATACCTACATAGCACTGAACGAGACTACAGTTTTTTTTCCCCACGTTTTAAAACATTTAGCAGAATTGACTTTTTTCTGGTCAATGACTCTTTACTCCCCCCTATGTCTAGACGCCTCGATCGATCTGATCACCTGGTCGGACCACGCCCCTATACTACTTTTGACATCCACAGCCTTTTCTGACGAGATCCCCAGTCATATAAAGGACTATTTCCACCTCAATGACACAAATGATATTTCTTCTGAAACTTTGTGGTTCGCCCACAAGGCAGCCCTCGGGAACATTTTATAAAATTGGCAGCATATTCTAAGAAATTACATAATGAAGCCCTAAACGCCCTTCTTTTCACTATTAAACGGTTAGAGGGTGTATACACTGCTACGCCTTCCCCTGCTGTTCTTGCGGACCTTCTCCGTACCCGGAACCAGTTGCGCACCCTACTTCTTTCCAAGGTTGAACATAGTCTCAAAAAGCCCAGATCAGCATATTATGGCATGGGGGATAGGGTGGGTGCTCTCTTAGCCTGCAGAGTAAAAAAGGCTGAGGCCCGACGTAAAATCCCGTATATCCTCTCTCCTAATGGGGAAACGGTTCGCAACCCGATTTTAATAGCTGAGCAATTCAAACTATTTTACAGCAACTTCTACAATTTGAACTTTGACCCTCAAACGCCCCAACCCTCCCCGGACATTATTCATGCCTTCTTGGCAAAAGCCAAGCTCCCAGCCCTCTTGCGGGCGCAACAGGACTTTCTACACTCCCCTTTTTCCTTGGAAGAGGTTCTGGGAATAATTAGATCTTCTAAGAAACGCTCAGCCCCAGGCCCGGATGGGTTCCCCTATCAATATTACCACTCCTTCGCCCCCCTCTTAGCCCCTTCTCTTCTCCAACTATTCCAGCACTGGCAACGGGTGGAGACTATCAGACCTGAAGGCCTTTAGGCTGCAATTTCAACCATGCTCAAACCTGATAAATCTCCCTCTCTCCCTGGTAATTACCGTCCCATCGCGCTCCTAAATTGTGACCAGAAGTTGTATGCAAAGCTACTAGCGGAATGTCTTAAGAGAGTTCTCCCCTCTCTGATTGCCCCTGACCAGGTGAGTTTTATCCCTGGCAGACAGGCAAGAGATGCTACGAGGAGGGTACCTGGCCGTGGTCCTTGAAAAATTTGGGATCCAAGGGAACGTTAAGACTGCCATACTGGCTCTATACTCTAATCCGTCTGCGGTGGTGAGGGCGGGTGGATTCTCCTCCTCTCCCTTCAGTACCACCAATGGGACGCGCAAGGGTTGCCTCCTCTCCCCTCTCATTTTCGCTCTTGTGATGGAGCCTCTGGCAGCTATTATTCGTACCCATCCTGACTTCTTGGGTGTTAGGGTCGGCCCTGTGGACCACAGGATTTCACTGTATGCTGACGAAGTCCTCCTATCGTGTACTCACCCGCTAACCTCCTTCCCCGCGATGATATCGGTTCTCCACGAATTTTCCGCTGTATCGTTTTATAAATTAAACCTTACTAAATCTTCGGTTTTCCTGATTATTATTCCCCCCTCTATGCAACAAATGCTTCGTAATAGATTTCCCTTTCTTTGGTCTCAGGAGGGCTTTCGGTACCTGGGGATCCGCATTACCACACTAAAACATATTGTCAGCATCAACTGTGACGCTCTCCTGACTAGCCTCAAAGACACATTCGCTCATTATAATACGCTGCAACTTTCCTGGATGGCTAAAATCCAAACTGTAAAGATGATGGCACTGCCCAAAATTCTTTACCTTTTGAGATGCATCCCCTTCCCCTTCCCCCGCAAATTCCTCAATTTATTCCGGTGTAACCTGGCATGGTTTATTTGGAGTGGGAAACCCCGTAGAATAGCGATGTCGACACTCACTCTCCCGTACTCCACTGGCGGACTGGGAGTGCCGGATATTGCGGTCTATTAGTTGGCAATATCTTTGGACGTAGCTAAGATGTATTGGTTGGAGTCTCCCCAATCTATGTGCCTCCAAATTGAATCTTGGTTTGCCCCCCGAAGATCTGCCAGGATTATGTTGGAAATGACCCTTTTACGCAAGTCTCCCCCTCAGGGATTACTCTCCTCCATGTGGGCGGGTTTGGGTGTCTGGGCGAAGCTAGCAAACTCACACTTCCCATTTCTCTTCCGCTACATTTCTTTATCGGCACTCGAGGCACTGATTGGAGATCTCTCTTTGTCAGCTTGGAGGTCGAGAGGTGTCTCATCGCTACGTGACCTCCTGGACAAAGATAGGATACTGCCCTTTGCATCTCTCCAACCTAAATATTCCCTCCCGCCCACTACTATTTTTGACTATCTCCGACTTCACCACTTCCTCTATTCTACTACGATACCTGTCTTTGACCTCTCCCTGATTAGTCTCCCCCTACAGGCTCTTTTCAAACAAACATCCCCCTCACAACGAGGTGTATCCATTATCTACAGGGCACTGCTTGCCCTTCACTCCCGATATAAGCTACCATATATGTCCAGATGGGAAGCTAGACTGGGTATCACATGCTCACTGGAGCAATGGCAAGAGGCATCAGGACATGCAGCCTGTTTTACTTCCTGTGCTGGGCACCTAGAACAGTCAAAGAAATTGATGCTCGACTGGTACTTGACCCTGGCTCGCATGGCCAAGTTTGGCGGGCAAAGACCCCCGGCATCAGCATCTTGCTGGAGGGATGCTCCTCCCTAGGCTCAGAAAGTCATATATGGTGGTCCTGCTTGAAGTTAACTCCATTCTGGACAGGAGTAGGCTCTCTCCTCTCGTCTCTGACGGGACTCCCCCTTGTCTTGCAGGCCCCCTTGGTGCTTTTGGGCATTGACTTAGACACCTACCCCCACACTTTAACACCGATCATGACTAATGTACTAATAGCTGCTCGCTTAACTATAGCCTCCCATTGGCAATCCTCTGTACTGCCTACTGTGGCGGAAGTAGTCACCCGCCTGAACCAACACTTCTCTTACGAGGTGATGCTGGCCAGTGACCAGCGACACAGAACAAAAATTTTGAATTGGTGGGATCCGTGGATATCTTCTGGGCATAACACATTGACTCTCTTTCTGTTGTGTAACTCCTATATATGGTTTATAATGATTGTATGCTCTCTCTCACTTTATACTTATTAGCTGGATGCTGATTTCCCTCTCCCCCCCCTCCCATGCTATTGTTACCCTCTTTGGCCCGTTGTGGGCTCATGCTGTTTAATTGTATTTTGTTATTACCCCAATGAAAAACAAATGGTTTAAAAAAAAAAAAAGAAACAACCATTGATTAAACTCTGTCTCCAGAGCTGCCCACAATTCCTCAGCTGTGTGACTCACATTTCCCAGACATTTTAATGTAAACACCGCCTGATGGTGTTGAGCCCTGCTGCCAGCATAGAAAGGAGGTGTGCTGGATTCCAACTGAGCAGTATGAACGCGGGTCTCATTACCAGACAGGTTTTGGGCACAGGTGAAGGACCTAGAAGAGGTGGAGGAGGCAGAAGCAGTGCAGGAACATCTAGATACAGAGGTTTAATGCGCAACCCGTGGCGATGGCAAGACTTGTAGAGCAGCCCCTACTCCTGCTGTCACCATAGTTACCCAGTGCACAGTCAGCGACATGTAACATGTCCATGCTTACTCGTCCAAGTGTCAGTGGTGAAATGCACCCTGTCACACACAGTCTCTCAAGGAAGCCGTGATGTTGTGTGCGACATGCTGGTTTAGTGCAGGCACAGCTTTCTTTGAGAAGTAGTGGCAGCTGGGCATCTGATACTGGTGGACTGCGACAGGCATAAGGTCTCAAAAATCCACTGTTTCCACCAGACAGAAAGGCAGCATTTCCGCAGCAAACAGCTTGCAGATGGTGAAATTCAATCTCTTAGCTTTGGCATGGGTAGGAGGAAATGGTCTTTTACTTGCCCACATCTGAGGGACCGAGGGCTGGCTGCTGTGCTGAGACAGGGTTGAGCAGGGTGTCCCAGACAAACTGCTGGTCTGTGAGGGAGGTGCAGGTGGACTTATTATGTCACATTCATGAAAAGGTGGTGCTCTCGATGTGTGACAGCGCTCAACACCGGAAGGTGTTTCCACTTCCAAAACAGCTGACGACCTGTCAATCACACTGGCTGTTGCGGGTAAAGAGGTGGAAGTTCTGCGTCCGAAAGCCTTTCTGACAGCTGTCTCCACAGTCACAGAGGATGAAGAGGCCACAGATGCACTTGATGGGGCACACGGTGGTTGGCCAGGCCCGCTAGGCCGCATTGTAGCACAGTGAGCTTCCCACTGTGACTTATGCTTAATGTCCATGTGACGGTTCATGCGTGAAGAACTCAAACTATTGATTTTTATTACCTCTACTCAGTTTTTTGTTTACAAATTATCAGATAACATGAGTTGGGTCATCCTTTGCGATCTGAAAACAGGCCCAGGCTAGGCAAGGCTTACCACCCATGCGACCTGCAGAGCCACCACGACTTCTGCACAGAGGCAGAGTTGTGGCTGAGAACGCAGTTGTTGATGTTCTTCCAGTACTCCGTCTCTGTCCAGGAAGCCGCAACCTAACCTCGTCACTACAATCCTCCTCCACCTCCTCTGATGAGCTTATCAACTGCCTGCCTATGTATTGACAGTAAGTGGGATCTCCAACCTCATCATCACCCTGTGTGTTCTCACACTCATCATGCTCAGAGCCAACCTCTTCCTGACCTGAGCGCAAAGTAAAGTTTGCAGTCCAATGAGGTATCTGAGTCTCATCATCATCTGCCTCATTGTCTCCACCAACAGGGGTTACAGTTTGGGAATGAGGGTCTACATTATGCTCGGACCCTTCTTCATCTGGGTCTGGATCCGACTCACAAAGATTTTGGGCATCAGTGCCCATCAGTTTGGGCACTGTGGGCATCAGTTTCCTCATCTTGACTCAATGAAGCTTTGGAGCAGACCTCTGATTCCCAAGCTATAGTATGAGTGAACAGCTCTACAGACTCACCCATCTGTGTCTCTTCATAGTCAATTGGGCGGCTGGAGACTTGTGAGCTGTGAGGAAGCAAGTGCAATTGGGGTGACACCTCTGAGGACTGGAGTGTTTGTGATGTTGAAGTTGGGGTGGAGGAGAGCCCACTTAATGGAGCACTTGATATCCATTCAAGCACCTGCTGTTTTTGAGCCTCATCTACCAGTTTTAGTGATGCTCTGCTGCGTAAGAAAGGGATGATATCAGATCGTCCACAAAAACAAGTAGACATTTAGTTTGGCTTGAAGATGGTATTTGTTCACCAGATGTTTCTATTACTTTAGCACCTAGCCCACGGACACAAAGAGTTTTACCCTTTCCATCACGCATATTCCCCTTTCCACTATCAGCAGACCTCTTACACTCATTTTGGAGGGTAAGTAATTGGCAACTCTGTAGTTGTTGGCACAAAAAACAATGGATGCAAAACTAGAGCTGAGTGGCCAAACAGTGATATTAGCCTAAATAGGTTTTGGTAAGTTGTTTTTTTGCAGATGTAAAACAGTGGAACTAGCGTAAATAGTTTTGGTAACTAGTTTTGGTCAGATGCAATACAAAAGTGTTTTCTGCACTGTATGGCGGTACTTTTCAAAAGAACTCTGACCTACAGCTACCTTATAAAACTGTGCTAGTAGTCTAAATAGTTTTGGTTAGTAGTTTTGGTCAGATGCAATACAAAAGTGTTTTCTGCGCTGTGTGGTGGTACTTTTCAAAAGAACACTGAAGTACTGCTACCTAGTATAGTTGTGGTAGTAGCCTAAATAGTTTTGGTAAGTAGTTTTGGGCAAATGCAATCTAAAAGTGATTTCTACACTGTTTGGCAGTACTTTACAAAAGAACACTGAAGTACAGCTAAGTAGTCAAACAGTGGTACTAGCGTAAATAGTTTTGATAACTAGTTTTGGGCAAATGCAATACAAAAGTGTTTTCTGCACTGTATGGTGGTACTTTTCAAAGGAACAGTAAAGTACTGCTAGCTAGTAAAACTGTGGTACTAGCCTAAATAGTTTTGGTAAGGCTTCACACTGTAGTTTTTTACTGATCAGTGTCCATCAGAGTTTGCGTGCCAAAACCAGGAGAGGAGCCAGGAGAGGAACTTGCAGAGAAAAACTATAATTGAAAGATTGACACCTGTTCTGAGTTTTGGAGACACTCCTGGTTTTGGCACCCAAACACAGATACACACTGATCAGTGAAAAACTGCAGTGTGAAGGCAGCATACGTAATTTTTGGCAGATGCAATACAAAAGTGTTTTCTATCAAATAAAGAAGGGGGGTACTACGTCGTTTCGCGCCCTGTCTTGGCGCTTCAGCGGGTATAATCCTCCTGCTGAAGCGCCAAAACAGGGCGCGAAACGACTTAGTACCCCCCGTCCTCCCACCCGCTGTGCACAACCTGTTGTATGAAGACTGAATAAATATCCACTGCCAGAAAAAAAAAAAAAAAAAAGGAGGATTGTACCCGCTGAAGCGCCAAGACAGGGCGCGAAACGACGTAGTACCTCCCCGTCCTCCCACCCGCTGTGCACAACCTGTTGTATGAAGACTGAATAAACATCCACTGCCAGAAGCCTTGAGTGCGGCTCCATTTCTTCTTTATTTGATTGAATACGCTGTGACGCACCTGCTGGCAGCAAGCACCGAGACGAGGCAAGTGATACAACAGGAAGCTCATCCTCCACCCCTCCAGGTTGTGAATTCATGACCCGCTAACGCTGCAGTGAGATCCCCAAAGTAAAAAGGGGAACGCCGGAAAGGTTGATGCTGGCCCAGACCTCTCTTCAAAACGTGACAAAAGTGTTTTCTGCGCTGTCTGGCGGTACTATTCAAAAGAACACTGCAGTGCAGCTACCTAGTCAAACTGTGTTAGTAGCCTATTACGATTTGCTTGGCTACATGCACTGAAAAATGGCAATTACTGACAGGCGGTGTAGGTTTCTTCAGAACAGTGCTATACCAATGCCTGGCATACACTGCTACTAGCCAACATGGATTTGCCTGGCTAGATGCAGTAAAAAATGGCTATTACTGATAGGCAGTGTAGCTTTCTTCACAACATGCTACACCAATGCCTGGTATACACTGCTACTAGCCAAAATGGATTTTCTTGGCTAGGTGCAGTAAAAAATGGCTATTACTGACAGGCTGTGTAGCTTTCTTCACAACAGTTCTACATGAATGCCTGGCATGCAATGTTACTAGCCAAAAATGATTTACTGGGCTAGATTTGGCCAGATGCTGTAAAAAACGCTTGCACAGCACTGGAACAGACCTGCAAAGCAAAAACTGCTTTTAAGCCCTGAAAAGGGCTGCTTTTGGAAGTAGTCCCTAAACCTATCAACTATCTCTTTAAATTTCAATTGAATCGCTATCTATCTAGTAGCTTGGTCTGTATTTCACACTGCAGCAACAGCAGCGGTGCCGTCTGACACTGAGCTGCAGCACTGAGAAAATGGCGAGCAGGGTAAAATGGCCGAGTTTTATATGGCAAGGGCATGTGACATGGCCAGCCAATGACACAGATCCTTGTGTGAAAAAAGTGCACTTTGCCATATGCATGCTGATAGGCTGACAGACCGGACCACCTACAGTAAGTAAGCGGCAAAGAAAAGAAAATGGAGATCTGCATTATTTCAGCACACACGTCTCCACAGCCCCCTTCTGCCCCCACTATTCATTCCTAGACACTAAAACTCATAAGTATGTTCACTAAAAGCATTACTGTGAAAAGTGAGTAACGCTTTTGGTGAACGAAGTGTTATCGAACAGAAACTTGAATGACCAGATTTTTAGCAAATTGTTCGAGTACGTCGAACGACTCGAACATAGCCCAAAATAGGTCGATTTTGAAATTGGCAAACAATTCTAATCGAACATCGCTCATCTCTACTCCTTACAACCCCCACTAATCACTTCCTCAGCTACATTCCTCCACTGTTCAGCCTTTGAAGTCAGTCCATTGTCCAACAAACAGCCTTGATGTTCTTTTATAAACAGCCTTTTTCAACATTCTATTACATCCCTTTGTAGCCTCTTTTTCTTCACGTTCTTTAACTATTCTCTTTGCTGTCTTTCCTTTGGGTATATCTGCGTTTCTCCTTTTACTCAGCAAGTTTCCCATACTTGCCATGTGCTAGGACCTTATGGGCAACAAGCCAAGAATCTATAATATTTATAACAAAAATATAATAGTTCAAGTCATCAAAGCCCTATATAGGGGAGGTACCAAGCCAAGAATCTATAATATTTAAAACAAAAATATAATAGTTCAAGTCACCAAAACGAGACAACCCTGCAAACCTCAAGGATACAATAAACCCTTTCCTATTAAGTTGATCCAACTTAAAGGGATTGTTGTGAGGCCACCACACAGTTTTCTGGCAAAAATTTGAAAAGAGGTGTAAATATTCACAGTGGTTATCATGAATAAAAAATACCTTTTTATATGTTTTTTGAGTGCTTGTTCCCTCTCCATGCTGAGCTGAACAGGAGAGATTGTGGGAGGGGTTCAAAAAGGATCATATGACCACAACTGTCACATTCTTGCCTTCACTGTATCCCTCCGCACTGCTGGATTCAAATAGTCCACTCACCTACAATATTTTTTCTTCACTTTCCCATATATTACTGTTTAGTCTGACATTTCTGTGGTACATTCCAGTGTTATACACACATTTTATGTATAATCTATTATATAATTGCTGTAGCGACTTCCGTCGCGACCGGCGCTACTTCCTGTGGCTTTGTTCGCGTAGCTGTGAACTTTCTCCAGGACTCTGTCCGTGGCCATGTAGCGGCCACGCGACTCGCGAAGCAATGCCCGCAAAGCGGGCATTGCTAGTCGTTGCCGACTCGCGAAGCAATGCCCGCTAAGCGGGCATTGAGAGTCGTTGCCGACTCGCGAAGCAATGCCCACAAAGCGGGCATTGCAAGTCGTTGCCCCGCGAACAAAGCCACAGCAGGGGCTGGAGTGTACACCGCTATGGTATACTACAGCCCCATGCCCATACGCCTGTTCGCCCGTCATACGCCTCTTCGGCCGTAAGCTCCTGTTGCTGTCACTACCGCTCCTGTCGCTAACCCCCCCGCCCCTAAGCCCCTACCCCCTAAGCCCTATCCTCTAAGCCCCGCTGTCCCTAAGCCCCTACCCCCTAAGCCCCGCTGCCCCTAAGCCCTACCCCTAAGCTCGCCCCTAAGCCCCTACCCCCTAAGCCCGACGCATCCTAAGCCCCCCGCCGATACCCCTAGAGCCATCCTAAGCCCCCAGCCCTATACCCCTAACCCTATCCTCTAAGCCCCGCAGCCCCTAAGCCCCTACCCCCTAAGCCCCTACCCCCCGCCGATACCCCCTAAGCCCCGCCGCCTCCTAAGCCCCCGGCGCTACCCCCCGCCGATACCCCTAAGCCCCGCCGCTTCCTAAGCCCCCGTCGCTGTCCCCGCCACTGTCGCTACCCCCTAAGGCGCTACACCCTAAGCCCCCACCGTCCCCTAACCCACCGCCGCCGATCACTTACATGTCTTCTTCATCTCATCGTCCGTCCGATCCACAAGTCCCCGTCCGGCCAGGCGTCCTCTTCGTCCGGCCCCGGGGGTCTTCTCTCTTCTTTCCGCCATCTTCCGCTCCGACCTCCTCTTCACTTCTCATTGCCATAGAATGGACGAAAAATCCTCCATTCTATGTCTATGAGAAGTGAGGCGCTCTTCTGATTGGTCGCGGTCTACTGCCGCCAGCCAATCAGAATCGCGCCTCACTTCCCATAGACATACATTAGCGGCGTGTCGCCAAATTTATGGCCGGGTCCCTGGTTCTCTTTTGCGGCCATAAAATCGCGGACACACCGCTATGTATGTCTATGGGAAGTGAGGCGCAATTCTGATTGGTCGCTGTGTGCTGCCGCTGACCAATCAGAATCGCGCCTCACTTTTAGCGGTAAATTTGAAACTCCAAAAGCGCCCATTCTATGGCTATGGGAAGTGAGCCGCGATTCTGATTGGTCGGCGACAGGACACAGCGACCAATCAGAATCGCGCCTCACTTCCCATACACATACATAGCGGTGTGTCCGCGATTTTATGGCCGCAAAAGAGAACCAGGGGCCCGGCCATAAATTTGCCGACACGCCGCTAATGTATGTCTATGGGAAGTGAGGCGCGATTCTGATTGGTCGTTGTGTGCTGCCGCCGACCAATCAGAATACCGCCTCACTTCCCATAGACATACATTAACGGTGTCTCGCTAAATATATGCCCGCCCTTCTGGTTCTATTTTTGGCCACGGGGCTCGGCTACTGCCGGTCCAAACATTTTTTTTTTCTATTTATCTATCTTTTTTTTTATATCTATTTTTCAATATCTTTTTTCTTAACTATTATCTATATCTATATCTATCTATTATATCTATGTATCTTTTTCTATCTATCTATCTATGTATCTTTTTCTATCTATCTATCTATCTATATCTATCTATATCTTTTCTATCTATCTATCTATCTATTTATATCTATCTATATCTATCTATCTATATCTATCTATATCTATCTATATCTATCTATCTATCTATCTATTTCTTCTATTTCTATCTATCTATATCTATCTATGTATCTATTTCTATCTATCTATCTATCTATATATCTATGTATCTTTTTTATCTATCTATCTATATATCTATGTATCTTTTTCTATCTATCTATATATCTATGTATCTTTTTCTATCTATCTCTATCTATCTATCTATCTATCTTTTCTATCTATCTATGTATATTTTTCTATCTATCTATCTATTTCTATCTATCTATATCTATCTATATCTATCTCTCTCTATCTATCTCTCTCTCTCTATCTATCTATCTATCTATTTCTCTCTATTTCTACAAATCTATCTATATCTATCTATGTATCTATATCTATCTATCTATCTTTTTCTATATATCTATCTATATATCTATGTATCCTTTTCTATCTATCTATCTATCTATCTATCTATCTATCTATCTATCTAAATTTTTTCTCATATATATGTAGCTTGTTAGCATGTGTACATCATTGGTAGTAGCTGAGTGCTGCAAGGTTTCTTTCTAGTATATCTATATATCTATGTATCTTTTTCTATCTATCTATCTATCTATGTATCTTTTTCTATCTATCTATCTATCTATCTATCTATGTATCTTTTTCTATCTATCTATCTATCTATCTATCTATATATCTATGTATCTTTTTCTATCTATCTATCTATTTCTATCTATCTATCTATCTATCTATATCTATCTATATCTCTCTATCTATCTATCTATTTCTTTCTATTTCTACAAATCTATCTATATCTATCTATGTATCTATATCTATCTATCTATCTTTTTCTATATATCTATCTATCTATATATCTATGTATCCTTTTCTATCTATCTATCTATCTATCTATCTCTATCTATCTATATATCTATGTTTCTTTTTCTATCTATCTATATATCTATGTATCTTTTTTTATCTATCTATCTATATATCTATGTATCTTTTTCTATCTATCTATATATCTATGTATCTTTTTCTATCTATCTATCTATCTATCTATCTTTTTCTATCTATCTATCTATCTATCTATGTATATTTTTCTATCTATCTATCTATTTCTATCTATATTATTATATCTATATCTATCTATCTATCTCTCTCTATCTATCTCTCTCTCTCTCTATCTATCTATCTATCTATTTCTCTCTATTTCTACAAATCTATCTATATCTATCTATGTATCTATATCTATCTATCTATCTTTTTCTATATATCTATCTATTATCTATGTATCCTTTTCTATCTATCTATCTATCTATCTATCTATATCTATCTATCTAAATTTTTTCTCATATATATGTAGCTTGTTAGCATGTGTACATCATTGGTAGTAGCTGAGTGCTGCAAGGTTTCTTTCTAGTATATCTATATATCTATGTATCTTTTTCTATCTATCTATCTATGTATCTTTTTCTATCTATCTATCTATCTATCTATCTATTCTATGTATCTTTTTCTATCTATCTATCTATCTATCTATCTATATATCTATGTATCTTTTTCTATCTATCTATCTATCTATTTCTATCTATCTATCTATCTATATCTCTCTATATCTCTCTATCTATCTATCTATTTCTCTCTATTTCTACAAATCTATCTATATCTATCTATGTATCTATATCTATCTATCTATCTTTTTCTATATATCTATCTATCTATATATCTATGTATCCTTTTCTATCTATATATCTATATCTATCTATCTCTATCTATCTATATATCTATGTTTCTTTTTCTATCTATCTATCTATATATCTATGTATGTTTTTCTATCTATCTATCTATTTCTATCTATCTATCTATCTATCTATATATCTATGTATCTTTTTCTATCTATCTATCTATCTATGTATCTTTTTCTATCTATCTATCTATCTATCTATCTATTTCTTTCTATCTATCTATCTATCTATGTAGAAAAAAAAAGTGGGTCAGGGAGCAGCATAAACAGCTGAAAAGCAGGTGCAGGCAAATCAAACCTTATCTTTAAAGGTTGTAGACAAATCCAGGTCTGGAGAAAGACTTGCAGCACTCCAAGTTCTCAATGTGAAAAGAACTTTCTTTATTAGGACAGTCCTAATAAAGAAAGTTCTTTTCACATTGAGAACTTGGAGTGCTGCAAGTCTTTCTCCAGACCTGGATTTGTCTACAACCTTTAAAGATAAGGTTTGATTTGCCTGCACCTGCTTTTCAGCTGTTTATGCTGCTCCCTGACCCACTTTTTTTTCTACACTTCTTTTTGTGAGCTTTGCATTTACTTTTTTCATCATGGAACCTGGCACAATGGTTTACACCATGGAGGACGAGGAGCGGATTCTCAAAGGCCTGGATGATGAGGTGGTTTTCCTGAGCATTCCCTCCGTGGCCGGACTTAAACGCAAGTATGAGAATGGTTGCAAAAAACAACTTGCATTAGAGCTCCATTTATCCATGCTTGGGCAGTATTATAGATCAAAGCGAATCCCCAGAGGATTGAGATCTAACATACGCCCCACTCTGTTTTCTCATGTCAGCAGTTTTTGTGAGAAATTTACTAAAATATCTAACAAATATGCCATGGACCTTATGTTATTGAATATTGAATATCTACAAGATGAAATTGATAGAATGGGTCAAGAAAACAGGGAGACAGAGCAGCAGGTTAAATCCCTTATGAAAGATGAGGATTTTATAAAGTTCAAAGACCTGATCCAGACGAGGTTGGAGAAAAGCAGGAGAGATTTGGAAGAGTCAAAGAGACAGAAATGGGCCAGGGATGCAGAAGATTATAAAGTTGGCCAAATATATAACTGGCAAAAAGAAGGCCCCGTTACATGGAACGATAACAACAAAAAAGGTTATTCCTCAAGATTCTGCAGACACAAGGGCTTGAAAAGATTGAAGCAACCATGTTATTTGCCTGTGATTAAAAATATTTCTTCTAGATGTACACGGAACCCCAGAAGGAGAAGAGGAGGACGGCGCCACAGGAGAAGTGAAAAGAAACAGAGACAAAACACGGAATCCCAACAAATGGAGGAGGTTTTAAACCTAGTGGTGAACATTTCTGGTAAAACTCTGACCACTGATCAGACTAATGTTTTAAATAAGGGATTGAATTTTGTGATGGCACAACATGTTGACTGGTTTAGTTTAGAAGTTGATCTCCACCGATTTTTCAGGAATATTAAACTAAAGCACTGGTTTAGTAATAAATGTGGGGTTACAAGGTCCAAAACAAGCGAACTTACATTACGTGACCTCTCATTGTACAAAAAAAGCGATTTTACTCCCACAGATGATTCACCAGCAATTCAGACATATATTACAGCAGTGAAAAGGGATATAGAAGCATTGAAAAACAGGCAGAGTAGTTTGTTAAAAGAACCCAATTTCTTGAGTAAAGAACAGAGAGCCCTCAAAGAGCTTGCGAATGACAGCGATTTAATTATCAAGCCCGCTGATAAGGGGGGTGCAACTGTTGTCATGTGCAAAAAAGATTACATCAAAGAGGTAATGAGACAGCTTAATGACACTGAGGTGTACGTACAGTTAGACAGAGACCCTAGATTTGAGATAGAAAGGATAATTTCTTATACTTTGAATGAAGCAAAAATGGGTGGCATTATTGATGATGAGCTTTTTGATTTTCTGCTTGTGAAATTTCCGAGGACTCCGGTCCTATATTTGTTACCTAAAATTCACAAATCACTGACCAATCCTCCTGGTAGGCCCATAGTCGCCGGCACTGACTCTATTTTTTCCAACATTGGGATTTTCCTGGATGTGATTATGATGGAGTTCGTGACGGCGGCTGGGTCTTATATTAAAGACACAGGAGATTTCCTGCAAAAACTGAGTAACCTGGATGTCACAGATGACTGCATTCTTGTCTCCTTTGATGTTGTATCACTTTTCACTTCAATAGATCATCAGAGGGGCACAGAGCAGTGATCAAGAAATTGGATAACACTGGATACTCACTTGAATGTAAAACAATGATTATCCAACTACTTGAAATTTGCCTGAAATTCAATTATTTCCTTTTTGGTGATAAATTTTATAAACAATTGCGGGGAGTCGCGATGGGGGCACGGATGGCATCATCATATGCAAATACGGTAATGACCGTATTAGAGGAGGAGTTTGTCTACACATCCCATCACTTTGCACATGTCGCATGTTGGTGGAGATATGTGGACCACACTTTCATCCTTTGGAGAGGTTCTATGGATGAACTCAATTGTTTTTCTGACTATCTAAATACAATTGACCCCACAATAAAATTCACGATGGTCCACTCTATGGACGAGATCCAATTCCTTGATGTGAAGGTCACTCTGAAAGAGAACAAGATAAAAACCTCCTTATTTACTAAGCCCACGGATAGAAATAAATTACTGCGCTATGATAGCCATCACCCAAAAAGCATGAAAAAGGCTATTCCTAAAGGGCAAATGCAAAGAGTCTGTAGGATCGTATCCGATCCCATTGAGCTAAAAGAGACTACTGATCTGCTCACACAGAATTTCTGAAACGTGGATACCCTAAGGGTGTTCTACAGCAACAAAAAAAAACGCGCCCTGCAAGGTAAACCTGCGGTTGCCAATAAAGACAAACGAATCCCTATGGTGACAACGTTCTGTAATGAATCAGAGGAAATTAAAAAAGCAATCATAGGTAATTGGAACATCTTGTCTAGGGGTCTTCCTGAAATTGATGAATTTAAAAAAAACCCAATTCTGGCTTACAGAAAAGGGCGTAGTTTGAGAGACACCTTAATACAGGCTGATATTGGCAGCTTCAAAAAAGATTTACAATCTACAATTACAGGCCAACGGAGAACAGGTAGTTTCCCATGCTATGGCTGCGTAAACTGCCCCTATATGCGCAAGGGTAATACTTTTGAACAAAGAGGGAATACCTACAAAATAAACGGATTCCATACATGTTCCTCTGACCATGTGGTCTACCTTCTGGATTGCCCCTGTGGGTTATATTACGTGGGTGAGACGACGTTAGAGTTTAAAGTGAGGATGGGTCAACACAGATATAGTATAAGAAAACAAATCCCTAATCTCCCCGTTTCCAAGCACTTTACTGAAGCCGACCATCAGGAGAGTGATTTGAAATGTAGAATCATAGACAGTGTCCCCCCTTTGAGAAGAAATGGCAACCGCAACAAACTGCTGATGGAGAAGGAGTTACGTTGGATACACCGGTTAGGTACTTTAAAACCAGGGGGTCTTAATGTAGATTATAAATTAAACACAATCATAAATTAACCCATGAGTAAAACTGGCCGAAGAAAGATTCGAGATCCTTGTACCATGATGTTAAATCTCTTTCTCCATTTTTGTTTTTATGATATTTTATCTTGACACTGTTTTTTATCATATTACTGTATAAGCAATTATGCTTTTTTAAAATTGAATACACTTGAGTACTGAAACAGATCTTGTTTTTTTCCAGGCTACTTCATATGGACGAAAAACCTACCCTATTATGACTCACCCTGAAATTGAAAGTACCATGCGTGATACCATATTGTTTTTATCTAAAATTATTTTTTTTCTTCATCAATGATAATTTCTGGTGGTGCACGTATAAAGAGTTGGTTTATAATATACCTTGTGGTTGCACTCCTGTGGTTTTATAGGTCGCCATTTTTTTGTTTAATAACATGTTTTTTTGCACCGGTGTGAACTAATTTTCACTGTAACCTGTATTGTCGATTATGATATATACACATTTTTAGTTTTTATGACCATATTATTTATCTTAGTGGTAAACTGGTTCAATTTTAATCCCTGTTTTGTATTGAGGATTTATATAAATCCCTCTAGTTTCAGCCAAAGAACCACACACCACTGAACTGATGTATTTACTTGATCTATTCCATACATCTGAATGGTCTCATTTTATGGCACATGATATAGCACAGCCACTAGATGGCGCTAAAAGCTTTTTACACTTATAAAGTCTATTTAACTTAATATTGCATTTTGCACAATTTTGCACAATATTCAAATCTAAATGATTGATGGCCCTTTGAGCCATAACACTTATTAATATTTTTTGAGATGCACCATTTTCTTTTAATTCCAGCACCACTGGCCCCATTTCATAAGAAACTCATATGAAACCTCTATAATGATGGCAATATGGTACACTTATGCATGGCCCTTTCAAATTAGGTTTTTCACACTGTATGCAGTCCATATATACCTGATTGATTTGCTAATGTCTTTTTGTATCTTTTTGTATTTTTTTTAATTGTTGTCACTTATTTATGCACAACCACTAATATAATATTGATGTTTCTCTGCTTTCTAATGACTCTAATCAGTTGTCAATTTAATATGCTAATGTTTGTATATATAAACTGCATTTCCTGTTGAGACACTTGTGCCTGAGGAAAAGTCTTTGTGACTTGAAACGTTGCATGTTTTGTGCCTGTCCTAATAAAGAAAGTTCTTTTCACACTGAGAACTTGGAGTGCTGCAAGTCTTTCTCCAGACCTGGATTTATCTATCATATCTTATATCTATGTATCTTTATCTATCTATCTATTATCTATGTATCTTTTTCTATCTATCTATCTATTATCTATTTCTATCTATCTATCTATCTAGATCCTTTCTAATCTAATCTTAATCTTTAAACTCAAGTAAGAAATTTATGACACGGGTCTTTTTTTAAGCAGACTTGCTAAGGTGCTTGTCAGCCCTTAGGGATCAGCCACTATATAACAATATAGAAGATGTTAGGTCATTACAGACCAATTTTGCGTATTTTATACCTAAGGCCATTTAAGGCAGAAACATCCGATTTTGAGTGCTGCAGACTTAATTTTATTTATTATCTATCTATCTATCTATCTATTATGTATCTATTATCTAGTATCTTTTTCTATCTATCTATCTATCTATCTATTTCTATCTATCTATCATATCTATATATCTATTAACTTTTTCTATCTATCTATATATCTATGTATCTTTTTCTATCTATCTTATCTATTTCTATCTATACTATCTATCTAGCTAATAACCTGGTCTAAACGTGCTGTCGACCTGCATGCCGATTTAAATCTATTAAATTTTTAGTCTGCGTATTTTTTCTTATTTCAAGTGCTTTTGACGATTTGCTACGGTTTTGTCTTCAAAGTTCAATTATATCTATCTATCTATCTATCTATCTATATATCTATTATCTTTTTCTATCTATCTATCATTATCTATCTATCTATTATCTATCTATTATCTATCTATCTATGTATCTATTTCTATCTATCTATATCTATCTATCTATCTATCTATCTATCTATCTATCTATATCTATCTATATCTCTCTATCTATCTATCTATTTTTCTATTTCTATCAATCTATCTATATCTATCTATGTATCTATTATCTATCTATCTATACTTCTTTTTCTATCTATCTATCTATCTATATATCTATGTATCCTTTTCTATCTATCTATCTATCTATCTATATCTATCTATCTATCAATTTTTCTCTATATCTATGTATCTTTTAGCTATGTATACATCTATTGTGTAGCTATCTATTTCTTTCTATCTATTATCTATATATCTATGTATCTTTTTCTATCTATCTATCTATTATATCTATGTATCTTTTCTATCTATCTATCTATCTATATATCTATGTATCTTTTCTCTCTATCTATCTATCTATCTCTTTCTATTATCTATACTATCTATGTATCTTTTTCTATCTATCTATATCTATCTATTCTATCTCTATCTATTATCTATTTTCTATCGATCTATCTATCTATGTATCTTTCTATCTTTATCTATCTATCTATCTATCTATCTATCTCTATCTATATATCTATATATCTATGTATCTTTTTCTATCTATCTATATCTATCTTCTATTCTCTATCTATCTATGTATCTTTTTCTTCTATCTATCTATCTATCTATCTATCTATCTATCTATCTTATCTTTTTCTATTATCTATCTATATATATCTATGTATCTTTTTCTATCTATCTATCTATCTATTATCTTTTCTATCTTCTATCTATCTATCTTCTATCTAGCTATCTATCTATCTATCTATTTCTATCTATCTATCTATCTATCTATCTATATATCTATGTATCTTTTTCTATCTATCTATCTATCTATCTATCTATATATCTATGTATCTTTTTCTATCTATCTATCTATCTATTTCTATCTATCTATCTATGTATCTTTTCTATCTATCTATCTATCTATCTATCTATCTATCTATCTAAAGTAAAAGAAATATTATTGAGCAGCGGTTCTTTTTTTATAGCAGACTTGCTAGGTGCTTGTCAGTCCTTTAGGTGGTATCCAGCCACCTATACTAGACAATAGACGTAAAATAAAGGCTGCAGCACTCAAAATTCGGATGTTTCCTCGCCTTTAATGGCCTTCAGGTATAAAGTAGCGACGTTTCGGTCTGTAATGACCTTCTTCCAGGCTGGAAGAAGGTCATTACAGACTGAAACGTCGCTACTTTATACCTGAAGGCCATTAAAGGCGAGGAAACATCCGAATTTTGAGTGCTGCAGCCTTTATTTTACGTCTATTATCTATCTATCTATCTATGTATCTATATATCTATGTATCTTTTTCTATCTATCTATCTATTTCTATCTATCTATCTATATATCTATGTATCTTTTTCTATCTATCTATATATCTATGTATCTCTTTCTATCTATCTATCTATTTCTATCTATCTATCCAACTAAAATATACGCAAAAAATGACAGCAGCACTCCAACAAATCTTCAATAGCCTTTAATCGGCCTGCAGGGCGACCCGCGACGTTTCAGCCACCACGTGGCTTTTGTCTAGCCAAAAGCCACGTGGTGGCTGAAA